>JACEGR010001163.1:0-185753 GCA_014170235.1 Listronotus bonariensis
AATAACTGATAAACGTCGATCAGATAGATAACTAGAGCGCCAAGTACAGAGTTTAGTTGAAAGACCATAGGAGGGAAGTTTATTAAGAAGTGCGGCATGCCACACTGGTCAAAAGCTTTGGATATATCAAGAGCAACGATCTGGGACTCACCTAGAAACTCAAGAGACATATTCCAACAGTGTGATACGAAGCACAGAAGATCTTCTGTAGATCTTTTGTGGCGAAATCCATACTTCCTGTCATGCAAAATTTTGTGTTTTTCTAAGTACTTAAGAATGAATGAATTTTGGATAACTTTCATTTAATTTTTTTAGTTAAGTGTTGTGCAATTATTTAGTTAAAGGTTTTATAAAAATTTAATCAGCTAGACCTTTCTAATAAACAAATGATAAAATTCCCATAGATCTCAATTTCATTGAAAATATTTTTGACCTAAAAAATTTAAAGTTACAGAAATTAAAAAATTGGCTTTTTAAGTGTATAATTAGTCATAAAACTTAAATTATTTTAAAAGCATAATTTATGAGTTTTCTAAGCAAAAAGCAGCCATTTAATGATTTAATTAACTTTGCTAATAAAGTAAGTTAAAAAGTTGGTAAGAGAACAATGCACGTGGGTGACATCGTGCTTTATTCTAATCTGACAAATTTTGCAGAGAGTTTAATTTTGATTTAAAAATTAAATAAAAATCATATAAAAGATTCTTGATTACTTAGAATAAAGAAAAATAAAGAACATTTTTATGCTAAACTTTTTGGGCTATTCGAAAGTCGTCGAAAATTTTGTTTCCTTATCGTTTTGCCAGCGCAAATGTTTGGCATCCTCAGAAGGTTCTTGGTAGACTACTACTAGTATAGTGTATCTCAAAGTATATCGCTTTGGCTTTTGACGGCAGTACTCCAATATACCTGCCGACAGCAATAAAACAGCGGATCAGTAGGTATTAAAGGGCAGAACATTAGGGACGGACTCTAATAATATAAAGATTTATAAATTATTGTTTATTTTAGTAGGTATAATCTTAAAATTACATTAAGAAATTAAATATATGCAAAACTTTATTAATTATAAATAAATTTATAACTATATTATCTATAGGTAATTACATTTTAATTTAAATATCTAAATCTAATTCGGTTTCACTATCAGAGTCATCGTTGAGATTAATTACAATACGATTTATGTTGTTTTGTACAGAAATGTAAGAGTCCTCAATTTTTATAATGTGCTGTACTGAATTTTTCCAGCTCTCAACTGGTATATTAGTAATTACATTTTTTATCAAATTTATAACGCTGGGACTTAAAGTAGGTGTAACATTTTCTGCTCTAATCTTTGATTTTACTTGGTTCCACAAATGTTCTATGGGGTTAAATATACAGTGATACGGAGGAAGACGTAAGACAGTATGCCCAGCCTGTTTAGCCAAATTGTCACATACATATTGTTTTTTAATTGCATATGAATTTAGGACTTCCAAAAGTTGCGCTTTTTTGTAACTGAATTCAAAATAAATATAATTTTCTAAAAATATTTCTGGATTTCAGTTTTTGAACTTGATGAAGCTGGTGCTTTGTGTAGCAGACGGCTGTGGTAGCTTGCGTTATCCATGACAATACTACTGCTGTTTGGAATATTTTTTAAAAGATAATTTTGAAACCAGTTTTCAAAAAGTTCTGCGCTTGTATCCTCGTGATAATCCAAGCTAGAATCCTTAATATTCTTTGCAGATAACAGCAAGCAGTTTGGGAAAAATCCGTCTTCTGAACCAGCGTGTATTATGGTAATGCGTTTTCCTTTATTTGAAGGTGCTTTCGTCTGACAGTTTTGACTGGAATCCACCCATTCTTTGGATACTGTGTCGTATGTTTCATCAAGGTAAATTATGGATCTGTTTTCTAACCTATATCTTTTAATTTCTTGAAGGTAACTAAATCTCCAAGTGCGTAATCTGTGCGATTCCATTACTACTTGTCTTTTGTCT
This sequence comes from Listronotus bonariensis, assembly GCA_014170235.1. Taxonomy (NCBI): domain Eukaryota; kingdom Metazoa; phylum Arthropoda; class Insecta; order Coleoptera; family Curculionidae; genus Listronotus; species Listronotus bonariensis. The sequence goes on from JACEGR010001163.1 coordinate 1,986, forward strand.
ATTTTGAAGTATTTAAATCCCATTTTACAAACAACTCTATGGAGGGTGGCACGGCTAATATTTATATTAGAGTCGTCTTCTTCTAGGTTCGTTTTCAGTTGATCCAAGGTAGGAACTCCGTATTCATAAAGACAATATATATTCCTTCTTATTAGGTCTTGATCACTATTGTCTATACGGTGAGATCGAAAATCATTACGCTTTTTTCTTTTGTTCAATTCTTCACTATTAATAATATCCCTTATCGACGATATTGGAGATTTTGTAAGTAGACAGGTTTTTTTAAGTTTCTTGTTTAATAAGTCCCCTACTGATTAAAGTTTCATACACATTTTTTACAACCTTTTTTGCATCTAATGACAAATGATTTCGACGCGACATACTTATATGTATTCTCGGAAAATAACTTTTTCGAAACGCATAGTAAAACCGGTTATTCAACACTACAACTAAAATATTAGCAGAAATATTTATATAAATGGTCAAAACTCAAGAGATATTTATACCTGGCCCACCCCTGTCATTATGAACTCATAGGTTTGCCCAATAAAAATAGGTTATAAATCATTAAAGGTTTATTCGGGTATTGCCCGTCAAAAGCCAAAGCGATATACTTTGAGATATACACTATACACTACTACTACTACGTCAGAAGTAATACGTAGCAACTTCGGACATATGTTTATAGGAACTCTTTTTCATAAAATAACATAAGGAATCACCCCTTGAAATTTCGTACCGTTGGTAGAAAACACCTTGTATATTATTTTAGAGTAGTTTAATCAGTGAATTTTAAAACTTAGGTTCACTGACTGAAAACGAGAACAATGATCTTAAAACAACGTAGAAACGAAGCGAGACAACGACACGACGAAATTTGAAGTGCGAAACTTCTGAGGACACTTAAGTTTCCTTTACAGAAACTTTAAGTGCGAACACAGAGAGTGGTTTAAAGTACTTCTTTAGAAAACTTGGCCATTTTAATTTCATTATATTCCTTGGTGGCGGGCGACGCTGGTATTAAGTGACTCGAACAAAGTTACTCCCGATAAAAATTCAAATTTAAATGGAGTTTGGGCATATGCTGCTTTTTATAGTTAAAAGTTAGAGAAATGTTATTTTAACCTATATTGACAACTAAATAGCTATTTATGTATCAAGGGCGTTACTAGGACTATAATGCCCCGAAGGTCGAAATAGCTCGAGGGCTAGATTTCGACCTGATGGGCATTATAGTCCAGTAAAGCCGGTGGTGCATACAATGCTTTAGGTTTTACCCAAAAAGAGTTTTTCAATGATTAATTACATTATTTATTCGCAATATAAAAAATAAGTTGCACCTGTACCTGTATACGTAAGTGGATAATGACTGGTGTTAAGTTTGACTTTGATGTTTCTATCAGTTAGTCAGTTGGCATTTTTTATTTAACGATTTGCTCAAAATGGAAGAAATTCCACAAAATATAAGAGAAAAGGCCATAAAAGCGACCGAAAATCTTTTGCCGGATAAATCAAGGCAACAGTATGATCGGGAGTATGGTATATTTGGTATTTGGAAAGATGCGAACGCAATTCTTTAAATAACCGAAACCGTTTTAATGGCATATTTTCAGGAACTGGTAAGTTATTGATTTTATTTTAATATCTACATATTTGTATAAACTTGATCTTTATTGTGAGAGAAATAAAATTGGATAAGCAATAAAATTTCCATATTAGCGCATTAGGGCATTATAAGCGGGCATTATCATATAGCCCGCTTATAATGCCCTAGGTGTGATAACAGGTATTATTGCTACCATAACATATTCCGTTTCTAAGGTATTACATATCAATAATAGATGGGTAAAACATAAAGGAATTAAAAGAAGGTTAAGACATTATGTTATTGGTGAGGAAAAACTCAATAAAAAAAAAAAATTTGGCAAAAATCAAATATTTAGGTCCTGTAACAAACAAGTAAACAGGAAATGCGTGGAGAGAAAACGGTCTAAGATGTGTAAAACATTATCAGGTAGAGATTAGACAAAGAATAATAGAATATAAATACTTCGTATAGAATGACTAATCGTGCTCGCTTTGTTGTTATACTACTGGCCTATATCCCTTTAATTAAGCTGAATATGTATACAGGGTGATCAAACTTAAGTCAGCGCTATTGCTAACGTCTTTATTATTGGAGATACAAAGTCAGTGAAATTTGTATAGTTGTAGAATTTCTTCCACTTTTTAACGTACTGTTACCAGAAAAACAATTGAATATCGGGTTTTCGATTTATTGCAAAAAAAATATTTTTTTAATGGAACACCCTGTATATTATATTACCCTTTGAAAGATCTATAAAAGCCTTAAAACAAAAGTTGTGTGTGATATATCGAATTTTTAATAGTTTCGGAAATATGGCCATCCTCAGGAATTTGATAGTAAACTGGCATTTTTAATTAAGCACCCTATAATACTTGTTTTGTCACTATATTCGGCTAAAAAAGGTTTAAAAACAAAAAAATGTACATCGGCTTTCAATTTTATTATAAACTCCAAACTTTTTTTATTTTAAAGTGTTATATGTAAGAAATACAAGGTTGAAGCAGCTTTTTGGACCCCAGATCGGTCAGACCAATCTAACTCACAAATACCTAATAGAGAAAACCGACCCACCTCGATGCGAAGTATGCTACTGTATACTTAGTATTCAACACATTTTTGAAAACTGTAATAAATATAAAAATGAACTACAAAACATGAACATAATAGGAAACATCAAAGAAAAGTTATCATACAAAAATCTCGCCTCAAATTATGGAATTTCTAGAAAGAATCCAACTACTAGACAAAATATAGGAAACATGAAGAATAAAAGAATAAATAAAGAAGCAATAAAAGATCACAAACAAAGATAAAAAAAATAATAAAAAAACGTATTAACTAACACATGTAGCAACATAAATAAACCCAGCAAAATTAAAGACACTAAAAACCCTAGGGGTTGACGTGTCTCTAATTAATAAATCTCTCTCTATGTAAGAAATCCATTTAAAATTACTTAAAAATAAAGAAAAAATAAAAAATTTTAATGTGGGATTTTTGAAAATTGGATGCATTTTAAACTATTGAAATGGAAGTAACAGCGAATAGGGATAAACCAGATTTTGCAGCTTGTATGCAAAATTCAGTCTCTCCATCAAGACATGAATGCTATTTCGAGTACGGGACAATTTGCCAATTATCCCCGATGACAAGCACAGACTTATTATTCGCATTAAATTGCGGTTTTATTAAAGCGAACAGTAAATGACACAAAAGTGACGAAACACCTTTTACAATTATTAATAAAGGGTTTATCAATAAGGGTGTCAGAACTTTAAAATGACACAAATTAACAACTACAAGTAAAAAGTAAATAATTTTTATTTTATTGGAAAAAGAAATTTATGGCATTACTTTGTTTAGTTGGATGGATTCTTGTCGCCCAATGTCTGATTACCATCATCATCATAACACTCGGTAAATTTGTAATGGTGCGTAAGATGTTGTGCTTAAGGTCAGGAATTGTTTGTGGTCGATTTTCGTAGACCTAAGATTTAAGGTTACCTCACAAAAAATAGTCCAAGGACAAGAGACCCCACGACCTTGGCGGCCAGTTCACATTACCATTTATCAAAATAACCCCCCGGAAACATTCTCTGCAACAAGATGATACCTACATTTTGATAGTTTTAACACGTTGTTAAATCGTGTTTCTTCTCATAATAATTTGTCAGACACTACTGAACACGATTATGACATAATTCTAAGGAATGTTGCTACATGAACAATTTAAAGTTCTGACGCTCTTATTGGTAAACTCTTTAGTACTATAGTACTATAATACAGTGTCCGGGAATATGTAAAAAAATCTGGATATAAAAGAAAATGTGTACATAATATAAGTTTAAATGGACTTTTTCATATAGGTCTCCTCTTTAGAGATATTTACTGCCAATAAGCTCTACTGAAATCAAGTTTTTAGACATACTCATTAAACTACTAAATATAATTTTTATTTTAATAAGTATAATACCAATTCGGACTCTTCAAATTGTTATTTTTGTTTTATCTTTGGACAATCCACGAAGGCCAAAAGCCTAAATACTAACGTACCGTGAGTGTCTTTAGCAAGTTAAGAGGGAATTTGTTGACACAGGTATTAAATACTTGACGACTTGGGAGGGGGAGGGAGAAGGACACTCGCGCGGGCAGCACGTACCATTTAAGAAAGAGAGTTTTAAATTGCTAGTAGTTTAAATTTGTTGAATATACAACGCTGTGCATAGTGTCCCTAGCAGGGGAATAATCAATAAAACTTTTTTATTTTTTACCATATTAAAAAAAAATAAAATAAATAGTAGGTTTATCAGATAAATGTGCATTGTTTTACGTATTCACCTGCTTTCTATGATTTCTGGTTTAGCCAGAAACGACACTAACTTTCCAATTTTAAGTCGGTAACCCGGTATAGTTTTCACCCTCCTCTAAATAATTTTAATTTTTAATCTAGAGTGCCATCAATGTAATATAACAGTTAATTTTAAACCAGGTAATTACGGAAAATTAGATGTGACGGTCTTTCATTTTTATAGCACCGTATTTTTTTTTCAAAACCATTGGCCTACTGTAAGAGCTTAAAAAAAATATTTTTACTAATAATTTAATACATAGTGAGAAATAAAATGCCATTGTGCTTGAAATACTATTTTTTATTTAAATAAGAAAACAATAATGGATGTCTTATTTGGTGTATTCCTTTTATGCTCTACAACCGCTCGAAACCATTCTTGAACTGTCAAGAGTGTCAAAACTGTCAAAAATACAATAGATTGCAATTAAAAGGAACATTTTTGGTGTCGTTCCGGGCTGTTTTAGACCTTAAAAGGAATATACCAATTTTAAATAGGAAAGTTATGGTTGCTTCCGGCTTAACCGAAAGTGATGAAAACTTTTAGACAGGCAAAAATGCCAGTGGCGTAGCGTACCTTGGAGGGGCCCGGTATAACAATGAGTTAGGGGCCCCAAAAAATATTTTTTTTCAAAAACTTTGTTTTCCGAAAACATTTTTTTTCCTATTTCAGCATTGCTTTTATTGTTCATTAAAAAAAAGGCTCAAGTTTGCCAATGCGACAGACAATTTTACAGTTTTCTACCACTAATTTTTGCTTACACACATTTGGGGGCCCCCATAGCCTGGGGGACGGCTGATATGGCGGTAGTTATGCCTCTTAAGAATGCACAACTATGACATAATTGTATAGTAGTTAGTTTGTAGTATCACATTGGGAAACTAATAATCCAAATTTTATTTTTATATATAAACAAATAAAAAGGTGTAGGGGTGAGCAACAGATTAGGGATATCAGGAATTCTATAAAAATAAAAATAATTACCTACATAGTTAGTACTTTTGTGGGAAATAGTTTTAAGTAATTAAATTACTTGCAAGGTTTTAAATCATTTATCTAATTTATTTACTTTATTTTAATTAATTTATTTAATTTATTAAAGTAATTTAATTCCTTAAAAATTAATAAGGTACAGTATTTTTCAAATAATAAAAGAATATAAATATTAGAATTGCTGTAATATAGTAATTAAAGTAATTACAAACCAACCACTAACTACTCTTGCTTCGTTTAAAAAGTAATTAGAGGAATTAAAAAAAAGGTAATTTTCTAGAAACCTGCGGCAACTCCGATTTTAACGAAATTTGGTATACGGGGGTTTTTGGGGCGCTGATCACGAATCTGAAAGGAACGGCGGAAACGTTTCGTTCTCGAGATATTCATCATCAAAGTTCAAATTTGAACTAAGCTTATTTTCACTATATTCCCCCTTCTTTTTGCACACAATTCTTGATTTAAAGCTAAAGTGTCACAAAATATTTGATTTTCATCTTTTAAAACCCCGTTTTTCTACGTTTTTTACATTATTTATGCATTAAATAGCGTGGCTTTTCTTTGATAATGCGGCAACCATACATACACATAGGGCTTCATGGCACACTGGGATTAAAATGATTCAAAGTATAGCTATGCAATTTAATGCAATAATAATGTAAAATACGTAAAAAACGGGATTTTAAAAGGTAATAATCAAATATTGTGTGCCACTTTAGCTTTAAATCAAGAATTGTGTGCAAAAAGAAGGGGGAATATTGTAAAAATAGCATTAGTTTAAATTTCAAGTCTGATGATGAATATCTCAAGAACAAAACGTTTCCGCCAAAGAAGATCTTTCAGATTCGTGATCATCGCCCCAAAACCCCGTATACCAAATTTCGTCAAAATCGGAGTTGCCGCAGGTTTCTAGAAAATTATCAAAAAAAAAAATTAAATAAACTTTAACACAATTATTTAATTACTTTTAATTACATATTGCTTGTATATTTCCAACTAAAATTTTGTTAGATTTAAAAATGTTCGTTTCACTCTTTATTTATGTTCATGAGTCCAAATTAATTTTTAAAAGACCTACTAAGGTAGTCTAAAAAAAATCTTGATTGTTTAAGGAATTTAACATACCATAAAAGTAAATAATCCAGTTACATAAAGCTACACAATCGACACCAAAAGTTTTAACTGTTTAATTACACCAGACACCTTTACACACCGACAAAAATATTTACACAGGAAAGAAAACTTTCGAAAAAGTTTGCGCTCTCACTGAAACTTTACGACGCGTCGTCGATCTCGCATTTTCAGCAACAGTTAAACTGCCGGAGCGTTCGAACTTGACGCTTAGCGCCCCGACGACGGCAGGGACGCCCGTTTGCGCACTCATCCTGACCCTGCGATTGGGTCAAGGTTTCACTATATCGCGTCACGTGATCGCGAATGCATTTTACATACACTTAGTGCTATTTTATTTACGCGTTTTGTTGGTTGGCCAGGTGTTTTCAGAAAAACAGCGGGTGGTTCCGATGGGGAATATAGTTTAGTTTGATGGGGCTATAAAAGTCAGGGAAAAATGTATTTAAACGGCCCCTGCAGGAAATAATAATTTGTAACATGGTTTTATTGCCTTTGTAAACACATAAAATACAGTGCTTTCATTTTACAAGAAATATTTCTTAATACCGTTTTACAAAAAAAAACAACACTGATTTAAATATACAGGCAGAAGTTTAATTTTATTTTTGTTATAATTTTAGCCATCACTTCCTTACCTTCAGCCAACCTTCCTTACTATATGTCAAGTAGCAACCTCCACAGTGTGATGCATCTTTGTAAACGACAACATTTTGCTATCTAACCGTACCAAAAGCTTTAAGATATACAGGGTGGTTTTTTGGTTGGTATTATAAGGTACAGGCTAATAGGTAAGAGATACAAAAAACTCAGATACGTGTCCCATTCTCTTTTAGTGTTAAGTTTAATGGCGCAATCAGATCCACGCTAACTTGATTGGTTTAGAAGATACAGGGTGCTTCTCAAAATTAGTCGATATTTTATTATGTCTTATTACTCAGATACGTATGGACATAAAAAGAAACTTCAAATACAAGAGTTTTATTAGCTTTTAACGTAGAATCCAGTGGCGTACAGAAAATAAATATAAATGTTTTAATTTTTGAGATATAATATCAACTTGTATTTTTTTAAATGAGACATACTTTCCGACACAGGTATCTTTCCGGAGAGCTGGAAGGCTGCACGTGTTCAACCTATTCCCAAGAAAGGATCTAAATCGCTTCCATCTAACTATAGACCAATTTCAATTCTCTCAGTTCTTTGTAAAGTAATGGAAAATTAATTAATTCACAAATTCTTAAGTACTTGGAAAAACACAAAATTTTGCACGACAGGCAGTATGGATTTCGCCACAAAAGATCTACAGCAGATCTTCTTTCCTTCGTATCACACTGTTGGAATAAGTCTCTTGAGTTTCTAGGTGAGTCCCAGATCGTTGCTCTTGATATATCCAAAGCTTTTGACCAGGTCTGGCATGCCGCACTTCTTAATAAACTTCCCTCCTATGGTCTCTTCAACTAAACTCTGTACTTGGCTCTCTAGTTATCTATCTGATCGACGTATATCAGTTATTGTGGACGGCCATTCTTCAAGCTTTCACCAAGTAAATGCTGGAGTCCCTCAGGGCTCAGTTCTGGCACCAACATTGTTTCTTCTTCACATCAACGACCTTCTCTCGTCCACAACTAATTCCATTCATAGTTTCCTGCCGACGATAGTACCTCTTCACTCCAGTTTTCAGGTTCCTAAACCCATCACTAAACCTGACTTGGAAAATAAACGCAGAGCGATGCAGATATCTCTTCTCAGGATCTTAATTTAATATTGGATTGGGGCGCCAAAATCTCGTCCATTTTAATGCATCCAAAACACAGTCATGTTCCTTGTCGCGAAAAGAGTCATCAAATACTCATCCTCTACTTATGAGCGGCCAAGTTCTACAGAGCAAAGACACCTTCAATCTCGTGGGCGTCACATTTGAAAGTAACCTTAACTGGTATAAACACATTGTATCTATAGCCACGGCAGCTTCAAAAGCTTGGATTTCTCTTTCGAGCTAAAAAGTATTTTTCCGCTTCTAATTTATACACTTTATATGTGTCCCAAATCCGACCTCCCTTGGAATATTGTTCTCATATCTGGGGCATGGCGTCCCCAACAACCCTGAGCATTCTTGATTCTATTCAAAGAAGAGCTATTCGTCTCATTAATGATCCTTCACTTACAGAAAGGCTTCTCTCTTGCCCATCGTCGGGCTGTGGGCGATTTATCGCTTTTTTATAGGTACTTCCATGGCTTCTGCCTGAAGAATTGACCAGTATAGTTCCCTCCACTCACGGTTCCCAACAGAGAAACTCGTGGTTCCGCGCGTATGCATCCCTATACGGTCCAACTGACAGGCCCCCGAACTTCTCACTTTGTTCGTTCTTTTATCCCTAGAGTTTCTAGATTGTGGAACCTGCTGCCTGCGGAGGTCTTTCCTTCCCCCAAATCTTCAAGTATTTAAGTCCCGTGTCAACAAACTCCTCTTACCTCGCTTAAGACACCCACGGTACGTTGAGCATTTAGGCTTTTAGCCTTCGTGGTTTGTCCAAAGCGATTACAACAAAATATAACAATTAATATTTTGCATTGTTCTACACAGCAGAAACTAACAAAAAATTTAAAAAAAATATTTGGCCATGGATTGAATCAATATTTATTTATTTTTTTAAGGGGATGTATATAAAAACCCAATTTAACAAGAATACTTAAACATTTATTAACCAAGACAATATCAACCACAAAAATTTGTTCATTTATAATTGCAACTAAACAATTTTTATTTATTTCCCTTTTTCAAATTGCAAAGCTTCACTTACATAATGTTGTCTACTCTTAAAGTCGGTCTATATAGGGTCGCGACATTCGGCCATATTGCTTTGACGTGTTATGACGTCACATCTCCCATTTTTCGGCCATGTTGTTCAGTGCCGGAGATATACAGTTTATTTTATTAGTAGAACAACCGTTTACACAACAGTTTTTAATTATTATTAAGTTGTAAATTCTTTTACTTTAAATAAAAACATTTGGAATTACATCTTTCAACAAATATCACTTCCAAAACAATGCAAAATGAAATGCGCAAATTCTAGACGCCACTGAATTGATCATCAGCTTTGATTTTACCCAGTCTTGCCAACTTTCTCCGTGGAGTGCCCTTCCTTGCGTCCCTGACCTCGAACCGCCCAAAAGTTGAGGATGTGTCGCAACCTTATAAATATAAACTAACCTTGGTCTACTCTAATATATATTTATTTCTCCCCTCAACGAGTAAAAAAAAGATTTTTTGTCAATATTGTGAGCCAAGTTAGTGTTTAAAATTGAGAACTGTACGCAAAAAGAAGAGGACGTATGGTGACAGTGTTTCATATTAAAATTGAAACTTCTATAGTTAATACTTTGGAATATATGTTGACATTTTTAAAACCAGCGTCAATTTGATCTTTAATTTTGCGTTAGTTATAAAAAAATATAAAAATTGTAAAATTTATGGGATTGTGTAATAAATAAAAAAAAAAATCCGATATTTTTCACGACACCCCGTAATATGTGAAAACAGAGTGTTTAACAACGTACAATGGTTTTCCTAAATAAGTACTGCGATTTTTCATTTATTCAAATTTAATAAAAAGGCTGCAATCGTGAGTTTTGGGTAAACTATATAAAAAAAGGGTTAAGTACAAAGAAAAAGAAAATTCTAAGATCGTGTACAAAGAAAGGTTTTCCAAAATTTAAGTTACTTTAAATATAAATTACAATAATAAAACCACACTATTAAAATAATTTGTCTTATGTCTGTTGTAAAATTTTCCCTGCGACAGCAACCAAATAAGTTGAGTTTTTTAAAGCTGTTAATAATAAAAGAACTCGGAAAAAGTAATTAATTAAGCGCTGGCAAACTGTAATTTGTAAAGAACGAGTTATTAAAGAAACTTTTAGAATTTAGTCTGTATGCAAAAATCAAAAATTAAACAGCATTTTAATTGAAGTTATATTTTGTAACTAATTTAAAATTTACCTTTCTTTTTTTTTTGTGTTGTTGCAATTTGCTATTCATTGCTTACTGATTAGTATTCGCATTCAATAAAAACGGAAATCCCAATTAGTGAGCCCTGTTGGATTTTTTTGGTTTATAAAAATCTTTTTTTTTCTATTAAAAATCAGATCCTAAAACCAATAAAAAACATACACTAAACTTGGTTTTAACCTTAGCTTGTACAAGTTGCACATTATCAAATATATTACACAAATTCTTAAAAAGAAGTAAAAACGTAACTAACGGTGACCATCACATTTCCGGCCGATTGGAGAGTATTTGCCTTCTTCGGAGCACGTTGGCCGGGTTAAGTCCTATTTCCTTGGTCTTTGGTGCACGAAACCACGCAGAGACTCTTTCGGGTTGCGCTTAAACAGCGTCAAACTATGAAGTGATTGCGCCTATTCTCCGGTGTAAGTAAACGCGGTACCCATCTTGCTGACAGCTTGTAGCTATGCCTTTATTATACCGGGTGATGCATCGCCGGGTGGGACATGGAAATCCCATGTAATTTTTAATGGGGTCAATTATTGGCTCCCCTAATTATTTTAGAGAAATATTCTATTGAAGTTTATTGAAGAGCATACAAATCTACGTACATGGTAAAAACTTTAGATTTTTCGGTTAACCTGTTTGCTAGTTAGATGCTAATATATTTTAAAAAATTGTTACATTACTATCGCCTCAAATTTATGAACAACAATAAAAATATCAGTTAGCGTGACATTACATTGTCATTTTGAAATTTAGTACTTTATTATTATCCAATTTAATTTTAAAATCCACTTGCGCCTTTCCGATAGAAACTTTTTAATACATTAAAATGGTACTCTTCCCTCTTACCCTCCATACCTCTGTGGAAGCCGTTTGTGGTGCTTCTAGACGTGGCTCATTAATAACTGACGTGCTACCATATTAAAACTCGCTAAACCAATTTTTCCCACGACCACTTGTGAAAATAGCCAATAGCACACTGGTTTCATGCATAGAAAATGCGTTATATCACACTAGTGTTGCAAAGCACTTTACAGCACTAGTGTTGCAAAGTACTTTACAACACTCATGTGATATATATTATGATGTCATTCTAAAAACTGCCATTGGTTTTGCAAGTGACATATTTATTGTAGTGACAGTAAAAAAACTTTTTACTTACCTACCTTACACAGTAGAACCCAAATTAGCAAAAACCATCTTATTAACGTTAAGTTACTACAGTATAACCTTTCTTCTAATATTAAAAGAGTAATAATAATATTTCCGAAAAAATAAAAACATAAACAAAAATAGACATAACCACAAAAACAACTTTCACTGACTGCTCGCTCAGTGGCGTTGTCAGGTAAGTAGATCAAATTAAAAATCTCCCTTCTAACTTTGAGCACGCACTTTATAGAGGCAGCCTTGCCGCTTGACCGTTCAACCTAAAGCGCCCGAGAAAAAAGTCCTATAGATCAAATTCCTTTCTCTCTGTCTTCGTGTACTCAAACAACTAGTTAAATCTTTTTTTTGATCCCTTAATTAAACCTGAGGCTAATACACACTTTATGAATCCACTTTCTTTTATCCATTATAAATAAAATCAGACCCTTCCGACGTTGCCAAATGCTTTCCATATTTTGCATGGTATAACTGACGTTTAGTAGTCGTTTTTTCATACTTTTAGGACTTTAGGTTATGCATTTACAATTTTCATATTTTTTATATTTTTCTCAAAAATATGAAGAAAAAAATGTAATTTTTACTTAATTTTACATGTGCACCCCTTTTCACTCCCCGGTCCCGTAATTTTGTTTACTGATATTTTTAAAAAACGGAATATTTTGGATATGCGCCACTTACGTTTTATTTAGAAGAGTGTCTAACATATGTAAGTATCAATAATTTTCAAAAAACCCTTAAAATACCAGAAAACCGTATTAAACTATTACCGTTATTACCTAACCAAACCATACAATTTTTATTAAGTGAGGGCCTTTTTAAATTTCAAAATGAAAAAAGTTATATAATGCTTCTAGGTAGATGATCTTCGATGTAAAAATATTGTCAAAACAGTATAATATAGCAGTAAGGAAAAGTACATATCACACTAGTATTACAAAGTAAAAATCACCCTAGTGTTGCAAAGTTCTCAATTGTTTTTATTTTTTCTGTAAAGACAAACTTTAACTTTTTTTTTGGTGAATAATTTGTGGTCGTAGAAAAAATAGTGTACAGTATTCGTGTGAAAATGACTTTCTTACACTCGTGGGTTTGTCGCACTCGTGTGAAATTAGTCATATTCCACACTTTTAATGTAATATATACTATTTGACGGTCGCCATAAAGGAGGATACACTGCTGTGAATGATGACACTTCGGTGATATGGATGTGGAGGAACACCAATACCGTTATATATATCAGCTGTTTACTGTCATATCAAAGTTAGGCCATCTTCTCTCTAAGCACCTTGGATTTACTCTTTTGATAGTGGCACTAAGGCTAAGTACCAATCGGACCACCTCGTATATTGTTATCGAACGATTGTATACATGTTCTCATCTAAGTTGTTATTATCTTGGTATACATTTACTTACAAGGAAGATGGCCTAACACCTGGACTACAAATACACTTTTTATTTGGTCCGGGTTTCTTTTACAAAGTGCTCTAACTAAGTGCTTTATAAACGTTCCTTTCTCCCTGGCCTTTTATTATTAATTACCCTTTTTACGTTTCACAATCACCGGTCAATTGATTCGCTTCCTTTTTGACGATCAATCGACAGGAAAATTGTTCCAGGTATCGCTATTTTTTCCGTGTGTAACGACAGCTGAGTAGGTTTCTGGAATATTTTATAGATTTTGCCTCACACAATAGTTATTTTAGTATACTCTTCGTATTTAAAATCGGTGTCATATTAGACAAGCCATTACTTCCAGAGTATTAGACATATTAAAATGAAACATGGCATGGGTAAATGGTATGGAAAATTCCACACCACTATTTTTTGACCAATCAAATGTGTAGTTTTGTTTTGCATTACCATGACAACACAAGTATTTATCGGAAATTTTTTTCTCCTACCTGGGGTACCCTGGAGCGAATTATAGTGGAATTTTTTTACATAATCATTGAATTTGTTTTAACGTCATGTCTGTCATTCACATACATAATTAAAGAAAATGTTATTTTGTACCAATTGTAGTATTTCAGACATATAATATAAAATAATGTAAGGTTTTTAACTCCCTAAATGACAATTTTATACAACTACACTTGGTAAAATAATATCATAAGACTGAAATACTAGACATAAGTGAAGAGCAAACGAAAGGAAGGTGTGGGTCTAAAAAATTAAAATAATCTATTTTTACCAACTGCAGTAATATAAGGTATATATAATATAAAAGAATAAACAATGATAAGCTCTAAAATTACATATATTTGCAACTACAATGGGTAAAATGGAAAATATTTATTTTATAGTCAAATTTTAAAGCTCGTGTCAAAGTTACAAATACAGGGTAATTCCAAAGTCGATCACAACACTTAAGGGGGTAATTCTACTTGAAAAAATAAGGGTAGAGCTTCATATATATTTTTTTAAATGTCATTGGTTTTTGAGCTACAAGCCGTCAAAGTTCAATATTTATTTTGGTTTTTCGCCATATTGCATTTATTTTTTAACCAATCTAGTGATATCTGGCACACAAATCGAGCTTTGCAGACTCTAAAATTTAAAGACAGAAAGGCTTTTTAAATACCGCCAGAGGGCACTTTACATTAAATTTAAAATTTGTTTACATCATAACTTTTTTATTTTGACAGATATCGTAAAGCTGGGGGCGCCATTTTATAGACAATCAAATACCTAAAAATAAGGTACCCTTTATTAAAGTCGATGAACCTTACCGATTAGGCACCAATAGACATTAAAGTTTTCATCAATTTCAATTAAATTACCTACATACATACAGGTTGTCCAGTAACTCGACCGACAAACTTTACGGGACGATTCTAGAACAGAAAATAAGAAAAAAACTTCATATAAACACATGTCCTAAACGTCTTAGTTTTTGAACTACGGTGTGTAAAATATTCAAAAAAAACTTTTTGTGTTAAAATATACAGGGTGTTTTTTTTAAATAATATTTTTGTCATACCTGATTTCTGATTTTAAAACTACGAAACCAACTTATAAAGCTAATAAAATTTAAAAAAAGTTAGGGCTTTTAAATAAAATAAAGTGCAAAAATTGTGACGTTAAATTATTTCACACACACAAACTTTTGAAATCCCCATAATAAATATTCATCTTGATGGAAGAAGATACAACTGGACAAAAAATAATTGAAATCTGTCAAAAAACCAAAATGGTATTTAAGTCATTCAATTTAAACAAACTCTGTTCGGTCATTTTTTGTCGAGGGGTGTATTTTTTAATTTTATAGGAAATTTAAGTAGTGTTATTGCAGATATGAAAAATGCAAAACTTTACTAAGTTGTTACTCAAGAATGTAGTGCTAAGAAAATGGTCCTTGAAATGCGACTTAATTCAAGACAACTTCACGAAGTTTAGGAATCTAATTTGACGCCAGATTTAGGTTCTGGTATTAAAGTTGGAAACTTTTGATTGGCGTAAAATATTTTATTTTATAATTTATTGAATTTCAGCTAGAAATAAAAATAATTGTCATACAGATTTTTCGCCAATAAAAATGAATGTGGGAGTTATATTTTTAAGTATTTTTATTTTTCGGGGGTTTTATTTTTGTGGTTTGGTCTAGTTTAGCAAAGAAATGTCAATATTTTTCCCTACTATAAAAACATTAAAGAAAAACAACAATATTTGTTTGCTTTGCAAGGTCCACATGGGAATTAGGTAAATCCCGTATATTGAATATCACCTTGGTATTAAAAGGTAACTTTATCACAACCCTATTGCCGGATACAGACTATAAACCACATTGGCAAAGCTTTTAAAATATATTTGAGGAGTGTCACTTTTCAACCTTTAAAAAAAAAAGTTATGGAGAATAAAAGGATACATATGTCGCAGTCAAATTCAGTGCCGTTCTTGGATTTTCTGCCACCACGTGCAGAAAGAGATATTGCCGCCCCCTTAAAAATTAATTATTGGCCGGAATTTTTTTTTAAAAAGCAACAAAAGGCCCTACTTTACATACATTTACATAAGTAAATCCTGTATTATAAAAGTATTCCACATCGATTTTCACTCTTTTTCCTTCCTGACTATTTTTGAAGAGCAAAAAAAGGTCTCCACTTTCACGTTACATAACTAAATCCTTTATTAAAGTCTTCTACATTGATTTTCACTTTTCCCCTTCCTAAATATTTTTGAAGAGGGAAAAAATCCCCTTCAATTCCACTGTTTTCCAAAAAACGCCCTTCATTTGGCAAAATGCCCTCTGGTAATTTTAGGACAATGACTTCTGTCTAAGCCCTAGGCAAATGCTATTTAACTAGTCTTTTAGCATTTGATTCTATTTGTCCAAACAATTTTAGGACAAATGGAAATAGAAATATTTGCATAACCAGAAGGTCATGCAAAACTGTCATATTGGGGGCTCATAGTTAGTTCCTTTTTTCTTTATCTTTGGACAAACCAGGAAGGCTAAAAGCCTAAATACTATCTTACCGTTGGTGTCTTAAAGAGGAAGTTTGTTGACCCGGGACACCGGGACTTAAATACTTGAAGATTTGGGGGGAAGGAAAGACCTCCACGGGCAGCAGGTTCCACAATCTACAAACTCTAGGGATAAAAGAACGAACAAAGTGGGAAGTTCGAGGCCTGTCCAGTTGGACCGTATAGGGATGCATACACGCGGTACCACGAGTTTCTCTGTTGGGAACCGTGAGTGGAGGAACTATACTGGACAATTTTTCAGAGCAGAAACCATGGAAGTACCTATAAAAGCAATAAATCCCCTACAGCCCGAAGATGAGCAAAAGAGGGAAGCCTTTCTGTAAGTGAACGATCATTAATGAGACGAATAACTCTTCTTTGAATATAATCAAGAATGCTTAGGGTTGTGGGGGACGCCATGCCCTAGATATGAGAACAATATTCCAAGGGAGGTCGGATTTGGGACACATATGAAGTGTATAAATTAGAAGGGGAAAAATACTTTTGGCTCGAAAGAGAAATCCAAGCTTTTTTGAAGCTGCCGTGGCTATAGATACAATGTGTTGATGCCAGTTAAGGTTACTTTCAAATGTGACGCCCACAAGATTGAAGGTGTCTTTGCTCTGTAAAACTTGGCCGCTTATAAGTTAGTTCGGTAGCTAGTTCTGATTAGTTAAAAAAGATTTCGCTCTTGTAGGCAGTATACGTAGGTGTACAAATTATTTCTACGTTATCTGACGAAAGTTGCAGTTTAGTAAAACAAGTGTCATATTGTGAACACCATCTATAGGGGGTATACGGGTTTAATAATTTTAATATTTATTTAATTAGTTCGGTATTGAAAAAATCACATCCAAAAATTGAAACAAATAATCAAAAAAAGTGCAAGGTTTTTGGTAACTTGAATATGGACATATGATAATCGAGGTTGGCAACACTAACTTTTACTTTTTCTAAGCGTAAAAATAGTAATATTTATGTCAAATTAGTCAAATTGACCATTCTAAAACACGTGTCTTTGACAGCACAAACCGATTATTCTCCGTTTGTTTACATGCGTTGTCGAGTTCTTTTGTGCTATAAATTTGATTCTTTTGTGACTTTTTGGCATTTTTATGATTATTGAGATCAATAATGGCGGAAAAAGTGTCTTAACAAAAAAAAACAACTTTTCTTTCGCAGGGTCCCTATTTTGTGCTAGGCCCCTGGGCAGTTGCCTACTCTGCCTAATGGATAATACGGCCCTGGATATAACTATAAAGAAATATTGTCTCGCTCTAGGCCTCGGGTACGATACTAAACGTAAGCGGCCAGCGTAGAGTGAAAAAAGTGAGAGCGCTGTCTTTGATCTTTATGCGATTATGATCTTTTGGTTTTTAAATTAGCCGGCTGCAATATTCCTAAGCGAAAAAGTCCTGCCGCTGGCCGCTTAAAACGAAAAAATATTATCTGCGGAGCGTTTCTAATGTGTAAACTGGTTTAGAGACGCTGTTTACCATAAAATATTATAGTCATTACCGGCAACATAAAGAGATTTGAAACTTTCCGTTTGACGCTTAAGCTTTGTTATCGTGACCGAGACCTTAAACTATCTCTTTTCCACGCATTGGCTAAAATCACTCATTAAAGTTTTGAATGACGCGACGTGTATTTACATGTTCATTTAATATTATAGTGTTAGAATGCATTTATAGCAAAAATAGTTATTTCGAATTATTCGAATTATAATTTGATTTTCACAATACAGTTTTATGTGCAGCAATTGATGTATTAACTGAAAACTCAATCAAACGAATTATCAAACAAAATGAACTTTTAGACGATTTCTGTGCGTCAAAAACCCGACAAAATTATAAACAAGCTTGAAAAAAAAGCAATTATTCGGTACTTTTTATTTTCGCTGTTAATTTAACGTCACGAAATGGCGGGCTTTGCGGCCTAGGTTTTTGATTAAAAAATATGTTCGGAGATTAAAATTTTTGGGTAAAAAAGCTTCGTTTCTTATTTTAACGGCATAATATACAGATTGTCCATGGTTGGGATTTATAAGAGGACAAATGGATCCAAAATGTAATTCTTTATAGAATTATTTTCTTGTTAAAAATATATGATTTACGAAAAGAGAATGGTGATTTTTTTATACAGGGTTTGCAAAAACTCCAAAAACATTGTTTTTCGCAAAGCTATTTTTTTCATTTTTAAGCAGAATGCTATTTGGAAAATTTATTAGGACTTAAGTTTGTTATCGAGAAAATGTTGTTTAAACATTTTATTTTACTTTACATTTTGGCTAAAATTTTTTATTTAAAAGTTGAAAAAATTTAATTACATTTTTTACAGCTGAAAACTTGTGGTGTAAAAGTGTTTTATTAGCAAATTTAAAAATTATTATTTGTTGTTATTTTAGAGACACCAAAATCATTTTCATAAAAAATTTATACTCCTATAAAAAATAATGTCTATGATAATGTCTCCATTTTAATCACTTATGCTATTTATACAAAAAATTAAATTGACATATGGTTCTAAAATAAAACATAAAGGTAAGTAGTTTACCTGTATCCAAAATCAACATTTTGTCTTCGTGAATCATATCTTTTTACAATAATGTTTTTTTTTTTATCAAGAATGACTTTTTTTTCGAAAGATGAATTTTTAATTCATTTTTTCTCTTGTAAGCCCCATCTGTGAACAGTCTGTATAACGCTATAAATTAACTATTAAATAATATAAAAGTTTTGAATTTCTAATTTAAAACGCTGCTGGCATTATAAGCGGGCATTATGATAATGCCCGCTTATAATGCCCTAATGCGCTAATATGGAAATTTTATTGCTTATCCAATTTTATTTCTCTCGCAATAAAGATCAAGTTTATACAAAAAATAATTTTTCTTCACACAATACTAAAAATTAAACTTTATTTCCAAAATAAAAATTACAATTTTAAAATGTCCCGGAAAATGTAGCTGATCCCACTATAGAATGGTGTGGTGGTAGCAGCGGTGGTAGCACTAACGCTATTTTGTATAGAAGAACAGTCCCTTAATAAATTTTAATATTTGTTCTCCTTCCAAAACTTTAGACTTCTTTGGGACGTATCCTTTCGACTTAACTTTTTAAAAAGATATGAGACGATGGTATGGCGAAATGTCTATATTTTCATAGACCATCAACGTAGACCTTGGGGTTAAATACTTGGTTCAGAGAGAGTTCGGACTGTATTTTTCCGACAAAAAATAATAATGTTTATTAAACATATGTATTAAAATAAAATCAATAACTTACCAGTTCCTGAAAATATGCCATTAAAACGGTTTCGGTTATATGAAGAATTGCGTTCGCATCTTTCCAAATACCAAATATGCCATACTCCTGATCATACTGTTGCCTTGATTTAACTGGCAAAAGATTTTCGGTCGCTTTTAAGGCCTTTTCTCTTATATTTTGTGGAATTTCTTCCATTTTGAGCAAATCGTTAAATAAAAATGCCAAAGAAACATCAAAGTCAAACTTTACACCAGTCATTATCTACTTACGTATACAGGTACAGGTGCAACTTATTTTTTATATTGCGAATAAATAATGTTATTAGTCATTGAAAAACTCTTTTTGGGTAAAACATAAAGCATTGTATGCACCACGGGCTTTACTGGACTATAATGCCCATCAGGTCGGAATCTATTTCGTCCTTCAGGGCATTATAGTCCTAGTAACGCCCTTGATACAGAAATAGCTATTATTTTATTGTATTCAAGCTTAGGCAGTATCATTTCTTAAAGATTAATTTGCTGGTCCCGAATCCTATATTCACATTCATATTTTTTAATATTGCTACAATCATTAGATTGTATTATTCAATGCATTTTAAAATTTACTATAACTTTTTAAGGAAGTAATGTTAAGCTTAAAATACTTTTTTCTATAATCATGTGTCCTAAAATGCTCGCGCTCCAAACTACAGCTATAGTAGATTGTAAAAAGAAAATCCATTATTTTAAATTGTGGCTACGATTTATTTCAAACCACGAAAATTGTACATGTAGTTATTTAATTAAGTGTAGTAATTGCTTTAAACAGGTAAAAACTTAATATTAAAGGGTGATTAAAGAAAGTGAACTCTGAAAATGACCAAGATTTTATGTGAGCTGATCGTTATTGATAAAAAAAGGGGAGCAATAACGTTTAACAATAAAGTTGAAAAGCCAAGTTATTAGAGACATTTTGCACCCCTTATTTTGCAATTCCGTTGTGATTAACGTTATTCTGAGACTGCGCAGTAAGGCAAACGTTATCGTTATTAACCATACTGGACTCCTTTAATTACGGAAGAGCTTATCGTTATCGTTATCGTTATTGTTAAACTGCGTGGTTGCCGGATTGTAGAAATTTTAATATTAATTATTTAAAAGGTTAAAATTTTAATGACGTATTAATTTAAATATAATTTATACCTAGGCTCTAATTAGCGAAAAATGTATAGCAGTAATAAAAATCAAATAGAGTTAAGAAATTAAAACGGACTTGCACTTTTACGGATATTCTAAATCAGTAATTAATTTAGATGTTACAATCTGGCACACTTTCTTTTTATTCTACTACCAAACCTAACCTTACTTTTTGTGTTTTGCTTATATTGTATTGTTTGCATCTACTTTAAAAAACGAAATCAACAGAAGTGTTTGCATATATTTAAATATGAATTTATATCTTATGAAGAATAAAAGTAAATACTGATTTTTCGTTAACTTTAAAATGGGTGAACCACAGGCAAAAATAAGGCTATGTGTCGAAAGCGCAGAAGCAAGATAAATTTCTTAAAATAGGCTGCAAAATCTCTGTCTAAAACTGCTGCCGTAATCGTTATGTTGAATAACGATAACCATAAGGAGGCCAAAAAACGTCTGTTATTTTAAGAGGTGCAAAATGTCTCTAATATTGTTTATTTACGAGGTAAATTAATTTTATGTTAAATAAGCACATAGTGTTTACCACTAGATATTGCTTGTTTTTTTTTTTTTAATTTAAAAAATGTGTACCTAAAATATTTGTACTGAACTTTGAAACACCTTGTAATAAAATTTTTAATTTAATAGTATTTAAATTCGCCGTAGATTAAGAGATGTAAGTTAAAGTGGACTATAAAATATACTTGACATTTTCGTAATTAAGAAGTTTCTTTGAATGTAATGAAATATTTAATTCATTTTCTAATTTTAAATAGCATTAATTTCGCCCGTTTCTACAAGAATATTCCTTAACAATTTATTTTTTAAATTAAAAACTAATTTTCATTGCACAATAATGACTTTTAAAGAATTCTATAAAATGTTTTTTTTTTGAAAAATTAAAAAGAACTTTATAAACCTTTAATTCATTTACGTGATCATGTGTGTCCAAGTTTAACTTAAATGAAGAAGGACATGCAACCAAAATAAAAACCTTTGCAAATAACATGATTTAGCTTTATTGCGATATTTCGTGTATCTAAAAATAGCCGCTAAAAGAACAACTCTTGCTGTATAATATAATAATTATTTCCTTTACATGACTGAAATAGTTGTCATGACATGTCAACATTTTAGAATCAAAAATAAATACATATTGGGTTAGTAAAAAGGTCTGCAACTCTGAAATATCTTTAAAACCGCTAAAACTATATTTACAAAATTTGACATCTGAAGGTATCGGCACATCCTTCTTAAACTTATAAGCCGTGAAGTAAGAAAGGCAACGTTGCAAACAACACTGTACAACAGTAGGAATATTAAAATGAGTTCCTAATAGATTACATGCTAAATATAATTATTTTTTAAGTGTTTTAAACAAAATATAGATATTCGTTTTTTTAAGATGGTTTAGGCATCATATAGGTATAAGTTTAAATACTTTAGTTGCCCTAAAAGCAATAATGTGTCTGCAAAACTTATCAGAAACTTTTTGCCTGATACAAATTTGTTGGTAAGGATTTAAAAATTTTATGTTGTTAGACTTTCTTTACCACTCCTTATGAATTTTTTGCGAACAGACCAATGCAGCTTTTTACATTTAACTAAACATTTATTATTTAGTAATATTTTCAATACTTAAAATGAATTGAAAGCAAGTGTGTTTAGTTATAAATATAAAAACTTAATTTGTATTACATAAGATGCACTTTAAAATATCAAACGCTTTAAATTAGGTTTTCCAGTATAGTTACCCTAAAACCGCCTTAAGTAAACAACTTTCAGAATATCTATATGAATAATATTTTTGGTGAACTTACCAGTATATTTATGCGCATTAGTTGATATGGTCCTTAGGATATCGCTTGGGGTAAATAATTGTTTTTGGTGCTCTTTACACACTAATGATATCAAATTTAACCAGTTTTTTAACACACTTAGTTAATTAGTGGCCCGTAAAATATATTTGTCCACAAGTCGCTTAATTTTAGTTTTGAATACGTATCTTCTTTGTTTTCATAATGGAATATTCATTTATTTTATCATTGCAATAAATTGCGCATAGAAAATTTTTTAAAATTTATAAACTTACCTAATTTTATCTGTTAAACTTAATGCAATAAAAATAAATGGGACATTTAATTCTAAAAAATATGTGTAGCACCAAACTGGCAGATCTGGCAACAGTGTCGATATTACTATTAAATTCCACATGTCCAAAACATCCTAAATACCAATTTTAGTAAATGTAGGTTTAGCGGTTTTAAAGATAATGAAAAGAAATAAAATAAAATTAACTTCATTAAGTAATATATAATATCATACAAAAGAATTATATTTAACATTTATTTTTTAAAGATTTGGTCTTTTAAATGTTGGTCTTAACTGCACCTAACATGGTCTGTTCTTAAGCTTTAATTTCCGAGCGCCAAATCGATTCGTCAGGATCATCGCGTACACTCGCAGCAGAGACAACAATAAGACGAGTAACTGGTCCTAACAATTTGTCCATTGTATTTATCTCTTTCTGGTTTAACGCAAGTTCCAATAAATATGTCTTTGTCTTTCATCATGGCAGGCTATCGTAGATGGAGCAATCATCACTTTGCCCTGGTTGCCAAGTTTTTACAATTTCTGCATGTAAACTTTAATGTCCTTTTTTGGCTCGCATCTAATTAAGAGAAAGAAAATATACCATGTTATGTTATTCGATATTTGTGTTTGATATTTTTCAATGGCCGATTTGTTTGGACAGTTTGTTTACATTTTCTGTGATTTATTGT
This sequence comes from Listronotus bonariensis, assembly GCA_014170235.1. Taxonomy (NCBI): domain Eukaryota; kingdom Metazoa; phylum Arthropoda; class Insecta; order Coleoptera; family Curculionidae; genus Listronotus; species Listronotus bonariensis. The sequence goes on from JACEGR010001163.1 coordinate 25,429, forward strand.
GTGTTTCGTGGTTTTTTACCTTTAATTGGACTTTGAATATTGACTTTTATTAGTGATCACAGTGTATATATTAAATTTTGCTTTTCAACAGATAATTTAAGGTAATATTGACATGGTTATCTGTAAGAAAAATCTTTATAAAAACCAAATAAATTACATTTTTAATTAGGTGTGTGTAATTATTGAACTAAACCCCAATATTTTATATTAATAGGAAACAAAAACAAGTACCTAACATTAAGGGCAAAAATGGCACAGCTATATAATTTGAATATGGCGGGCAAACGATAAAGTCGACTCACGTGCCATCTGCGTTTACCTTCCTTGAAGACAGACAAGGAAGGCCCAGCAGCTATCTCGCTTTCGGATAATTTATTTACATTTAGTTGCTCCTCTCATTCTTGTCTCTGCTCGCAGCAACTGCCGCTATATTTTCTGTACTACGCGCTGGATGTGGCCTATTTGGTCAAGGAGTATCCAATAATAAAAGTTGGGGTTCAAATTTTTGTGATGGTACAGCAAATAGTCGGCTTAGTATGCCGATTTTGCTTGGACCATAAATTGCCAAAAGCGCAAAAACATTTTTTCAAAAAATGATGATTTTCCTAATACAGTTGAACAAGTTTTAGACTTTGTGCCGGGGGCTAAGTCTTTTCTCGATAAATTTCCAAACAGTACTGAACACAATAACCATTACAGTTTGAAATTGGGACCCTCTCATTTATCAAAAAATACCTAATAGAAATAGTATCTTTTAATAAATCACCCGATATTTAAATGTTGTGATACTTTTTACCAACCCCGTATAAAAAGAGGTGGTCTGTGGAAAATGGTACTGGTAACATTTTGTTAGAATGATATATGCAGCAATATTTTTTTATAGTAATATTTTTAAGGTGTGGGTTTATATATATATATTAGCAATTAACTTCTGGCTTAAGTGGCACAGTAATTTTTAATTGTTACTTGTTGTTTTTAATTACCACTACGTATACTTATTTTCCACTTACCCTCTTAATTAGATGAAAGAAATCGCAAAAACAAACACATTGTTTGCTACTTTAAAATGTTATAACTTTGTTACTATAGGTCGTCGAGAAGATGGTAATAAAAAAGTTTTGTAATTAATTTTTTTTAACTTTAAATAATTGGTATTTGGATTATTGGAAAATAAGCAATGAGCCAATTTTATCGACATTTTTAAAATTAAATTCAGCTTTTGTTTTTGGCGAATACGCACATTGATTTGAATAATTAAGTGTCCGTCATTGGTAATTTTGTTATTAGTCAAAATTAATATGTTTGATTTAGCATACTAGTAGCATTTTAAATGCAGCACATAAAAGGGAAAATAAAATGCAAATTGTGTTTTTCAATTAGGTAGTAAAATCGCATTTTTTATTAGAACATCCTGCATATTCTATTACCGTTTAAAAGATCAAAGAGCATTAAAAGATACCCCACATCCAACTTTTACCAGTTTCGAAGATATGACCATCCTCAGGAGTTTAAAAGTAAAATTGCATTTGTTATGAAACTTTTTTTAAATATTTTATTAAAATTTTGATTGCATTTACAGCCTGTCACCAAATTGTAAACCTGTTTGTAATAGCAATAAAACCGAGAAAAAAATCTACAGAATAAGGCTTGGTGTTTAATGCTTAGACCTGTAGATTTATTGAAAATTTAAAATAATTTTCAAATTTAAATGACTTTATTTTTAAAACTCTTTTAAATATCTTTTAAAAAGTAATTGTCAATTGTTTTTTTTTAGATTTTTTGTATTGTAGTATCTTTTTGCACCTTTTAGTGACACTTTGTTTGTAAAGCAAAAGAATAAATTTAGTACATAGGGGACCAATTATTATATTTTACCTTTTTTAAAAACAGCAAACAAAAACATTTTGTATTTTGATTTGTTCTTTGTATTATGCAAGAGGTCTGGGTGATAGGACAAATAAAACATCCATTTCTAGACAGTCAGGGCAAAGTGTAGACGCAGATTACTAAAATTTTAATATTTTCATCTTGAGAAAGGGATTTAAACCTCTTTAATGGGAATTTTGAAATAAATCATTAATTTTAATAAATTGCCACTTAGGTACCCTTAAAAATTAGGTGATGGTAGCTTTATATATATATATATATATATATATATATATATATATATATATATATATATATATATATATATATATATATATATATATATACAGGGTGTTATGGAAATACTTTAATATATTGAAATGGGTGACTCCTGGGACAGTGTAGAGACACACTGAGTACTTTTTTGTTTAATTCAAACTTTTTTACAATTTGTAAAAATACCTTCTTTTCACCTATCTGCTACGTCCCTGGTTACGTAAAGACTATAAACACAGACAGTAGACCTATTTGTTTGCGATGTTGCCAAACGTCCTATTTTATACCCAATAAACGATATAAATACATAATAGAATAAAAAGGTAAAATGTTATTATATTCTATTTTTTTATAAATTTACTTTAAAAAATTATTAAAAGCCTTATATCAAAATAAATTGTAACAAAAAAATATTTAAATAAAGGTCGATTTACCTTCAATACGGAATATGTTCTAAATTTTGATTCCAAACATGCATTTATTTTCCGCTGCATACTGTTTCTCACACGCGCAAAAATGTTTTCATTGTTTCTTATTTGCTGAGCCGCTAGTTCCACACGATTTCGCAACTGTTCTAAACTGTTAATGGGTTCACTATAAACAAACTCTTTCATAGTTCCCCGGCTTGCCGAGCATTTTGCCTAGCTTCCCCATAACACAAAACCATGTCAGTCAACTCGATTGAATTTCGTTGCATTTTACGTAAATTAAAACAAAATGCAAAACTTAATAAACGCACAATTTGGTAAATTCTTCGCAATATTATTTAAAACGCAAACCAGGGCAAGCGAATTTCGTCTTTCTGTAACCTTGCATAGCATAAGGAAGCCTTCTTATTGGTCAGTTAAATCATGCCGGCTTCCTTGACAACAACAACGCGAATTTGCGATGTTCAGCTGTACAATTGTACTACATCTAGTACATTTAGTATATTTAGTTTTTTTATGTTTATGGCAGTCCATGTTAGTAGCACAAAAGCTAAGTACTAAGTACCGTGGGTGCCAGATTTTTAGATGTTAAACCCATTTAACGACTGAATAATGTTATCCAGAGCGCACCACCATTTTATCGTAGATTTCAAAGCACACAATAGAGGACAATAATATACCGGCATAAAAAAAGTTAACCAATTTTTATTATCTACTTATGAGCGGCGTAGGCGTTACATTAAATTATAACCTTAAATAACATTTAGAGCTACAACAGCTTTTAGAAGGCTAGGATTTTTTCTTTGCTGGAAAGTACTTTTATTTTCACGAGTACACTCTTTACACTTTCACCATAAACTTCCCTTCTCTTCCGTACCAATGAGATGTACAGTAATATAGCAACACAAAGTAATTGTTTCATGCATTTTGTAACCGTACATCTGAAGAAGCCCCAAAATGTCCACTTCGGCTCCTTTATCCCTAAGGTATGTTAAATATGCCGTCTACTTTTATACCCACGGTAATAAGTTCCTAGACATCAAGCTTTTATGAATTATCAAAAGAAAAAACAAACCCTGCATTTTGTAGTAAAAAATTTTGATTAAAAAAACCTAATTAAATTGAAAGCACCTAGTTTAACCAAAAGAATTCGCTGTAAGTATCATTTTATCGCCCATAACCAGAACAACATGAGACAAAGAAAACGGTTTAAAAAGAATTGAACTTACAAGTTTCAGTAAATTGATAAACCCAGTTACGTGCAAATTGCAAAAATGTTAGAATAAATTGCAATAAATTTCTTGCAAAAACATCTAACCTGTAAAAACACCTGTGTTTGTGGCGCTGATCACGGATCTGAAAAATTTTTAGTCGGATACATTTTGTTTCCGAGATATCCATCATTAAAGTTGGCATTTGAACTAACCTCATTTTCACTTTATTCCCCCTTCTTTTGGCATACAATTCTTGATTTTAAGTTAAAGTGGTACACAATATTTGATTTTCACCTTTTAAAACCTCATTCTTCTACGTATTTTACACTTTTTTGAATTAAATTGCATAGCTTCGCTTTCAATCGTTTTTAATCGTAGCAGAATATGGTGGAGGCGGTGGAGCAGTGAATGCACGGTTGCAACGTTTTTAAAGGGACCCTTCCCAATTTATTTGATAAAAGGTGTAAAAAACATAGAAACACGGGGTTTTAAAAGGTGAAAATCAAATATTGTGGCCCACTTTAGCTTTAAATCAAGAATTGTGTGCAAAAAGAGGGGTGAATAATGGTGAAAATAAGGTTAGTTTAAATGCCAACTTTGATGATGATTATCTCTGAAACCAAACATTTCCGACTAAAATTTCGTTCAGATTCGTGATCAGCGCCCCAAAAAACCCAACATACCAAATTTGGTTAAAATCGGAGTTGCGGACACTTTCTGTACAATTACCGTAGTTTTTTTGTACATTTGTCTCATAGGGAATAATCTTTTGTACTCTTTTCTCGTGTGAACCAAGATCGTTTGACTAGGTAAGGTTGCCTCGTAAGCCTTGCAACATGGCGGACCATACGTCACATATGTATTTTGCTCATTATTTAATGAAGTTTTTAACAGTGTAGTTTGTGTTTTTTGTCAATATTAAAGAAATACTTTTAAATACTGTTAATTCCAGTTGTTACCGTAACTTCTTTATTTCCTATTAATAAATTATTTAACAATGATTATTCTTTGTTTGCTATGTTGGCACCAAGGAACCAGCAGTGCGGTACATATGTGACGTAATGAGGCAACCTTACCTAGTCAAACGATCTTGTGTAAACCACCTGTCGTCTGTCAACTCTTAATTTTGATGAAAGAAAAGCGAAATGTAACAAAAACTTTATTTAAAAACGCAGTAAAATTTGTTTTAATAGTGTTTTGCAATAAAAATACCGTTTTGTGTATTTTAATTCAATTCTTTGTGCGCATACGTGTCGCGTCGCAGTGTTTAAAAAGTTTGTAAAGTAATTAACCACCTAAAAAGTGTACTTGATTTGTGGAAAAAGTAATCTTTACATTCATTATACGCTCAAACAACCTAGTAGCGTAATAAAGGATAATTTGTGTAATCATGTAAGTTTTTCGTTTGATCGAATTGAAACAGCAAAACCCATAGATAAACTGGTAAAGAACAAAATAAATTTGGCAACTTTTCTCAAGCTTGTTGACTTAACCACGTGTTATAACTGCTTTCAGCTGTTTTTGACAGCGACAGAAGGTAAACATATGTATTTAAAGGGATTTAAAGAGCTGGTCAGTAGCGGGTTTGCTTTTTAATCGTAAAATTTTGGGGTTCATTATCACTGTTATTTATGGTGGTCCGCCATTTTTAATAATTTTTATTCAATTTATTTTTACACAAGGATTTTGGGGTTTAAATATATTAAAGTATTTCCATAACACCCTGTACTATATATATACATATATATAGTTTTATTATTTAATATTCTTGGGATTTGGGATTAAAGCCCAGATAAAACAAAATTTTCTTTATAAAATACTATTTTAATTTTAACGTTTCGGCTCTCGGTATGAGGCCTTCATCAGAACTGGAAATACTTATTAGATAGAAATTTCCATGTCCAGTAAGTGTTAAAATTCAACATAAACACAACATTTTTGGACGATCACATAACGGATTTTAATAAACATATGTTACACACACAGCGACATAATTTTTAAAACTTAATAATAAAAGGGAGCAGCCGTTATGACTATTATTTTTGTTTTCTTTTTTTTTTAATTTATACAAATAGAAACCACATCTAAACTATATATATATATATATATATATACAGGGTGGCCCACCATATTCGACACGGTCTGTAGCTGGATAACCATGAGGTTTTTAAAAAAGTAAATACTAAAACATATACAGGTCGGACAAGGTTACACTATAGAATTATTTCACTCTATACAGGATGTCTCAAAGAAGTGTGACGTATCAAAGTTATATTTTTTTAAATGGAACACCCTACATTTTATGACGATTTTAGATTCTACATAAAAAAATAATTTAAGTTTGTTAATAGTACCAAGTGTCTAATTTTATTCGTTTTTGTGAAATTTGTTTTTTTTTTAAATGCAGGGGTGCAATTAAATTAATTTTATTTTAACAATATAAACTCCTTAAACTTTAAAATTTGTTACAAGATTAGGAATAGTCTGCCTTATCATACGTAGGTCATATGGAGATCATAGATTATACAGGGTGATCAAAAAATAATTTCAAAGTCAAATTGCAATATCTCTTTTATTTTAAATAGAACACCCTGTATTTTTTACACCACATGATGACAAACCAAATGCTTTTATAAATAGTGTATAGGTTGCCTATACCTATCTTTAATACTTTTTAAGTAAATTCCGTTTTAACATATTTTTATTCCAAATGTCTATTTAAATGTAAGTAGGCTGTGATATAGCTATGCCTATTTACTAAGCCGTTATTGCAAAATGTAAATTTGTTGGAAAGAAAATCACAAGATTTTGTATTATCTGCCACTATTTTTAAAATTCACAGAAAAAAATTCATTAGTTGCTTATAATGCTACTTCCAATAACACTTATTTTAGCTGAATGTGGTAATGATAAAACTTGTGTTTTTCAACAATCCTACTAACGCCTCTGGTCAGTTATGACGACATTCTGTGACCTATAGCTCGTTTCTTCCATTATCCATAATCACTGTGTCAAATTTTTTAAAGCAACTATTAAGGTTATCAGATGGTTTCTCCTGGAATATTTTTAGGATTAACTTTAGACTAAAGTAATCCATTTTTTTACATCCTACCAGTATTATATCATCTTGTTGTTGTAGAAGAAGGGTTTTTATTTAAAATCATTGAAATTTCTTTTAAACTGACTAAAACACTAGTAATTAATAAATGGTCGTTGTTATTTTCTTAAGAAAAATATTAATGGCTGCTATGTCACAGCCAACTTTAATTTAAATAAACATTTGAACTAAAAATTTGTAAAAACAGATTTTACTAAAAAGCACAAAAGATAGGTATAGGCAACCTATACACCATTTGAAAGAGTATTTTATTTGTCATCATGTGACTTAAAAAAATACAGGGTGTTCTATTTAAAATAAGAGAGATATGGCTATTTAATTTTCTGAAAAATTGAAATTAATTTTTGATCATCCTGTACAATATTTGATCTTGATTTGACCTACGTATGATATGGCAGAATTTTTCTAATCTTGTTACACATTATAAAGTTTAAGTGTTAAAAGTGCTAAAGTAAAATCAATTTAATTTTACCTCTGCAATTTCAAAAAATCAAATATCACAAAAACGAATAAAATTAGACACTTAGTACTATAAACAGACTTGAATTATTTTTAAAGTGGAATCTAAAACCGTCATGAAATATAGGGTGTTCCATTTAACAAAATATAACTTTGATACGTCACACTTTTTTGAGACACCCTGTATAGACTAAAATAATTTTATACTGTGGTCTTATCCGACCTGTATATGTTACAGTATTTACATTTTTTAAAATCCCATGGTTATCCAGCTACAGACCGTGTCGAATATGGTGGGCCACCCTGTATATATATATTTTATCATACTACCACTACCTATACTCATTTTCCACATACCCTCTCAATTACATAAAAAAACTCGTAAAAACAAACACATTGTTGGTTACTTTATTATGTTATAACTTTGTTACTATTGGTCGTAGAGAAAAATGGTAATAGAAAAATTTGTCCAGGGTCTTTATTTACAAAAAATTACCATTTGTATTTTTAAAATAAAGAATTTGTAAAAGAAATAAAAAATCATATAATACCAATAGGTTTATAATTAATTTAACTTTTTAATATTTTGGCTGAACGCAACTACGTTTCCTAATCTAGACAAAGTTCTTGGAAAAACCACATTGCTGTCAATGTATAGAAAACAATGACGAAAAATAAGATTTATTGACAAACTAATTTTTCCAACAACGAGCAATCTAATGATCTGACTTTCAGACGGCTCTATCTTTTTATTTATTTTGCTTTTACTTGAAAGCCGCTCAAGCCATCAATTTTGTTGTCAGCTCAAACTTGCTTAGTGATAGTTTTTTACATTTAGGAAAACAATTATTTGTTGTATAGTGGTACATTAAATATGCATTTGTTTTCTTTAAAGAATATTTATATGAATAGTTAAAAAAAACTGCTTTAAATCGAAAATATATGGTTTAAAATTACAAATTCTTAAGTACTTAGAAAAACACAAAATTTTGCATGACAGGCAGTATGGATTTCGCCACAAAAGATCTACAGCAGATCTTCTTTTCTTCGTATCACACTGTTGGAATAAGTCTCTTGAGTTTCTAGGTGAGTCCCAGATCGTTGCTCTTAATATATCCAAAGCTTTTGACCAGAGTCTGGCATGCCGCACTTCTTAATAAACTTCCCTCCTATGGTCTTTCAACTAAACTCTGTACTTGGCTCTCTAGTTATTTATCTGATCGACGTATATCAGTTATTGTGGACGGCCATTCTTCAAGCTTTCACCAAGTAAATGCTGGAGTCTCTCAGGGCTCAGTTCTGGTACCAACATTGTTTCTTCTTCACATCAACGACCTTCTCTCGTTCACAACTAATTCCATTCATAGTTTCAGAGCGAGCGATGCAGATATCTCTTTTGCAGGATCTTAATTTAATATTGGATCTCGTCCATTTTAATGCATCCAAAACACAATCATGTTCCTCAATTGTATAATTCTCTATAGCTGGGATGGCGAACCTTAAGGTATTAATATGCCATTTTTTAAAAGAATTGTTTGATGGAGTTATAGCCCTGCATATTAAATAACTTGATCATGTGATTATTTCAAAAATAAAAATATTAATAAATACCTCCTTTATAGCTTTTTTCGTAGTGCATATTAAATTGTGTGATTAGTGACGTACCCAAAATACTGTAACGCGTGCCACTAATGGCAATACCCAAAAATACTTCACAAATACGTTAGGGGTTCTTAAGCATTTTATCACATTTTTGGACACTCCTCCCCTTCTGGTGAGGTTTGGTGAGATTTTCTTCAACGCCCCATCTATCCCCTAATCTGAGAGAGTGAGATTAATGAAAATGCAAAAAGGCACCATTTGTCAAACCCAGATTGATTTTGCAGCCAAAAAAATTTTGAAGAGCAAAAAAAAGGGTCCTTCACCCAAAAGTGACACTGCATCACATTTTCCTGAGAAGACCTGCCCCAAAATACGTTAAATTTTTCCTGTTTCTAGCTGCAGAAAAATTACGTGATATTTGCACAGAACCCGTCCTCCCCAAATGCCCCCTTATTTGTGGGTTTATTCTTTCAGTAACAAAAAGACACAATTAATAATCTAGTATTTTAAATAAAATTTGCATTAGACACCCACAATTATTGTTTTTCTATAATTTTGGATCTAAAATTTTATCGGTGCCTTCAATCAGTTGGCGCTGTCATTCCCCGTGCTCTGTCCGACGTTACCACTTGTTGTAAATGACCAATAGATATATTTTAACATATTACGTTATTTTTACGGTATTTATTTATTATTTAAGCATAGTAAGGGAGATAACGAAATATTTGGAAGATTTCTATAGGTTTTTTAATCACTTTGTGCTCGTGGAACTTTTCGTGGTTAATCCAAGTCCTCTTTTTATGTTACTTTATAAAATAAAGAACGTTTATTGAAAAATGTTTAATAATTTAAATCCTGGTGTAAAAATGACGTCAAACAACAGACGTTATTGTTTGTTTTAAGAAACTAAGACATTTATTCTAAAGTAAAAGTCCATTTTTAATTGATTATTTTACTGCATTTTATTTAAACCTAAATAATAAACTTTCTTTAGTTAAACGGACCACTGACCAATGTTTGTTTGTTAAACATTTTTAATTATAAACAACTAATTTATTTTAAAACAATTACGTGTTATTTAAAAACGAGATTAGTTTACCTTTACTACTGCTGTTGCAACGTTTTAAGCATATAAATGATGTTTGGCAACGTCGGAGGAAAGATGTAATTTCTACACAGCTGTTTAATAAATTATTATAAAAGTTTACCTGACTAGGGGCGTCTTAGACTTGTCGGCTAAAAACACAGGGTATGATTTCTTAGCTTATTTTAAGAAGAAAAGTTTTTGCAATTAAGTGATTTTTTTTCTCTTAAACTAAACAAGATACTAAACGTACTACTGTACCCACGACGACGGCCGAATAGCCCAAAAACATGAGTTTAGCAGAAATTGGCCGCGTAAGCCTTACACAGTATATTCCTTCAGTTACCTCTCAGGACGCCACTGGTCTTATTAAATTTAATTAATTTAGTAATAAATTACCCCCTTAATGTTAATAATAATATTGCAAAATTAAAACAAAATTGGGTAAAGAATAGTTGAGATATTTAAAATATATATATGTATATATACAAAATATTTTACTCCCTCTAAAGACAGTTAAAGAAAACGTCCTGCTTTTCTATGCTATCCACCACGACTCTCTCCCCAGACCGGTTTCTGCCTGCCTTACAGGAACTCCTCAGTGAGGCTGTATCGACTCGTGGTGGATAGCATAGGAAACTCAGCGTCTACTTATTAGACAAGTTTCGTTGTCCAGCGGTAGGATATTAAATCCTGCCGTTGATGCCTACTGACGACAACTACTGGGAGAGAGTCGTGGTGGATAGCATAGAAAAGCAGGACGTTTTCTTTTAACTGTCTTTAGAGGAGTAAAATATTTTGTAATATACACCAAGACAGTAGGGAATTTTTCCTTTTGCTTTAACATATGTATATATATATATATATATATATATATATATATATATGTATATATATATATATATATATATATATATATATATATATATATATATATATCTTAAAACTCTATTTCTTAAAAGTTAAGAGGTTAAGGACATATGTTTATACAAACTTGTTTTTTAAATATGCTAAATAATCATACCCTGTATTTTTAGCCATCAATTAAATTACATCCTGTATTAAAGTATTTCCTTAACACCCTGTATATCATTATAATCTGAGAAATCTGAAAATTTTAAATAAAAAAATGTAGAATAAAAAAATTTGGCTCAATATGGTTATTTGAAAAATATAGATAATTTTGAAAATTTTAACATTGTCGATAGAATTTTGATCAAATTTTTGGAAAAATTCAAATATGATTTGCTTTTGAAACTTATACTTTTTCTAAAGAAGAGAGGATTAGCTAAGAAACCCAAAGCTATTTTGCAAATTCCAAAATTATGATTTTCTTTATTATAGTTTTTTTGCTAATGGCATCTGGTATATACAGTGTGTCCACAGATGGACTTAACTATACCTGTAAAAAAATATTTTAATATTTTGAAAAAGCTCTTCTTAAAAATATATTTGCTTTGTCTATCTAACCTGCTATAACATAATAATAAAAAAAATAATAAAAATTATCGCTTATCATAACTTAAATTATATTGTATAAACTAAAATAAATGTTTTTATTTTTTAATAAATTATTGGTTTTTACTTCTTATATGCATACAATATCAAAAATTAAAATGTATATATGTAAGTAGTAGACACAAAAAGTAACGATTTATTCAAGTTTAATTACTTTTTTACGCTATTTAAATAAGAACTTAAAAAATATTTTTAACTGGTTTTTTTTCAGTAAATAATATTTTTGCATTTTGCTAAGCTCAGATGGTGGGGGAAGCGGCTATAGATTTTTAAATATGTCAAATAATACCGTTTTCTTTCGCCTTGTGGAAATCGTTCTGAGCAATATGATTTTCTTTAAAAAAATATAGCCTTGCTTCAGAATATGAAAATGACGTTTTTATTACAACTGTGTAGCCCTCCGCTTTCTTTACGCTACTCTTAAATTGTCAGATTAGTGGAATATAATTATTAATTTAATGCGCATGAAAATTTCTAATGGATATATTTTTGCTTTTTTCGATCGGCCCTGTATACGGAGTTCATATTTGGTGGAGGTACTTAACCGGGTACAACGTATCCTCCGGTATATTGTGACGTAGTATTTTTGGATACATATAGGGCCATTTTACGTCACTTGGGCAAATGTACCATATGGAACTATCTTCTTGGAACCATGAGACCGGTGGACCATCAAAACTAACTTCGCATTTTTTAGGACCAACTTAACTTATTGAACTAACTTAATTTAGTACGGGCATACCCCCCACTCAGGGTAGCCCGTACGGGGCTTAACTAAAACTTTAACTTTATACTTGACTTCACTTCTACTACCTATTACTTATCTCATATCTTTATATATCTTCTTTCTCTTTAAATATTAAATTTTCCAGTGTTTGTTTTGCATTTCTACGCGACCCAGTTTGTTTAATGTTTTTATTTTATTACTATAAGAGTAACCTAGAAAATTGTTTAATTTATACTTTTAAAACCTTGACACCTCACGTATATCTTTATTTAGCAAAATTCCCAATGTTAAGTAACCTCAATTAAAATGTATACTTTTTTATACTAGGTGTTCACAATATTAATCTGCTGCGCTGTAGTAAATCTCGAAATCCTCCTCTTGTGCTCCCCTACCATAAGCTAGTGCTTTTTCTTAAAAAAAAATATTTTGATAACTGCCAAACACTTTTAAGAAATATTTGACCTAATTAATGTTCTCTAGTTCCATGCATAATATTCGCGTTAAAAACTAATAATTGAAGTATATTCTTAGTTTAGAACTAAGAAGTAAATATATAAATAAAATATTAAATTGTTTTTCAAACGTTTCATGTTGCCATATATGTTGATAATATAAAGTACATAAAATGTAATAAATTATGTGGCTATCGTTAAATCTTATAGATGGAAATTAAGAACTAACACGCAATGTGTACTTCGCAACCTCTAATTACAAGGTTAAGTTAATTTACCTAAAAAAACATGCTTGTTTTTAAATTTACACGGTAATATTAATTAAGGTCTGGCACAATTAAGCTCTGGCCATACATAACCGCAACGAGCTCCGAGGCCGTGCGTTTCTCTGGTGAAATGTAGGGGGATGCAGTGCAAAAATTTTGTATTTAGTCAAACTGCAGTAATATGAGTCAATTATACGACGCGACGATTTGAAATCACACCTGATCGTAAAATAAACCTTTACAAATAAGATAACACAGTTTTAAGATGTGGCCACATATAACCACACCGAGTCTTGCACCGTAGCACGGCCGTGTCTCGATTTTGAAATTTACAGTGACGGAAATAAAATTTCGTACACTTAGGTTAACATTTCATGTCAATTTTCAATATTTTGGTAAACTTGGCTTTTACCTTTTTCTCACCTTAATTAATATTCAATAAAATACATGACTTCAAAATAAATATATAGAAATTATTTTATTCAAATATTAAAGAAAAAACACTGGCTTAATATTTCAAAGCGGCACCATTTTTTCCACTAATAAGTTCTAAACGTGTGGGCATTGATGCAATCAACATTTGTGCATGGTAAACATTGTAATTATTCCAGGTCTCCTCAATTTTATTCCACAAATTATCACTGTTTTGTGGATGGAAATCATTGTTCTTGTTAATTTCCTTTACGATATATTCCCAAACGTTTTCGATTGGATTGATATCAGGGCTTTTTAAGGGCCAAGGTAACAATAAAATGTTATTTTCCAGGAGCCAGTCTGAAACTCTCCTTGCTGTATGGACGGGGCAGTTGTCATGCTGGTATATAAAATTTTCTTGTTCAAATATATAGTTTACTGATGGCAACATAACATTTTGGAGTTTGTGTATATAAGCTTGACTATTAAATCTTTCTCGAATACGGTGGCATATGCCTAGCCCTCTGAAAGACATATACCCCCATACATTAACAGAAAATCTTCCACTTGTTTTAACATGTTGGGTATATCTTTCTTCGTACCGTGTATTTTGCGGCCTATACACTCTAATCTGCCCGCTATAATAAGATTGAAAAATCTTCTCATCTGTAAATACTACCACTTTCCCAAAAATCCATACCTTGCGGTAAATATTCTAGTCCAAACCCCATTCTTTGCTCTTTATTTATATCGGTCAAAAATGGCTTTTTAGCAGCTACTCTGCTTCTCAATTCCAAATTTTTCCTAATACGATTTCTTGCCGTTCTTACTGTCCCAGAAAAATTAGTTTGGTTGTGCTTCTACAGCTGTCTGAAATGGATCGTTTCGCAAAATTCTATCAGATCATTATCTTGATTTTCGTTTAAAATTTTTCTTCTACCACTTCCAGCCCGTCTCTCCAATGATCCTGTATTTTCCCATTTAGTTCTGAGGATTTAAATAGTGCTTCTTGGTTTCCAACTTGCTGAGCTATTCTTCCCAGAGAAACACCTTCATCGGATAGAGTAATTACTAGTCTATGACAGATAACAATTTGTCAAGTAAGGTATATTTCAGGTGATCTAGGTACGCAAAAGCCAACATCACACTGGAAAAAATTAGGTGTACGAGATTTTAATTCCGTCACTGTACAATATTAGATTTTATATTTTTGCTTTTAAGGTTTTCTGAATTAATTTGTCCCACTTTCCTCTATCACCGTGAATCCGGGCCTGGTGCGGTTATGTGGGGTCTAATTTTAAAACCATACGCGTGGTGGAATACTTTTATTAAATGAAGAAAAAAATTCTATAAACATGGCTCTGCAAATTTTTCGTCCTCAAGATAAACTTGTCAAAAACTAAAAAATTTTATGCACACTTAATTTAGTAAAATTTGTTAGACTAGGTATAAACCTAAATTAAATAAGCATTTATTGTTGTTACATAATTGGCAATAAAAAATTATAAAACCTAATTTTTAAAAGAAAAATGCATTGCTTGTTTAATGGCCTAAAAGATGCAATTGGGTAAATTTTATTTTTTTCCTTTTAAACTAAACAAGATACGAAAAAAAGAGACATAAAAGCTGTATTTTTATTTGCTTAAAGTTAAGAAAGTACAAAATTGTTACACACATTTGCACAGTCAATAGAGACATTTTGCACCCCTATTTTGCAATTCCGTTGTGGTTAACGTTATTCTGAAACTGCGCAGTAACGCAAACATGATTCGTTATCGTTATTAACCATACCGGACTCCTTTAATTACGGATGAATACCGAAGAGCTTATCATTATCGTTATTGTTAAACTGCGTGGTTGCCGGATTGTAGAAATTTTAATATCAATTATTTAAAAGGTTAAAATTTTAATGCCGTATTAATTAAAATATCATTTATACATAGGCTCTAATTAGCGAAAAGTGTATAGCAGTAATAAAAATCAAATAGTGTTAAGAAATTAAAACGGACTTGCACTTTTACGGATATTCTAAATCAGTAATTAATTTAGATGTTACAATCTGGCACACTTGCTTTTATTATACCACCAAACCTAACCTTACTTTTTTGTGTTTTCCTTATACTGTATTGTTTGCATCTACTTTAAAAACGAAATTAACAGAAATGTTAACATATATTTAAATATCAATTTATATCTTATGAAGAATAAAAGTAAATACTGATTTTTCGTTAACTTTAAAATCAGTGAACCACAGGCAAAAATAAGGTTATGTGTCGAAAGCGCAGACGCAAGATAAATTTCTTAAAAGAGGCTGCAAAATCTTTGTCTAAAACTGCTGCCGTAATCGTTATGTTTAATAACGATAACCATAAGGAGGCCAAAAAACGTCTGTTATTTTAAGAGGTGCAAAATGTCTCTAATATCTTACCTGTTTTTTTAAGGTGTAGCTCGAGAGGCCACTGGACTGATTAAATGTAAGATAGAAGTTTATGTAAGCATGTGTTTACAAATTTCTTCTTTTCAAGATACATGGGATACAGTTACAAACTTAAAAAAAACGTTTTTTTTCTTTAATATTTTAAATATCCTTTACCCATTTCTTTAAATTAGCAATGTTAAAAATTTGCGGACCCATGCTTAGTTTATATAAAACTTTCTTTATAATTTCTGATGTAGAATCTGCCCTTAGATTTTCTTAACATGATTCTGTAAGACCCTGTTTATATAATTATTTTAGTGTCTTGCACCAAATGTATAGTCATCAGATAAAAAGCTTCTTTCGCACACTTATACGTACTTAGGATTATTATCTGACATTGCAACATTCTTTAATGATTTTTTTTAGTTTTTTAATTGGCTATCTTAAAGATGATTTTGCGTATCCATTGTTCCAATAACTTATCTCAATTAAGTGTGGCTGAAAAGTTTAGTTGCAATTATAATTTTGTAGAGTTAGTAATAATTAATTTGCAAAAATGTATTCTTCTTTTGGAAAATTACGGTTTTATGTTATAGTGTTAATCGGTAAGTTATTTTTTTAATGGATTATTTAAGATCTGCCTGCGTTATAGTAAAACCATATAAAAAATGTATTATTATTTATGATTAATTTATTTTTATTAATTAGGGTTGCAGCAAGAAAAACAAATTTTATAGTACATATATCACCAGATCGAACAGAGTTCGATGAGATTTAACCCTCTATTTCTTGCTAAAAACTTGCAAGCTTTATAATATTTATGTTTTACCCATCTATTATTGATCTGTAATACC
This sequence comes from Listronotus bonariensis, assembly GCA_014170235.1. Lineage (NCBI taxonomy): Eukaryota > Metazoa > Arthropoda > Insecta > Coleoptera > Curculionidae > Listronotus > Listronotus bonariensis. The sequence continues at coordinate 42,126 of JACEGR010001163.1, forward strand.
TTAGAAACGGAATATGTTAGGGTAGCAATAATACCTGCTATCACACCTAGGGCATTATAAGCGGGCATTATGATAATGCCCGCTTATATTGCCCTAATGCGCTAATATGGAAATTTTATTACTTATCCAATTTTATTTCTCTCACAATAAAGAACAAGTTTATACAAAAATAATTTTAATATTTGTTCTCCTTCCAAAACTTTAGACTTCCTCGGGAAGTATCCTTTCGACTTAACTTTTAAAAAAGATATGAGACGATGGTATTGCGAAATGTCTATATTTTCATAGACCATCAACGTAGACCTTAGGGGTGGAATACTTGGTCCAGAGAAAGTTCGGACTGTATTTTTCCGACTAAAAATAATAAAGTTTGTTAAACATATGTATTAAAATAAAATCAATAACTTACCAGTTCCTGAAAATATGCCATTAAAACGGTTTCGGTTATTTGAAGAATTGCGTTAGCATCTTTCCAAATACCAAATATGCCATACTCCCGATCATACTGTTGCCTTGATTTAACTGGCAAAAGATTTTCGGTTGCTTTTGTGTCCTTTTCTCTTATATTTTGTGAAATTTCTTTCATTTTGAGCAAATCGTTAAATAAAAATGCCAACTGACTAACTGATAGAAACATCAGAGTCAAACTTAACACCAGTCATTATCTACTTACGTATACAGGTACAGGTGCAACTTCTTTTATATTGCGAATAAATAATGTAATTAGTCATTAAAAAACTCTTTTGGGTAAAACATAAAGCATTGTAATGCACCACAGGCTTTACTGGACTATAATGCCCATCAGGTCAAAATCTATATATATATAATAATATATTTCGACCTTCAGGGCATTATAGTCCTAGTAACGCCCTTGATACATAAATAGCTATTATTTAATTTTTTTATTTACTTATCCTAAAATAAATTATTTTCTCTTATTAAAGAATTTTCATACCATTCTGTTTGACTTATTATTCATCCTTCGCTTAAAGATTTAGATATCCACGACATCTCTATTATAGTCTAAGATCCGGCATTAAAAAATTTACCCTCATCTGTTAATTAAATGAAATAATATTTTCTAGGCAGATTTTAATGTAGTGAATGCAAGTGAACAATATCTACCAGCATAGAGTCTGCTACAATTAATAATAATTAATTAATTAATAGTTAATTTATTTATAATTGTGACCTTTACATGTTAATTGCATTAACCAATGATCAGCGGTGAAATAGCTTAGTTGGTTAGGTAGCAGCCCGATTTTATTCAATTAAATATGGTTAACATAATTTCGCTAATAGACAAGGAAATAAAAAATGTTACCCAGTGCGGGATACCAACCCAGAGTGTCGACAAGGCATGCACTGCTAAATGCTGTTACCTAACCAACTAGGCTATTTCACCGCTGATAATTGGTTTATGCAATTAACATGTAAAGGTAACAATTATAAATAAATTAACTATTAATTAATTAACTATTATTAACTGTAGCAGACCTATGCTGGCAGATGTTTTTACTTGCATTCACTACATTTAAATCTGCCTAGAAAATATTATTTCATTTAATTTACAGATGAAGGTAAATTTTCTTAATGCCGGATCTAGACTGTTATGTCATACTATGACATATGTTTAAGAAGTTTGTAAAAATAAAAAAAAACCTTTTTTATCTCTTTGCGATAACCTTCAAAGGATTATACTAAAGATATTGGATATTGGATTGAGGCGCCAAAAATCTCGTTCAATTTAATGCATCCAAAACACAACCATGTTCATTGTCGCGAAAAAATCATCAAATACTCGCCCTTTGCTTATGAGTGGCCAGGCTTTGCAGAGCGGAGACACGTTTAACCTTGTGGGCGTCACATTTGAAAATAACCTTAACTGGCATAAACACATTGTATCTATAGCCGCGGCAGCTTCAAAAAAGCTTGGATTTCTTTTCCGAGCCAAAAAGTATTTTTCTCCTTCCAATTTATACACTTTGTATGTGTCCCAAATTCGACCCTCTCTGGAATATTGTTCTCATGTCTGGGGAATGGCATCCCCTACAACCCTCAGCATTCTTGATGCCATTCAAAGAAGGGTTGTTCGTTTTATTAATGATCCTTTACTTAGTCAAAGACTTCCTTCTCTTGCCCATCGTCGAGCTGTGGGAGATCTATCGCTCTTCTATAGATACTTTTACGGCTTCTGCTTCGACGAATTATCCAGTATAATCCCTCCTCTTGCAGCTCCCAACAGAGAAACTTGTGGTGCCGCACGTATGCATCCCTATACGGTCCAATTGGACTGGCCCCGAACTTCCCATTTCGTTCGTTCTTTTATCCTTAGAGTTTCTAGACTGTGGAACCTACTGCCAGCGGTGGTCTTTCCTTCCCCCAAATCTTCAAGTTTTTAAGTCCCGTGTTAACAAACTTCCTCTTACCCTGCTTAAGACACCCACACCCACGTTAGTATTTAGGCTTTCAGCCTTCGTGGGATTGTCCAAAGATAAAAAAAAAATAAAAAAAGTACCGTGGGTGTCCGGTTATTAGACGTTTAACCAATCTTTTCCCCTGCTCCGTCATCGTTGTTCGAGCACTGAAACATGCAGTTTTAACCAATGTAGGTACAATCTTGTATTTTGATTTTATTATATTCTATACTATTTTTGTATTTCACGGCACCTTGGAGACATCGCTACTCGAAAATGTAATTCTAGACAATAATACGGGATGGCCAATTTAAAAAGCTTTTTTTTTCGCCCTTTCGGGGTCATCCCACCTAGGCCGACGACCGCCCCCTAGGTGGTGCACTGCAGCCTGAAGGCTTATTGTACCTTGACCCCTACTCCTTCCCATTCACACACCATTCATTCCATAACTTGGATGGTTGTTGCTCGGTCCCCCGAGCAGCAGAACACCGTGTGCCGCCGGTCACCCATCCAAGTTATGGGTGCGCACTTCACTGCTTAACTCCGGAGATCGACGCTTGCCGATACAACCGGAGCAGCCACGAGCGCGCCTTAAAAAAAAAAAACTTACATTGGTCAATATTTTGAAAAAACTGACTATGCCACATTTTTTACGTACAAAATCAATTTTTGCATTTTGACAAGTTGTCAGTCATTTTATATACAAGAAAAATCTGAAATGTCAATATTTAATTATTATAATAAAAAAACAGTCAATCAATAACGTTTTCCAAAATGGAAAATCTTATAAGTATAATTGTTCCATCAACAACCACGAATTGGGAAGTGTCAATAGTATCAAAGACCCTGGTGTCATACTAGAAAACCAGTGGTCCTTCAGACCTCATTTTGAAAAAATAGTGGCTAAAGCAATTAAAATGTTGGGATTCATGAACATGTAAAGAGTTTAAAACCACAAGTACGTTTTTGACCCTGTATTACTCCTATTTGTGTAAGTAAGCTGTCTTTTGCATCTGTTATATAAAGCCTACATTATATGTCCACTCACAAAGAATTGAGTCAATTCAAAATAAATTTATAAAAATGTTGACTTTTAAATTAGGAAAACTAACTAAAGACGTTAAGAATGAATTTAAAATAATTCCGTTGGCTCATACAGAAATTATTTTAGACTTACGTTTTATCTTTAGAATTTATTGACTTTACCGTAGATTTTTTTTTTTTTTTTTATCTTTGGACAAACCACGAAGGCTAAAAGCCTAAATGCTAACATTACCGTTGGGTGTCTTAAGCAGGAGGTAAGAGGGAGTTTGTTGACACGGGACTTAAATACTTGAAGATTTGGGGAAGGAGGAAGAAGACCTCCGCGGGCCGCGGGTTCCACAACCTAGAAACTCTAGGGATAAAAGAACGAACAAAGTGGGAAGTTCGGGGCCTGTCCAGTTGGACCGTATAGGGAATGCATACGCGCGGAACCACGAGTTTCTCTGTTGGGAACCGTAAGTGGAGGGAACTATACTGGACAATTCTTCAGAGCAGAAGCCATGGAAGTACCTATAAAAAAGCGATAAAATCCCCCACAGCCCGACGATGTGCAGAGAGGGAAGCCTTTCTGTAAGTGAAGGATCATTATTAAGAGACGAATACCTCTTCTTCGAATAGAATCAAGAATGCTTGGGAGCCGTGGGGAGCTGCCATGCCCCCAGATATGTGAACAATATTCCAAGGGGAGGTCGGATTTGGGACACATATGCAGTGTATAAATTAGAGGGAAAAATGCTTTTTGGCTCGAAGTCACCGAAGCTTTTTGAAGCTGCCGTGGCTCTTAGGTACAGTGTGTTTAATGCCAGTTAAGGATACTTTCAAAAGTGACGCTCACAAGATTAAAGGTGTCTTTGCTCTGTAAAAACTTGGCCGCTCATAAGTAGAGGATGAGTATTTGATGACTCTTTTCGCGACAAGGAACATGATTGTGTTTTGGATGCATTAAAATGGACGAGATTTTTAGCGCTAATCCAATATTAAATTAAGATCCTGCGAAAGAGATATCTGCATCGCTCTGCGTTTGTTTTCCAAGTCAGGTTTAGTAATGGGTTTAGGAACCTGAAAACTGGAGTGAAGGGTACTATCGTCAGCGAAACTATGAATGGAATTAGTTGTGGACGAGAGAAGGTCGTTGATGTGAAGAAGAAACAATGTTGGTGCCAGAACTGAGCCCTGAGGGACTCCAGCATTTACTTGGTGAAAGCATGAAGAATGGCCGTCCACAATAACTGATATACGACGATCAGATAGATAACTAGAAGAGCCAAGTACAGAGTTTAGTTGAAAGACCATAGGAGGGAAGTTTATTAAGAAGTGCGGCATGCCAGACCTGGTCAAAAGCTTTGGATATATCAAGAGCAACGATCTGGGACTCACCTAGAAACTCAAGAGACTTATTCCAGCAGTGTGATACGAAGGAAAGAAGATCTGCTGTAGATCTTTTGTGGCGAAATCCATACTGCCTGTCATGCAAAATTTTGTGTTTTCTAAGTACTTAAGAATTTGTGAATTAATTAGTTTTTCCATTACTTTACAAAGAACTGAGAGAATTGAAATTGGTCTATAGTTAGATGGAAGAGATTTAGATCCTTTCTTGGGAATAGGTTGAACACGTGCAGCTTTCCAGCTTTCCGGAAAGATACCTGTGTCGTAAGAAATTCGAAAGAGCCGAGTTAAGATTGGTGCAAGTTCTGGAGCACATTTTTTTAAAACGATTGCTGGTATGCCATCCAGCCCAGACGATTTCTTGGTGTTAAGGGAAGAAAGGATACGCTTAATGTGTTTTACCTTAAAAATAATATCGGGCATTTTATGAGGAACTGGGGTAACCGCTGGAATTGGATGATTTACGGGAGGGTCAAGGGTTGAATTGGCAGCAAATTGTTTGGCAAATAATTCTGCCTTTCCTTTAGCGGTAGAAACAATTTCATCTTCCAAAGCTAGTGGCGGAAAAGAACTGGTACAAAAATTCCTACTTATGTTTTCGCAAAGGACCAGAAAGATTTGCTGCCATTTGAGCAAGAAAGAACTTTGTTTTTAATACGATTGTCGAAGGAGTCTTTGGCTTCAGAAATTGTTTGATTGTAGTAGTTTCTTGCTTCAATGCTGGCCTGTCGGTTTTCTGGACTAGGATCCTGTAGAAACTTCTTGTGAGCCTGAACTTTTAAAATCCTAGCTTTATCACAAGATTTGGAAAACCAGGGTTTGTTATTGGATTGTTTGGGGTTCTTGATGGTGTGTGGAATATAGGTTTCAATGCCCAATTGAATTGATTCCGTCAGTTGATTGCAAATTTGAGAAGGATCACCAGAAGAAAAGCAAATGGAATTCCAGGGGTAAGTGGCGAAGAAGTCCCTCAGGCCATCCCAGTCGGCTGAGTTGTAGTGCCATACGGTGCGTGGTGGCATGTATTCATTTACCTCGGGATGTGCAGGGTAAGATATAGTAACTAAGCCATGATCTGAGCGACCTAGGGGAGCTGTGACAGATGTTTGATAGAGTTCGGGGTTGGTAGTAAGAAAGAGATCAAGGGGATTTGAACTATGATTTGGGACTCTAGGAAAGTAGGTGGGTTCCATAATAAGGTTGGTAAGAGAGTTACTGACTGCGAAGATTTCGGCTGCTCTGCCTTGGGGGTCAGTTTTTGAAGAGCCCAGCCAATCCTTATTATGGACATTGAAGTCGCCAAGCACGATTATTTCAGCCGATGGAAACTGAGAAATTATGCTATCGATCTTTGTTGAAAGAAAGTCAAAGAATTCGACATAGGAATTATTAGATGGGGACCGGTACAAACAGCAGATAAATTTAGTTGAAGACCTAAGGGAAAGTTTGAGCCAAAGGATATCGGGCCTACCCGATTCAAGATTGGAAACTCGAGCACAAGCCAGATCGTTGCGGACGTAAGCACATACACCACCATGTGGGCGAAAAGACGAAATAAGTTCGTAGCCTGGAAAGAGAAGGTGGCTGGTTGAAGATCTAGAACTTATTTGTGTTTCCGTTAGAAACAGTATGTGGGGCTTAGATGACTGAAGGTGATGGTGAACGGAGTTTATATTGGTGTTAAGCCCACATATGTTTGCAAAAGAAATTAAACTTCTCGATGAAGGCCTCCCGGATGCACCCCTCGCCCGGAGATCCGAATGGAGGGGTATTTTACCTCCGGAACATTTTACTTCCGGGTGTGCCGCCATCATTTGTACATAGTTGGGGGTTAAAAGGAAAAAAAAGAAAAGAGAAAGAAGGAAGAAGGAAAACTGACTCACACACCCAGAACCCGAAACGTCCATTAAGACTTCACGGGTTCTTTAAAGGGTGGTGGGGTGGTACCTCCTCAGGCGAGGAAAGCTCCTCTACCACCTACCAACTTTCCTCTTCCTTTTGTCTTGTCCCCATTTTAAAGTCTCTGGTGAAGATTTGAGGCACTGTGATCTATTTAATATACCTTTATGTACAAATAAGGGGTGAAACACCACTGATAAGAATGCAAAAACTTTCTTTGCAAAAATATAAATGTCTTTTTAATTATTACGCTTAATGCATTCAAAAATTAATAAAATAATGCTTTTTAAATTTTAAAATTGGTAATAAGCAATGACTAAAAAGCAAACAATAACACCAAAACCGCGAATAACGCTCTCAGTACGATTTTAAACAAAGAATTAGGGAAACGATTACGTCACGAAATTTAGCTTGAACATAGGCTTTAATAGGATCAAACGCTTCTTCTCTCTCTCTCTCTCTCTCTCTCTCTCTCTATTTTTTTTTCTTGGTTATGGTCCCTTCAGGTCCAATCCACCACTCTCCCCCTTCCGGACTATGCTTTCCAGGGCTTCGTCGGCGAAAAATCTGGATAATCGAGCTCGTAGCTCCCAGAAATTCCAAAAAGAAAACAAAACAATTGAACAATCGATACAATGCATAAATTGTCGGCTGTCAAACCAAGATCTGCTACTGGTGTTACGTATAACCTTCACTTTCACTACTGACAGTTTCCATGGCACGCCCATCTATTTCCCGCCATTTGAGAAATACCTCGTGTTCACCACCAAACAGGATACCATCAGCTTATAGGAATCTTCGCTCACAGCGCTTAGATCCAGAAGAAAGATGCCGTCAATTTAGCGTAAATCTTTCCTTGATCCCCGAAGGTAAAAACGTTCGTACGACACCTCTAGCCGCCACTCCGGAAAGAACTTTGTAGTCCTCTACGCACGTCCGCACTGTCCGGAGGTCAAACAGAGTCTTTCCAAACGCTTCTTATTAAAACGTTTATCTTCTTAGCTAGGGCAACTTCGTTTCTTTCGTTTCATAAATAAATAACTTAAATTTGGAAAATCTGCGAGCATATGTCTTTACAAAGAACTGGAACACCCTGCAATTGCTACCAAAATAAAACACCTGTAAGGTGTAGTCAGCTGTAAAAATATTTAGAGAAAAAAAAATTATATGATGTTTAACGTAAGGTTATATACAGAATCAGCCAGTCAGAATTGCAAACAGGCAATGCGTGAAAAAAGACGTTCTAATGCGAAGGCCGGCGTGTAAACATTTCGGATTGGATGACTAATAGTGCTTACTTTGTTATTGCATTGCTGGCCAATATACCCTTAAAAATAGCTAAAACAGTATACTAAGTTTTGTAACATAAAGATTTAAGCCCTGTTTCGTCATATTCACTTTTAAAGGATTTAGATTTTGTGAATTAGATAAGAATTACATTAACTACTTAAAAACAAATATTTTTATTGTTTTGAAAGATTTTTTTAATTGAATCCACTTAGCAAAGTTAAAGGTAAAAAAAGTATTTAATACAGTTTTTAATTAAATTCATTGTAGTAAACTATCTTTAAAAAAGCCAATTAAATATGTAAATAATAATTTTTAAAATATTACTGATAAGATAATATTAATACATTGTCATCCATATCATCCATTTAATCGTTTAATCTCTATTAAATTGTTTTATTATACCGGGTGATGCATCGCCGGGCGGGACATAGGAAATCCCATGTAATTTTTAATGGGGTCAATTATTGGCTCCCCTGATTACTTTAGAGAAAAATTTTATTGAAGTTTATTGAAGCGCATGCAAATCTACGTTCATAATAAAAACTTTAGATTTTTCGGTTAACCCGTTTGCTAGTTAGATGCTAATATATTTTTAAAAATTGTTATATTATTATCGCCTCCTATTTATGAACAACAATAAAAATACCAGTTAGCGTGAGATAACGTTGTCATTTTGAAATATAGCGCTTTATTATTATCAAAAAATCGTACAGTGAAAGGATTAAAGTTGTATTTATAAAAACGAATTAAGTTAAGTTAAACTAAACTAAACAAATTTCCAAAACCTATGCCATTTATAATATTTATATGCCTTAATAATTTATTAATATTATTACAATAAAAATTTTTATACATTTTCTTCTCTTTAATACTCCCTAGCTTCACATCTGCAGTTATTTATCACTGTGCCTTTGGTCTCAAATTTTTTGATAGTCCTATCGACTGTTGATTTTCCGGGTATCGGTCTATTCGGATACTGAGCAGCGAACATGTCTGACACCTTTTGGTAACTATTTCCTTGATAGTACCATTTAATCATCAATACTTTTTCTTCAGTAGTATAACTCATGGTTAATCTTTTCGCTCTACGATTTTTGATAATAATAAAGCACTAAATTTCAAAATGACAACGTTATGTCACGCTAACTGGTATTTTTATTGTTGTTCATAAATATGAGGCGATAATAATGTAACAATTTTAAAAATATATTAGCATCTAACTAGCAAACGGGTTAACCGAAAAATCTAAAGTTTTTACCATGGACGTAGATTTGCATGCTCTTCAATAAACTTTAATAGAATTTTTCTCTAAAATAATTAGGGAGCCAATAATTGACCCCATTAAAAATTACATGGGATTTAGTATATCCATGAATAGTCATCACCCGGTATAGTATCCGTCTTATAGATGGTTTGTATACAGAGATAAATTACCAAATATCAGTTACCAAATATGTTGGTATATGATGATCTTACTTTTTAAAAAGTTAAAAAAAAGTTGTTAAGATAAATATAAAAACACCCACCAGGCATTTCTATTCATAGGTTATTGTTTTGCAACCTGCAGCTCCGTGTATTGCCGATGATGAAGAGCAAAGGCGGGCTAAAGACTGTTCCGGTTAAAAGTGTCCACATTTGATCAAAAATCGTGTTTTGTCAATTGTAAAATATATTTTAATATTTTGATCGAATAATTTTAAAATCGTTTTAAAATGATACAAATCTTTGTAAAAAATAAATAAAATCACTTTTATTTTTATTAAAAATTAGAAGGTATAATAGTTATTTTTATGGTATAATTACTAGTTTATATTGAAAGCAGAGATTTCGACTTTTTTCTATTTATTCTGGACAATTTTGATAACTAATAATTATTATATCCCTTTAACTGAACAAACCTAACTTAATAACACTTGACAAAGAGGCTTTTACAATTAAAATAATATTTTGGGCTTATATATACAGGGTGATTCACGATCGATGGTAGGTTAGACGTTTATGGGAAACGAAACATTAAATTTTCTTACCTGTTCTATCGATCTAAAATATTTTCAGCATTGCGATCGTTGCCGCTTCTATCAAAAAGTCCTAGAAACTTTACACTCTATATTAATAAGTTTATACATTCGCCCTTTTATTATAATACTTTTTGCTATTATTGCCCTATACCTATCTCTATCGCTTTTTGAGATTAAAATAATTTGTGTTAAATATGAGTGCAAAATATGGCCCACATTAAACTTAAGTAAATTAGAGCTCTCAATTCATGAAAATTTGATGTTTTGGTGGTAGTTTAGACAAACACGATGTATTTAATTTAAAAATCGACTTTATATCAGACAGGTGCATGGTCTTTAAAATACTATTATTTCCGTTATACTTGAAAGGTCAAAGATCATTTTTCAAATAAAACCCCTGATATATTCAATAAAATAAAGATGAAGAAGTTCTTATGAAATTATTTATTTTACACGGACAGTGTGATCAAATGATTGCCAGAAATTGCAGAAAACTTAATGAAATGTATCCTGAATTAACACCAATGAACGAAAGGAAGTTTGTACGACTACAAAATAATTTCATTAACTATGGCTCAAATTTAAAAGCAACATTACCAAAACTTGTTACTTTAGGTATAGAATGACATTATACTGTTAACGTTTTGGCATATTTTTATGCATCTCCAGAAGTTTCAATTGGTAGTGCAGAAGTAAGATTTAGGGTGTTTCATTTGAAAAAATGATCTTTTGACTCCTTTTAAGAATAACGGAAATAATAGTAATTTTAGCACGCCCTGTATGATATGGAGTCGATTTCTCGGTGTAAATTAAATACATCGTGCATGTCTGTCTAAACTACTACCAAAACATCAACTTTTCATGAATTGAGAGCACTAATTTATTTAAGTTTAATTAGGGCCATGTTTTGGACCATATTTAACACAAATTATTTATTATCTCGAAAACCGATAGAGATAGGTATAGGACAATATTAATAAAACAGTATTATAATAATAGGGCGAAGATAAAAACTTGTGTAATATAGGGGTGTTCCATTTTAAAAAATAAAGTTTATAGGACTTTTTGATAGAAGCGGCAACGTCGCAATGCTGAAAATATTTTAGATCGATAAAACAGGTAATAAAATGTAAGATGCTAAATTTTCAGACAAAATTTGCGTTCCGTTTTCCATAAACATCTAACCTACCATCGACCGTGAATCACCCTGTATATACCGGATTTATATTGTCCTTTTTGTGTTTCAGTCAATATCATGAATACGCTGGTCGGTATGATGCTTACATGGCCGTCTCCAATCCTCCCGAAGTTAACTTCCAACGCAACATTGGACGAAAATCCCTTGGAAAGAGTGATAACTTCTGACGAAATATCCTGGATTGCGTCTTTGTCAATGTTGGGCGGAATTTTGGACCTACCTTGGGAGGAATCGTAATGGAAAGTTTTGGAAGAAAGATAGCAATAGCAGCAGTTTTCATCCCATATATCGTCGGTTCCTTAAGTGCAGCATTTGGAAACAAGATCTGGTACTACTATATAGCTAGAATATGCGCGGGAATAGGTATTTACTCTGGATTGGGATTAGGAGCTTTCTATTTTGGAGAAATCGGGGAAAGTGCAACTAGGGGAATATTGTACACTACCACATCAGTCTGCATAAACATAGGAACATTATTGAGCTATTGCATAGGACCTTACACGTCCATAAAAGTTTTTAACCTGATATTATGTGGCACTGCTGTAACCGGTTTAATTTCTACCCTCCTATGGGTTCCCGAAACGCCATATTACCTTGCTCACAAACATAAGATTGAAAAAGCCAAAAAATCGTTAATCATATTAAGAAACACCAGCGATGTTGGAGAAGAACTTAAAATTATTGAAGCAGACGTAGCCCAAATTCAAAATGATGGCGTATTTGCCATATTTAAAACAGTTGCTGCCAGAAGAACTTTCTTGATAGCCCTAATTTTAACATCACTTCAGCAATATTCGGGAATTAATGTTATTTATTCATTTACACAGACTATTTTTGAGCAGTCGGGTAGCAATCTTAGTTCTGATGTGTCGTCAATTTTGGTAGGAGTTGCTCAGGTGGTTACAATATTCATATCAGTCTTTGGTGTTGAAAATTTAGGAAGAAAAACTATGCTTATTGTTGCTTCTTCGGGTATAGCATTTACTCTTGGAGTTTTAGCAACGTTTTATCGTTTTCAAGAAGACAATCATACAGACACTTCAAAAATCAACTGGTTACCACTTGTGTGTCTAGTTTTCTTTTTTACTTTTTTCAATTGTGGTATGGGAGGTTTACCATTTTTGTATATGAGTGAAATATTACCTCATAATGTTAAATCAGCCACATCATCTGTGGTTTTGGCAATTTATTGTTCAAATGGTTTCATAATAACATATTTTTTTACCTCATTAGTCGATGTCATTGGTAATAGTGGAAGTTTTTACATATTTGCAGGCGTCATGGTGGCCTTTGCTTTGTACGTTGCTATGTTTTATTTGAGACGCAGGGGAAAACGTTTCTGGAAATCAGCGATCATTTTAACAGGACAAAACGATCAAAAAACGCTTTTCCCAAAATAACGAAAGAATAAAGCTATAAAAATTATTTTGTCACTAAAGAAAACAAGTTAATTTAAACTTTGATTTTTACAAGGTTTACAAAATAAAGCTTTAATTTGCTAGAAAATAAAATTTTCCTTATGTTTACAACGAGAAATCTTACTTGGGTTGACAAAAATGGTTGTAAACAAACCCAAAATTCTCGATACTTTTAAAAACATTGTATTTTTATTGTTTTTATTATATTTTAAAATTATTAGGGTAGGGCGGGGCTAGTTGAGCAATTTTTTACTTGATCGGTTATAGCTCCTCAAAATAAGTCTTAATGGCTTATAATGCATACTGATGGATTAGCAATTTATCCCTTATTAATAGTGTCCATAGTAATTTCTTTCTAATAAGTCAAATTTAGGAGCTACATCTATTTTAATGTAGATAGTCAAGTACGCCCAACGTACCCCATAGGTGAGGAAAGTTAAGCAAGGGTATGGGGTTAGTGGAGCAGTTAGAAAGTATAGTCAAATTATGGCTTAAATGTTAGATACGTTTACAATAAAAATACATTTTGACAATTTGCTTTTCATATTTATAATCTTATAGTGACAAAACAACAAATCTCATAAAATAAAACAGCAATGTGCCTAGCTTTAACTATTGAATTTAATACCTATTAATTCATCTTCGTTTTTTAAACTTTTTAAGCAGTTTTATTTTTGCTTCTCTTGTAATGCCTTCTGTATCTGTTAAAATTGCAGCTTTTCTCTATCTTCTGTTTGATTTGGCTCCTTTTCTTGGGTATGATCAAACTATTTCCAGAGAAAATTTATAAGTTAGATAGGTCAGGTCGTTTTCCTTGTTGCTTGTACAAAGTTCGGGTTGCAGCCTCTTTTAAATCCTGAGGAGACTCTACTAGTCTTAGTGTTATAGGTCCGTATCCTAAAAAATAAAACATTTCATACTAAAAACCGTGGGGTTAGTTGGGCAACTGTAGCTCAACTAACCCCAACCTGAAATTTTAAAGGAAAAGTAAATTTATTAGAAAACCGGTTAGAATTATGTCCAAAATTATTATACATAATTAAACTGCAATAAATTTACTTAAGATTAACACTTACCTGATTGAGAACGGAATACATTTAACTATCACCTATAAAATTTTCCGGCTTGCAATTATTTTACTTTTTAATCATAAAATAAACAATGCACACGGATACTTTTCTCGATCGCCGCGTCACCACTAGGGGTCGCACAATGAGTTCCCCTCGCGCAACCTGTTCTTTATGCTATTTGATGCTTTCGCGTGCGGTCGGTAGTTTTTGAGATATTTTGATTGCCCAACTTACCTCTATGCTCAACTAGCCCCGCCCTACCCTATTTGATTTTTTAAATATTTTTCTAGTGTTTCGGTAAAATTAAAAATCTAAATAATTTGTATTTTTACTTACTAAAAACATGGATTTCTTTAAAATCCATAAGTAGTCTTAATCTTACAGCCTAGTTAAGGTTATTTTTGTTAGTTAACTAATTTTAAGAAAAATGCAGTTTTTAGCTTAAAAAAGTCACGCAGCATAAAAAAACAAATACTGATATTATCAGTAATTTAAAGATAATGTTAAATTTTGTAATGCCAAACATTTCTTAAATGCAAGTTACCAAAATATTATGTAAAGAAATTATATAAATTAAGTCATAACAAAAGGTAACGCAATTGTTTATTTTTAAGAAACTCATTGGCTTAAATATTAAATAAATTTTAAATTATTAAAAATAATTTGCAACAAATGACCGTTTTTAAAAAACAGGTATTGATTTAAAACATTAAAGAAAAAAAGTATAAATAAACAGGGTGTCCAGTAACTTAACCGACAAACTACGGGGGTAGTTCTACAATTTAAATTAGAAAAAAACTTTACATGAACACATGCCCCAAATAAAACGTCTTAGTTTTATACTACGAGATGTCAAAATTAAAAATAATATATTTTTTTTCAGAACAACTTTTATATTAATTTAGTTATTTTTTAAAATTGGAGAATGACCTCTTCGCATCAGAAGACACTTATTGGCATACACATATTGGGTTCCGCGGTCTTATCTGTGAACGTCTAAATTAATAAATAAATGTTTTTTTTTTGGAGTAGGGTAGGGCGGGGTTAGTTGAGCAATTATTCACTTGATCGGTTATAGCTCCTCAAAATAAGTCTTAATGGCTTATAACGCATACTGATGGATTAACAATTTGATTCCTTATTAATAGTGTCCATAGTAGTTTCTTTCTAATAAGTCGAATTTAGGAGCTACATCTATTTTAATGTAGATAGTCCAGTTTGCCCAACGTACCCCATAGGTGGGGTAAGTTGAGCAAGGGTATGGGGCAAGTTGAGCACTTAGAAAGTATAGTCAAATCATGGCTTGAATGTTAGATACGTTTACAAAAAAAAATACATTTTGACAATTTGCCTTTTTATATTTATAATCTTATAGTGACAAAACAACAAATCTTAATAATAAAACAGCAACGTACCTAGCTTAGCTTAACTATTGGATTTAATATCTATCAATTCATCTTCGTTTTTTAAACTTTTTAAGTAGTTTTATTTTGCTTCTCTTGTAATGCCTTCTGTACCTGTACCTGTAAAATTGCAGCTTTTCTTGGACCAGCCTTTGGGTATGGTCGAACTATTTCCAGAGAAAATTTATAAGTTAGATAGGGTCAGCTCGTTTTCTTTGTTGCTTGTATAAAGTTCGGGTTGCAGCCCATTTTAAATCTTGAGACTTTAGAGTTTTACTGTTATAAGTCCGTATCCAAAAAAAAAATTAAAAAAATTATATACTTAAGAACCGTGGGGTTAGTTGGGCAACTGTAGCTCAACTAACCCCAACCTGAAATTTTAAAGAAAAAGTGAATTTATTAAAAACCGGTAAGAATTGTATTCAAAATCTTTATACATATTAAAACTGCAATAAATTTACTTAAGATTAACACTTACCTGATTGAGAACGGAATACATTTAACTATTACAGATAAAATTTTCCGGCTTGCAATTATTTTACTTTTTAATCACAAAATAAACAATGCGCACGGATACTTTTCTCAATCGCCGCGTCACCACTAGTGGTTGCACAATCAGTTTCCCTCGCGCAACCCCTTCTTTACGCTATTTAATGCTTTTGCGTGCGGTCGATAGTTTTTGAGATATTTTGATTGCCCAACTTACCTCTATGCTCAACAAGCCCCGCCCTACCCTACTTTAGTAAACTGTTCTAATTTAATTGTGTGTTTTATAAAGAAGGTCCTTAAAATTGTGCTTGATTTTCTAGGGGTTCTGGGACTAAAAAAGGTTGCTGGTCTAAGGTATTTTAATTTTTTATATATAGAATAGTCATCACAGTAGTAAGTGAAAGATTGTACCCAATTAACGGGTATTAAAAAATTAAGTTGTCAATGCAGTGATTGTTTTTACTCATTTTTTTTGTATAAAAATTTAAGACTGATTAGATTAAGCCAATTTAATATAACATAGATAAGATGTAAATAAATTGTTTTATGTACAACAAATGCGTTTTTAATATTAAAAATGTTGACACTGAAAAATAGTTTAAAAATCTAATAATCTAATGATTGACTTGGAAATTGCAGAATTTAACCAACGAACTCATGCATGTATTCGATTTTTTACGCACAATTGGTATTTTTAGTTTTTCATTGAATTTTAACTCATTTATCCCCGTTATTACTAACAAGCTAATAGCTCTGTTCGCGGGTCTAGTAATGAACCGATTCTGAACCAGAACTGAACTGGTTTAGAATTGTTTTAAAGCGCATGTCTAGTTATTTATTAGTTCGGAATTTTTATTTACCGCGAACGATTTTCTATACAGCTGAGGATGTATTCTAACCTAGCCTTTTGGTTAGGATTTTTTATGGTTAAATTGGATACTACACAAAAAAAAATTAAATTAAAACAAAAAGGTAAATTGTTATACTGTCGAAAGCCACTCGAGGTCTCTCGGCGGAAGACGAGGGATTCCTGCCTCCTCTCGTTTTTAACATAAGTATGTGTATTTAACTAAAGATAAAATTCAAACAATAAGAAATGGTAAAATCTTCTAATATTGTCTATATTTTTTAATTAAATCCTTATTCATTTTATTGCATACATACATTCATACGGAATACAATAAAATCCTTTGTTTATATACGCTCAGAATCACAAAAATATAAAAAAATATTCAACAGGTATATTAACCCGCATAAAAAGTGGCAGAAACAAATAAACTGTAATAAAACGGTTTATTTCTGTACCACGAAAACAGAAAACAATGCGTATGAAATTCCGAACTGAACCTTTTAGTTCCCGCAGAACACAGAACTGTTACTAAAAATTCGGGATTTTACTTACCGCGAACGCTGCTTTTTCACTGCGCATGCGAATAGTCCCAGAACCGGTTCAGAATCAAACCCGCGAACAAAGCTAATATTTCGTGAGTAGCTTTATTTGGACCGGGACGACCAAATTTTTTCCTTACAACAATTCTTGTTGGTGGTAGAATACAGGGGTGCCAGAGATTTAAAATATGTTGATTTAATAAAAATTAAAAACCAGGATGAAGTACTTCGCAATTTGTAGGACAATGTGAGTGTTAAATTATATAAATATTATTTAATCAACAGAAAAAAAATTTGCTGGTTAGTAGTTATTTTTCACGACATCGTTAACCATACATGTTGGTTGTAGGGGACTTTTTAATGAAACCTTACATTTTGTGGGATTTTTTTTTTTTAGATAATTACCTTTTAAATTAACAAAAAAAAAAATACCTGTGTGTAATAAATTTTTAATATCTGTCAAGTCAAAATACAACAAGCTACCACCAAGCGAAAAGTGTTGTAAGGAAAAAGTTGGTTGTCTCATCAAAATGAAGTTGCTCACAAAAAATAAGCTTGTTAGTAATGACTTTAAAAGGTGGTCCAGGGATTCCTAACTATGTATTTGATTTCCTATGATAAAAAAATAATAAAGATAAGGTGGCGTAAGTTTATAACTTTACAAATGGTATTTTTAGTTTTTTCATTGAATTTTGGCTCAATTGTTATAACCACCAATTTCCTTCCGTCACTTTATTTTTAGAAAGAGTTTAATACAGTGAAAAGAAATTTGTTTCTTTCTTTAACGCGAGAACCGCTGGATAATACGGGCGCCGACTAGACGATCGTTTCAGACCATAAATTAAACTTTAAAAATAATCGAAAATGAATAAAAATCAAGAAGTTTCCACATTACTGGCAGCAGACATATTTGGAGTAATTTTGGGACTTAGGTCTGGCTTACTTGGTGAAGTAATCATATTTTATTTATAATTTTTATTAACTTTGCTTTAAGCATTAAAATATAAAAAGAAAATTATTATACAGGGTGAATCAAAAATCGATCACGAAACTTAAGGAGGTCATTCTACTTAACAAAATAAGGGTAGAGCTTCATATAAATGTTTTTCAAAATGTCATTCGTTTTCGAGTTACAAGCCGTTAAAGTTCAATTTTTATTTTGGTTTTTTCGCCATATTGCATTTTTTTAACCAATCCAGTTGATATTTGGCACACAAATCGAGCTTTGCAGATTCTAAAATTTTAAGACAAAAGTACTTTTTTTTATAATACCGCCAGAGGGCACTTTACCTAAAACTTAAAATTTATTTACATCATAACTTTTTTATTTTGACAGATATTGCAAAGCTGGGGGCGCCATTTTATAGACAATCAAAAACCAAGAAAAAAAGGTACTTTTTATTAAAGTCGATATACCTCACCGTTTAGGCACCAATAGACATCAAAGTTTTCATCAATTTCAACCAAATTACCTACATACATACAGGGTGTCCAGCAACTCAAACGACAAACTTTACGGGGCGATTTTACAACAGAAAATAAGAAAAAACTTTATATAAACATATGTCCTAAACATCTTAGTTTTTGAACTACGGTGTGTTAAATATTTAAATAAAAATTATATGAAGCTCTACCCGTATTTTGTCAAGTAGTATTGTTGATTAAGTTTCGTGATCGATTTTGAATTAACCTGTATATTTAGTTAAATGAAATCGTGGTTTAAATAGGTAAATTATCTTTTCTTTTTAGTTCCTTTTAAGAAGTTAGTTCTAGATACTACAATCATAGGCAGAGTTTGGTGGAATACTGAAATCGTGTATTCGAATACTGAGAACCTCGAATACCAAGCAAAAATATGTATTTGAATACCGGTGTATTCGCATACCAGGATTGGGTATTGGGTATTCATGAATACTGAAGAACCTAAAAAAAGGTTCTCACCCTTAAAGGAAAGAGAGCCACAACATATATCTATATTCAATATTCCTATTTTTTAAAACCAAAACTCACACAAAATATCACGGTATTTCCTTGTTTTTTCTCTTCATTAATTAATTTGATTTATAATATTTACATTCCGATATTCGAATATTGTAAATTTCAGTATTTGAATACTTTGAATCCCGGTATTGGAATACTCAAAACTTGTATTCAAATACTCTCATTCAAAAAAAGGTATTTACAATCCAAAATCTCAAATACTGACCAAAAAGTATTTACTCGAATACCAAACACACAGATGTATTTGAATACCATTTGAATACCAACCCAATGTATTCTAAATAGGAATGCCTAGTGGTTAAATACTCCCCAACTTTGGTTATATGGTATCATAAAGTAATATACCTACGGATAAGAGAATCCATGGTATGCTAAAATTTTCGTACCGCTTTTGCAGCAGGCTCAGCGCTGCCTGGCGGCAGGCTTGTCATTTTTGCCAGTTTACACTTTAAATGCGTCGGTCGAAGCCTCGCCTCGTGTAACATCAGCGGTGGGGAGACACGTAAGCTTACTGAAATGACTAACTGGCGGTATTTCAACGAGAAACGAATAAAATTATATTGGAAGTTTTCGTATGACCTGTCCTTAAATCGTCTATTCCATGATAACTCTTATAATTTCCTTACTCTATGATGGTATGCATAATAATATGTTAGGCCAAATTTGTGTGATTACCGATTTCATGTATACGGTCAAATTAAAAATTTGCTTAATTCGTAAAATATGCTGTTTTGTCACATTGGGGGGTCATGGTTAGTTCCAGTTAATAATGAAATCTCTTTTACATAAATTAAATTTTAAAAAAATTAACTAACCAAAACAGTGACAGTTCTATTTATTGCTTTTTTTTAAGAATTATGCATAATTTTGCCAAATACTTGAAATCTTCAGAGTACACAAATTCGGCGTTACACTTACAAAGCCAAGCTTAACATTGTGAATTTAAAAAGACAAAGTATATCATACATTTGCAGATTATAAATAATACTGTTAGAGATTTGCAAAAATTTTTTTTTCTGAAAGTATACACAAAAAAATATACAGTGTGGTCCATTTAGTATGCAACAAATTGTAAAACTTTTTATTTGCAATTGGACAAAAAAATTATTTTATATAAAAGTTGGTGCATGGTCCAGAACTGCGTTAGCAGTACTTATTTTTATTAAGAGTTAAATGATATACAGAATAGGTCAAATAAGCAAAAACCACTTAAGAGTAAAGTACCCTTATTTTTAAAAATACAACAAAATGTTAAAGAAAAAGTTATTAAGAATCAAAAAGTATGCCTAAATACCAAGTCATGGCCTTTTATTCAAATTTTTAACATTTTTTGGAAAATTTTGAATTGTATGATACAGATTTTTATTATTCTAATTTAATATTTCTTCAAAACAGTTCCAACCAACTAACTTTTAAAGAAATTTAATCAAATTAAAGCAAATATACGATAAATAATAAAGTGCGTATAAAAATTTCTTATTTACCTTGTAAAATTTTTGTTTCAAATTTTTATCAAAGTGTAGAACAGATAAATTAAAACTAAAAATAAATAAACAAAAACTTTAATAGGAAGTCATGATTTGGTATTTAGACATAACTTTTAATTTGAAATATTTTTTTTAATTACCATTTCTTTGTATTATTAGAAATAACGATACTTTACTCTTAAACAGTTTTAAAATATTTTTGACCTACCCTGTATACCGTAAAACTTTTAATAAAACTAACTACTACTAATACAGTTTCGGACCATGCACCAACTTTTATAAAAAATAAAATTTTCTGACAAATTGCAAATTAAAAAGTTTTTCATTTGTTGCATACTTAATGGAGCACACTGTATTATTTTCAGATTCGTCAGGAAAATTATGATTTTATAATTTTTGTTTGAAATTTGTTTTTTTCTGTTAAATATTTAATTAAAAATATGAAGAGAGCCCACGGTGATCCAACCATTATTGATGCTTGCGGAAAAATACACAGGCAGAGATTTTTGTTTGAGTTTTTAAATATTTAAAGAATATTAAAATTGGTTTATAACATTATATTAAATATTTCCTGTAATACGAAAATTCAGAAAAAAAATTATAAAAACTAAATTTAATAAATAATTAAAGTAAAAATATGTAAGTATTTGGTGATGGTCGACTTTATTGACAGTACTTATTAATTTTTTCTTTAAAGTACATAAATTTAATAACATTTTACAATAATTTGAACTTACTAAAGTGCAAATTATCACATTTAAAGTAGCTAATTGAAAAAACAACAAATAAAAAATAAAACTAAAATATGCCAAAATTGTGTGTCTGTGTTTTCTGCTTTTTTTTAAATCTTTTTGACATCCCACGAAGGCAAATGCCTAAATACCAGAGTATCGTGGGTGTCGGGTTATTAGATGTTTAACCCATCGTTACTCTTGTTCCGTCAACGTTGTCCAAGCACTGAAACATGCAGTTATGCATTTCAGAGCACCTTTAGACAACGCGGTAGTGCCACCACGGTCATTATTTTTAAATAACTACCATCTAAGTATGTCTCCCCGCTGGGAATCGAACCGGCGACTTCTGGCTTCGAAGATCAAAGCTCTGTCCACTGCGGCACGGGGAAGCTATTCATGAGATGGTGCTTTACTAAGCCGAGCGAGACTGGCTATGACGTCATTCAGGTAAAACAGGTCCCAAAATTTGACCACGTTCGGCAGTATTTTACCAAAGTTTTCGTTTGGACAAATTATAGAGTATATTTAATGTGACCAGACAAAAAAATATTGGCAGAGGATTTAGCAGTTTATAATATCGTTACAGGTTTTTAGAATATATGTATATATAAAAAAAAACAGAAGTCCGCCACGAAATTACAACCAGCTAAGTCGTCTGGCAAAATAATATTTTTTGGTCGCATTAAATACTACTTTTCAATGTAACAACAGCTATTGTAAAATACTGCCGAACTTGGTCAAATTTAGATATCTGTTTTACCTGAGTGACGTCATAGCTACCCTCGCTTGGCTTAGTGATGCCTATCTTATGTAAGGTGCTGACGGTCTGTCATCCACTGGTTGTTATGATGGGTACAGACTTGCAACAATTCGCCGCGCCGAACAGCGCGCCACATAGCGCGGACGTGGACGTGGACGGAATTCACGTCGTTTTAAAGGCTTGGCAAATGATTCCGCGGTTATTCAGAGCTTGCCGGTTTTTGCATCAAAGAAGCGTGCAAATAGGTTGGTCTATTTGGACCGAGGTTTGGCGAATTATTGCAAGTCTGCCCAATCTTCTCATCAGTTTGGGGTATTGATCGGACAAATGTAAAATCGTTGGACTTAGCGTATTTAGAGTAAATATTATAATAAAAAATTTACGATACCCAACAATTTTATTATTTGTCTAATATACAGTGTGTCTACGTAAGTTGGCGGCATATGGGAAACTTTTCTATTGTTGATTTTACGAAGAAATAGTTATTCTGTATAAAAGTTCTGGATGGTCTAAAACCTAAAATGCAATCATCAGATATCAAATTGTGTCAGCCATGTACGAGGTTTGGCCAAAAATGTAATTTTTGCTCAAGAGTAAAGTACCTGTATTTTTGCTAATATTGCAAATTATTATGGAGAAAAGATGTTTAGAATTAAAAATTACTTTCAAATATGCAATTTTGATCATTTCCAAAAAAAAAACAGTTTTCTATTTTTTTTTCTAAAATAATGGTAAAAATTTGGGTTTGTACAGGGTTGTCCAACGAAGGGTAAACACCCTCGTAATTTCTTTATTTCAAAAGATATTGAAAAACGGTTTATACAAAAGTTGTAGGAATTTTAGAGGAGAATATGAGCAGTTTGCCATGAAAACAATTAAACATCTAATAAAAAATTTATACGAAAAAAATATGGTTATCTTCCTTATTTTAAATAGAACACCCGGTATATTATGTGATTTTTGGATTCTCTAGAAAATTCTAAACCTTTTTCATATAGGGTGTTACATGTCTAAAGTTAAAAGTTTCGGAGCAATGGACAATTGAAAATCAGTAAAATGTCTTATAGCTTATTCTATTAAATAGGCTGAAATGCAAAAAATGTCAACAATGGGACACGTGAACAGAAAATAATAGTGAACAAAAAATACTAGTATTATTGTGAAAAAGCGTGGGTTGCTTGATATACAAAAATATGGCACAGAGCACCCCACGATTTTTCACAATAATACTAGTATTTTTTGTTCACTATCATTTTCTGTTTCTATTAAGAATTCTTAGATTAAAAACATTCAGGAATACTCAAGTGGCAATACATCTGTGATAGATAAACGAATTGTAATTAAATAACAAAAAAAAGAAACATTTATTTGCATAGCAAAAACATCTAACATTTAGTAATCCATTAACGTCATCTAGGATTCGAAAATACCTCCTTCAGCGGCTAAACACATATGCATGCGCTCTATAAAGTTCTCTGACGTGTTGTGTAGCATATCATGATTGACAGCTCTAAAAGACTCTTGTATCCTCTCTTTCATTTCATTTGGACTTTCACAAGGCGTAGCATTCACGAAATTGTCGATGAATCCCCACAGAAAGTAATCCAATGGGCTGAGGTCCGGGGACCTAGGAGGCCAGAGAATCGGTCCGTCGTCTTCCCTATTTTCATACCATGGATTTCCCCTGTTTCCTATCCATTTCGATCCATGACGTTCAGTCAAGAAAAAAGTGACATCACGTGTGCTATGCGGCGGGGCCCCGTCATGTTGGAACCACATATTTCTTCTAACTTGAAGGTTTACATTTTCTAATAATGTCGGCAACGATTCTCTTAAGAAGTTTAAATATTTGTGTGAACAAAAATACTAGTATTATTGTGAAAAATCATTAGGGTGCTCTGTGCCATATTTTTTTTATATCAAGCAACCAACGCTTTTTCACAATAATACTAGTATTTTTGTTCACTATTATTTTTCTGTTCACGTGTCCCATTGTTGACATTTTTTGCATTTCAGCCTATTTAATAGAATAAGCTATAAGACATTTTACTGATTTTCAATTGTCCATTGCTCCGAATCTTTTAACTTTAGACATGTAACACCCTATATGAAAAAGGTTTAGAATTTTCTAGAGAATCCAAAAATCACATAATATATGGGGTGTTCCATTTAAAATAACGAAGATAACCATATTTTTTTCGTATAAATTTTTTATTAGATGTTTAATTGTTTTCATGGCAAACTGCTCATATTCTCCTCTAAAATTCCTACAACTTTTGTTTAAACCGTTTTTCAATATCTTTTAAAATAAAGAAATTACGAGGGTGTTTACCCTTCGTTGGACAACCCTGTACATTAGTGCACTATATTTCATGAATATAAATGTCATGGGACAGTTTTAAGTAAACTTTTTAAATTAATTTTTATTAAAACAAAAAAATACAACGCACTAATGTACAAACTTACATCTTCTCGATTTTCGCAGAAAAAAATTAAATGAACAAAATTGCATATTTGAAAGTAATTTTTAATTCTAAACATCTTTTCTTTATAAAAATTTGCGATATTAGCAAAAATACAGGTACTTTACGTAGTGTACTAGAATGGAGTACTTTAACTTCATGTTAACAATTTAAAAAATAACATTTTTTTAATGGTCGTGGAAAAATAAATTTATAGCATTAAGTTTTAAAAATAATATAGACTCTGTTTATCAAATTAAGTGTTCTAGTTCTTCATATATTGGTCTTAATAGTAATTTATGTAACAAGTGCATTAAGTAAAACTTTTTTATGAATGAGAAGTTTGACAGCACGAGCCGTTAGGCAAGTGCGGCAATCCCATGAGTAAAAAAGACACTTTATGCATGTGTTACATACTATATTTTTTCCACGACCGTATAAAAATTTCCCAAAATACCATTTAAGACATGTTTTATTTATCTTCGCTACTTCCGAGGTACCTCAGGGGTCGCACTTGGGGCCGTTATTTTTCATAATATACATTAATAATATAGGATCTTGTTTTCAGTACTGCGACTACATACTTTACGCAGATGACTTCAGGTCATCAGATATACTCCTCTATCTCGAGTTTGAGTAACTGTACTAACTTACAAACTGATCTGGATCGCTTGAGTACATATTGTGAAGAAAATAGTTTGTTTTTTTTTTTTTTTTTTTTTTTTTCTGATTCTGGCCTTACAATCTAAGTGTTTTAGCCACGAAATAATAAATTATTATCGATGAAGTATAAGATTAAAAAAAAAAATAGAAAAAAGCCTAATGTACACTAAGTTTGTTTTTAAATTTGGATAAATGCACAACAATTACATTTTCTCGTAATCAAAATCAGTTTAATTATATTTATCGGTTAAAAAATACACCACTGAAAAAAGTGGATCATACTCGGGATCTGGGAGTTGTTTTTGATTCTAAGCTAATTTTTGACCTGAATGTTGACGCTATTGTTAATTCGGCTTTAAGAATGCTGGGTTATGTAATAAGAAAATGCAGGCCATTTAGAAATATCAAGTCAATTATCTGTTTGTATAATTCTTTTGTTTTAAGTAAGTTAAATTTTGCTGCCGTTATTTGGAGCCCTAGGCAAAACACTTTTAGTGAGAGACTTGAAAGAATACAAAATAAATTTTTAAAATTTATTGCATTTAAACAAAACTTTATCATTACCAATAATGATATCACTCTTGCACGAACTCATTTTCATCTAAGGTCACTGAGTGACCGCAGATTTACTTATGACATTATATTTTTGTATAAAATTTTAAATAATCTCATACAATGCCCTTGCATACTACAAAAATATCACTTAATGTCCCACAAAGGTCTCTAAGGGTAAACGAATTGTTTTTCTTGCCATTTAGAAGCACAAGTACAGGTCAGAATTCGCCTCTCTGCAGAATAATAAGAAATAGTAATGTGTGTGCTGAACAAATAGATTATTTTTCAATGTCATTATCACAGGTTAAAACTATATTAAAAAATATGTAATTGCACAGAGCCGATTTCCGGCACTGTACCGTCTGTTTCTTTTTCTTTTAGTTTCATCATATCTGTAAGTATTAGCTTTAGTTTTATTACTTTGTAAACAATTCACTGATTTCTTTAATTATTATATAGGATAAGGATATGTTAAAATTCATGTAAATTAGTGGATACCCTAGTGGGTACTTTTTTGTACCTGTTGTATCCCCTGGACAGGAATAAATAAATAAATAAATCTAAACTTATTAATTAAAAATTTTTGCAGTACAGCTACATTCTATTGCATCAAAAAATTAAAAAGCCTTCTTGTTTTTAAAAGCAATTATCCTCTTCATAACTAGGCATTTATTATTTAATTTTATACAATTACCTACTTTTTTAGAAATAATACTAAAACAAGTATAAATTTCTTTTTGAATTTCTTAGTCATCTAAATTCATTATTACTATTTGTTTAGTCGTTGATAGTTTCCAGGCTCATAAACTTTTTTATATAAGCCAATAAATTAGTTTTGAAATTTTGAACTCTACGTGGCAACACCGCGTTCCCACTTCTTTCGTTACCATCCATCCGCATCCGCAGAAGAGAAGAGAAGAAGCTGCCGTGCACCATGCAGTAAACAAAATTAATACAGTCCACTAAAATTTTGTTTTTAAAAAATTCTTAAGTTTATTTTGTAAACTTTTAAAATAAAGAGTTAAGAGATAACAAGAAGGTTTCTTTAACCCGAACATTTGGTCCATACGAACCGGGATACACCTGGAAGCGCCGGAGTTTTGAGTTTTGTTCAAGCCCTGCCATTCCTCAGAAGGAACGAAAAGATAGCTGCATCTTGCCGCCATGCTATAGTAAGCCAGCCGTAAAGTTGCCGTATATCAAGTAAGTCCGTTCCATTTTCCAATAAATCCTTTATCCATTAGTATCTATTTGAACTAGATATTATTTATTTTATAAAACAGCCTTTTACTGCATGCTATCGTATTGCATAATTTAAAAATTTGCATTTAAAAAGTTTTTAATTTATTAAAAATTACCGACAATTCTACTAATATTTTAGTTACATACATATACATTGCCGTATTTTTGTTATTTTTTAAGTGACAAAAGCTACACACAAAAAAGTTTATTTGCCTTTATCATCTTCGGTCGATACTATTGGTCGAAGCGGCGTAGGAAAATTATTGCGTCATCAACCTAGCCGCGTTGGCGGTCACGTAGGCACGAAGCGCGAGGGGAGTTTGCTGCTCGCTCGCGGCCACTGCGCGCTGTTGCCGCTTTGTTACCTAATTCCAACTGTTGGTTTTTTAGTTTTGCAAATGATTTTATTTTTGTCACAGAGCATTGTAGTTTTGTGAAGATCCTTAAATACGGATATATTAAATGTCAAATTACAGCTTACCAAAGTTGTGCCATTTATAATTTTTGCTTTTAATTGCAATTTGATAACTAATAAAACAGGAACAAAAGTATTGGTAAGAAAGGTAAGAGTAAATTACTGAAATATATTTTGATATGTATTGTATTTACTTAAGGTTAATAAAAAGATAGTTGTGTTATTATTCCCCTATCCTTATCCTTATAATAATAATAATAATATTAAAATTTAATTTAAATAATATTTAAAGTTTTTATATTAAACTAAAATAAAAATGGCTGACGCTGAAATTAAAGCATTAATAAATAAAAGAGGCATTCTTAAAGGTCAAGTAACCAGATTTGCTAAATATTTAACAAATTTTGAAAATAATCAAGATTATGCTGAGTTAAGCCTTCGTCTCGAAAGAATCGAAGAAGTTTTAACTAAATTTGATATCTGTCAATCAGAATTGGAGTCTCTGAAAGATGACCCAAGCCATGAAAATGAAAGGGATACCTTTGAAAGTGCGTTTTATCTAGCAGTTTCAAAGGCTCGGTCAATTCTAAATAATTATTTTAATAGTAGTCAGACTTCTCAGCCTCAACCAGCTGTATCTGATCCTTTAGTTAACATTAAACTACCACCACTAAACTTGCCAAGTTTTGATGGCACGTTTGAAAAATGGTTACAATTTTATGATTCATTTAAAAACATAATTCATGTTAATAAAAATTTAACTCCTACTCAAAAATTTTATTATTTGCTTTCATCTTTAAAGGGAGAAGCACTCCAATGTATTCAATCTTTGCAGGTAAGCGATGGTAATTATTTTATTGCTTGGAATCTTGTTTGCGATCGCTATCAAAATTCTAGATTAATAATAAATAGTCACCTAAAAGCTATTTTTGAAATACCGTCTTTAACCAAAGAGTCTAAAGAAGATATGCGAAAATTAGTAGGCGATTTGCAAAAAAATATACGCGCGCTTGAAACTCTTAATCAACCTGTGAATACATGGGATTCAATAATTATTTTTCTTATGTCTTCTAAACTTGACAGCAAAACTCGCAGAGAATGGGAGTTATCACGTAGCAATACACCAGTGTTGCCAACTTATGATGAATTTATAAAATTCTTATCTGGACGTTGTCAGGCATTGGAAATGATTGATTCTAAGCCAAAGTCGACAATTGAAAACGTTCAAAAGGCGAACAACCGTTCTTATGCACATTTTTCTCAGCAAACGGCTAAAATCTGCAATTATTGTAAAGGCTCTCATTTAATTTACTACTGTCAAAGTTTCTTAAAATTAACAATTGAAAACCGTATAAATGAAATAAGAAAATTAAAATTGTGTACTAAATGTTTACGAGCAGGTCACTCAAGTAAAGAATGTAAAGGTGAGGACTGTCGTAAATGTAATAAAAATCATAATACACTTTTACATTTGGAAAAGGTAAATGAACTTAAAACTGCGTTAACAACCGTTGAAACGGTTAACCCGGTTGAATCCAATGATAATTCAAATCATTTTGTGATTAACCCTGAAAATATAAACAAAATAAGTTTGGAGTCCGGTAATGCGCACAATAGTGAATCTGTGACAAGTTTAACTAATCAAAATTCACATTCGTACGTTTTACTTTCTACTGCCAATATATATATTAATGACATAAACGGAAAACCGGTAATGTGCAGAGCACTTTTAGACTCTGGAAGCCAGTCTAATTACATGACTTATGATTTACTTAAAAATTAGGTATTAAGAAATCAAATGTAAATATATCCGCAAGTGGTATTAATAAAAATCTTGTTCACATAAATCATTCTGCTGTATCCAAAATATTTTCCACTAATAATGATTTTCAAGCGGAACTTAAATTTTTAATTTTAAATAAAATTACAGAAAGCTTGCCTAGCTTTTCCTTTAATCCAGATTTTAAAGTTCCTGATAATTTAAAACTTGCCGATCCTAATTTTAATATTTCTAAACCTATAGATGTTCTTTTAGGAGCAGGTATATTTTGGTCTTTGACATGTGTAGGTCAAATAAAATTGGGAAACGACATGCCCATACTTCAAAAAACATATTTAGGATGGATACTTTCAGGTCCTTTAAATTTATTCAAATCTGAAAATACATTTTGTCATTTAAACGTTAATAATTTAGATATTCAACAGCAACTTGAAAATTTTTGGAAAATTGAGGAATGTTTGCCTTCTTCTAAGTTTTCGCCCGAAGAATTAGATTGCGAAAAGCATTTTAAAGAAAACACTACTCGTGGTAATGACGGTAAATTTATTGTAAGTTTGCCAACTCGCGAAAACTTTCGTGAACTCGGTGAATCCGAGGAATGCGCAATAAATCGCCTACATAGTATCGAAAAACGGTTATCCAAGGATAAAAATCTTAAAAATCAGTACTGCGATTTTATGCAAGAATATATCAATTTAGGGCACATGTCTAAAATTAATGAAAATGAAATTAATGCTAAAGAGACTAAATATTATTTGCCACATCACTGTGTACTTAAAACTTCCAGTTTAACGACAAAATGTCGCGTTGTCTTTGATGCCTCGGCTAAAAGTTCAACGGGGTTATCCCTTAATGACGTATTAAAAGTGGGCCCGACCATTCAAGATGAACTTTTTCTATTATTCTTAGATTTCGATGTCATAATTATGTTATCACCGGAGATGTAGAAAAAATGTACCGTATGGTAAATGTTAAAGAATCGGATCGTGATTTACAACGTATTCTTTGGAGATCTGACCCCAAAGACAAAATTAGTCATTTTAGACTAAACACGGTTACTTACGGTACGGCCTCGCACTTAGAGCTGGTGGGAGATCTTACTTCTCATGCTTTTTTAAATGCATTAAAACGTTTCATCTCGCGAAGAGGGTTGCCAAGCGATATTTATTCTGATAATGGCACGAACTTTGTTGGAGCCTATAATGATCTTCACGAGATTTACAATGCTACAAATGATTTTAGGAATAACGCCAAAATAAAATCATTTTTAATAGATAGTAAAATTCAGTGGCACTTTATACCGCCGCGATCACCACATTTCGGTGGCCTCTGGGAGGCATGTGTGAAATCTTGTAAGTATCATCTTAGAAGAATTGTCGGTGACGCGCATTTAACTTTTGAACAATTATATACCATACTGGCTCAAATAGAGGCTATACTCAATTCCCGGCCTCTAATTCCCTTATCCCAAAATCCCAATGATTTGGAACCATTAACACCTTCCCACTTCCTAATCGGACGGATGTTAACAAGTTTACCTCAACGTGATCTGCAAGACGTGCAGCCAGCCAGACTTATTCAATTTGAAAGATTACAACAGCTAGTGCAACATTTTTGGACTAGATGGCATCAAGAATATTTAAGTAGTCTTCAGGCAAGATATAAATGGAAATATTCAACTGATGCTCTAAAACCTGGAATGATGGTATTGGTGAAAGAGGATCACGTCCCTCCGTTCCAGTGGCCAATTGGGAGAATTCTGGAAGTGCATCCTGGACTCGATAACGTAGTGCGCGTAGTAACGATTAAAACAGTTAATGGTATCGTGAAGCGCTCGTTTAGTAAGGTGTGCCCCCTACCAATTGACGAACAATAAAGTGACTGGTTGAAAATCGCCCCTGCGACTTTTCAAGGGTGGCGGTATGTTTAGTCGTTGATAGTTTCCAGGCTCATAAACTTTTTTATATAAGCCAATAAATTAGTTTTGAAATTTTGAACTCTACGTGGCAACACCGCGTTCCCACTTCTTTCGTTACCATCCATCCGCATCCGCAGAAAGAAGAGAAGAGAAGAAGCTGCCGTGCACCATGCAGTAAACAAAATTAATACAGTCCACTAAAATTTTGTTTTTAAAAAATTCTTAAGTTTATTTTGTAAACTTTTAAAATAAAGAGTTAAGAGATAACAAGAAGGTTTCTTTAACCCGAACACTATTAATTTTCAATAATTTCTATTAAATTTATTTGCAAACTTTCAAATAAAAGAAATAATGACGAAATCAAAGGTAACTTTGATTTCGTGACCGTTTGCTTCAGTTGATGTCGCGTTTACAGTTACATTGCATAAATTGACATTTACGTTTATTATAGTAGGCGTTGAAACAAAACACTAATACAAAGTGTAAAAAAGCTTTGAAGTGTTAAAAAAGTAACTTGTGTACTAGAATGAAGTACTTTAACTTCATGTTAACGATTAAAAAACATAATTTTTTTTAACGGTCGTGGAAAAAGAATATTTTTGTGTTTGTTGTCTTTTTTCTCCTTCAGTTTGTTTTAGGAAAAATCTCAAATAGTGCCTAAATTGAATTGTTTTGATATGAAAGTTGTGAGATGTTTTAAACGTTGCCATATTGGTTGAATTTTTGTTGTTTCGTAGAGAAGTATATTTGGTGGATTATGCAATATGTTTATGGGGAATAAATTTTATTAATTTAATTTTTAGTAATTCCCACACGTTTTAAAATCGTCTATCTCTCCATAATAACTTGCTAGTCATTACTGAACACAACTATGACAGTTTGGTGACATCATTTTAAGCGATGTTGCTAGAGTAACATTTTAAAGTTCTGACGCACCTATTGGTAAATCCTATATGGATAAACAACCAAACATTGTTGAAAATTTAAATTAAAGAAAAATAAAAACAAACCGTAAACTCTAGAAATACAAACACCAGTATATCGATAGACTGTTATATAAAACCCATTTGTTTTTTACTGCTTGTATCGATGGCTTTATTTGAATCCACAAGTCACACCGGGTCTCGTTTTATTTTCTGTCACGCACAATTCTAAGAAACGAGAACAGCATAAGAAACAATTTATTTTACGTGTTTTGTAGTCAGGAGACAAAGCAAGAAACACAATTTATTTTTATGGAATATGCGTATTTTCTAAATAGATCTTTTTAGGAATTGACACGCTAAAGTTTTTGTTGTATTTTATACACTAAATAATTCAATAAAAAAATCAACAAAAGCCCGGTACTCATATTGTAGGAGTGAATAAAAAATAAATTGTTCATCATCGTGTGTGTCTCGCCATGTTGGATTTAAAATAACGTTACGCAAGTAACCATACATTGTCATCCAAACTAATAGTCTTAAGCCGCGTCCAGACTTGCAACAATTTGCCAAACCTCGGTCCAAATAGACCAACCTATTTGCACGCTTCTTTGATGCAAAAACCGGCAAGCTCTGAATCACCGCGGAATCATTTGCCAAACCTTTAAAACGACGTGAATTCTGTCCACGTCTACGTCCGCGCAATGTAGGGCTATGTGGCGCGCTATTCGCGCGGCGAATTGTTGCAAGTCTGGACGCAGCATAAGAACCAGTGGGTAGCAGACCGTCAGCATTATACCAAAGCCCATATTTTGCTCAATGACTTTCCTATACCTACCTTACATAGGATGGGGCATCACTAAGCCAAGCGAGGGTAGCCATGACGTCACTCAGGATAAAATCGTTGAGTATCGTAAATTTGTTTTATAATATTTACTCTAAATACTCTAAGTCCAACGATTTTACATTTGTCCAATCAATAGCCCAGACTGATGAGAAGATTGGTGCAATCTGGTAGCTAGGACTTACCGAAATATTTTTTAGTTGTAGTTCATAACCTACATAATTTCAATTATAATTAAACCATTTAACATAAAAATTAAAGCTTATTTTATATTTTATCCTAATACTATAAAATGATGATTTAATAATTATTCCAAATAAACAATTTAAAAGAATAAAACTCAATATAAAGTTAAAAATAAAAAATAAAAAATAATAATAAAGAAATTAGGCGGGTAATAACATATGATATGGTATAAAAGCTTTTGCATATTTAGTAGTTAAGTGCATATGTTATGACCCAACTTCAGTTTTTGTATTTATTATTTAAAACTATTAACTGACTTCGATTGATTTTTAAAGTCGGTTTATTCTTTTTTTTTTAAATGGTTATTTTTTTGCTTTCTAATTTATTATTATTAAATATAAATCAAAAAACATAACTTAAAACCAACCAGTACCTCTTTCAAAGACTAATTAAAAAGCACAATGACGTGTAATTTGATTAATTTGAAAAGTTGCAGACGGTTATGCAATAGTATCACCTTGGGGGGAATGTTTGTTCTGGTTTCTTAAATGTTTTAAAATTATTTTCTAATAAAACGATAAAAAAAAGATTTAACCAAACAGAACCAACTATTACTTCTCAAATGTCAATCAATTATGGGGTTATATACAGTTAGAATTTTCAAAAAATTGTTTTTTTTTTAAATTTTATTTTCTTATTATACATATATTTAAAAATACACACAACCCTATATTATTCCGGTGAATATTTTGAAGTTACACGTAAATTCAAAAAGGCGTTTCAGAGTGCTTTTATGTGCTTTTCAAACTTTAAACGCGTTTTTCTCAAAATGGTGTTTTCAAAGTCGGTGACCAACATAACTGCAAAACGGCTAAACCGATAAGTCTTAAATTTTAACACAAGCTTCTTAAATATATTTTTTAGTAATTAATCAAAGATTTGTTTTTACCGATAATTATTTTTGTTTTTAAAAACAATTTAAGGCGAAAATTTTGGTCAAAAATCGTCGTTAGATCAATAAATTTAAAAGTTTTAAGAAAATTTTTGGAAAATTCGCTTTTTTCGGCCTTCTAACTGTACATAACCCCTTAAACTACACGTCCCTGGGCTTTTTCCTGTTGTCTCTCTTTTAGTTCAGCGAAGAGAGTAAATTTTGTTAAGGATTTAATAGCAATTTGGTAAAACTACCCTCGCATTATTATAACATTTGTTTAACGTTACACCAATAGGTGGCGCTAGTACAGCTTTTTCGCACAAACAACGTACGGCAGAGAGAAAACAATAGGTCTAATACTTTTATCTCTTGCGATCGAAATTTTTTTGTTGACACGGGTCTTAAATGCTGGAAGATTTGGGGGGAAGGAAGTACCTCCACGAACAGCAGGTTCCACATTCTAAAAACTCTAGGAATCAAAGAACGAACAAAGTGGGAAGTTTGGGGCCTGTCCAGTTGGACCCTATAGGGATGCATTCGCGCGTCACCACGAGTTTCTCTGTTGGGAACCGTGAGTGAAGGAACTATACTGGACAATTCTTCAGAGCAGAAGCCATGAGAGTACCCATAAAAAAGCGATAAAATCCCCACAGCCCGACGATGGGCAAGAGAGGAAAGCCTTTCTGTAAGTGAAGGATCATTATTGAGACAAATAGCTCTTCTTTGAATGGAATCAAGAATGCTTAGGGTTGTGGGGAACGCCATGTTCCAGATATGAGAACAATATTCCAAGGGAGGTCGGATTTGGGACACATATAAAGTGTATAAATTAGAAGGGGAAAAATAGTTTTTGGCTTAAAGAGAAGTCCTTTTTGAAGCTGCCGTGGCTATAGATACAATGTGTTTACGCTAACTTTCACTGGTTTAACTAACCAGTTAAGGTTTTTTCAAAAGTGACGCCTACAAGATTGAAGGTGTCTTTGCTCTGTAAAACTTGGCCGCTCATAAGTAGAGAGTATTTAATGACTCTTTTCGCGATAAAAAACATGATTGTGTTTTGGATGCATTAAAGTGGACGAGATTTTTAGCGCCCCAACTCAAAATTAAATTAAGATCATGCGAAAGAGATATCTGCATCGCTCTGCGTTTGTTTTCCAAATCAGAGTTAGTGATGGGTTTAGGAACCTGAAAACTGGAGTACTGTAGTATTCTTTTTACGTAATTTCCTTGTATCCAACAGATGCTCCATATTTACCCTTTGGGTTACATTAAACATAAAATAGTCCTATAATTTAGATTTGAATACCAGATAAACTCAAATGTAATTTTACATTGTTTAACTACAACTCCTAAGTCTATAAGTTTCCGAAAAAGAAAAATATGATATTCCCCGGCGGGAAACTTAATTCTAGAATTCTTATTTTTTTTTCTTCTCTTATTACGACGGTAATTATTACTAAATTAGTAAACTATTTTCTTTTCTTTGTTTATTTTTTGCTTAGTTAAAATACTGTGTGTTTTGGCGGCCTGCTTATGTTAGCGCAACTTTTTCTTATTTCTTTTATTTTTAAAATTTATATTTTCGCGGGTTTAACACACAAATGCATTTAAAGCCATTTTTGTTGTTAATACGGTTTAAAACATTTCAAAAACATTACATTTTCTAGCTAAACGGTGACGTCATGTACGTCGCTTATTTAACCGTGTTTGAATACATCGTAGACAATGGTTTAAAAACCATATACTTATCTCTGTCGGGCGAGCGTATGCATCGTACTCATTAAAAACATTTTTTCGGTCATTTCTTGTAAACTTTTTACATGGCAAGTAAAAAATGTTTATATTGAGTGTGAACTAAAGTACATATTAACCCTAAAAATAAAAATCATAGTCATAACCTAAAATTTTATTGGGATGTGACACAACGGTTTGAAAACCTACATTTTCTCGCTTCTCATAGTTATATCGTCATTTTCTAATACGGTTTGAACCACTGAGATGAATACGGTTAGGAAGAAAATTTGACTTTAGGCCAGGGTATACACACCTCGCGCAAACAACAAAAAAGATTGGTGATCAACAAGGCAAAGAGAAAGGGGATCCCCTGAGGACATAGTGCCGAGAAAAGTGGTAAGTGCCCTTTATCTGCCTAAGTACATTGTGTGTTTGAAAAACCTATGGTTTCAAATTTTTCTAATTTCATTAAATGTTAGTGTGTAACCTATTTTTCTAATACAATACAGTCCTTATTTTCTTTTTCACTTGCGCGCTAACATTAAACATAAAATAATCCTTTAATTTAGATTTAAATACCAGATAAACTCAAATGTAATTTAACATTGTTTAACCACGACCCCTAAGTCTATAAGTTTCCCAAAAAGAAAAATATGATATTTCCCGGCGTTATAAAGCATAACACTGAAAAGCATTATCCTGGCTCGATAACCACCTGTTCGGATGCCATTTAGCTGCCGACGCCGCGTTCGGTCTACCGGTCGATACAACCGCCTGTAAACATGCAAGTCGCACGAGAAAAAACACTTAACGGTTTTTCTTAAGGTCCTTGTTTTCCCGGGCTTTTCCAATTTCTTGCCAAGGTGGTTGAATTTAGGCCACAAAGTGTCAAAATTTATTCGTAAATTTTCGTTTTTAAATGGTTAAAATAATTGGAAAAATTGCACTGTTTATTAAACTATAGAATTGTCTGTCCCAAGCTCTTCTATGAATTATTATAAAAATGAAAAAAAAATTAAATTAATATGTACCGGGTGGGCCAAATTCGACGCTTTTAATAGGAAACTCATGATTCTTTATGTTTTCCAAAAAACTGACCCCCATTGGCGAGGCTCAAATTTTAGAGCAAATTTACTAGCGAAAACCGCAATTCTCTATCTTGCGTCGTTTACTCGCAACAGCCTGTTTCTTAATTTCTTCCGTTTTTTTATCGTTTATAACTTTTTTATTTTTAAATATTTGTTTAATTCTGAAAAACATTCCTACAGCACATTTTCATGCAGATTGCAGATATGATTTTAGTGTTTTTTAGGGTAGCACATTTTTGACTTATCTATTTAATTTTGGAAATTTTAAATTAAACACCCTGTATATTTTTTCACTATTAAATTGGTAAAAAAATTACCGATTCAAAAATGTGTTACACTTTATATTTCTTCTTAGCCGTTTCGGAGATATTGCATATTTTGTCATTTATGACTGATATTGGTTAGATAGTAGGCCATGAAAAAAGTAATTATGTTTTACTTACAATAACACATTTTAACAATCTTGTTATAACTTTTGTTTTTTATTGACTACAATGAAGGATAACCATTTTTATTATTAATTTATTAACGCAAATAGGGGTAAAAAATAATTATATGTTTTGGTATTTTAAATTATTTTGTTAATATTTTGCCCTAGGAACTTTTAATTCAGGTTTTATTAAAACGTTAATATTTAATGTAACAACCATTATTCTTTATATTTTAGTAAATTAAAGATAATCATGGAAAACCAATGCCAGCTTTTAGCTAAAAGGGTTCAATTTAGCTTGTGTTTGTTTTTCATGGCCATCTTTTACTTATTTGTATACAAAATATAATAGTTAATTTTTATCAAAACGTTTTTTGGACAAAATATTAACCAAATAATTTAAAATAGGATTATTTCTACCCTTATGTGCGTTAATAAATTATTAATAAAAATGGTTTCCTGTCATTGCAGTCTATAAAAACAAAAGTTATAACAAATATGTTTAAAGTAAATTATAATTACATGTTTCATGGCCTACTATCTAACCAATATCATACATAAGTGACAAAATATGTAATATCCCAGAAACGGCTAAGAAGAAATATAAAGTGTGACACATTTTAAAAAGGTAATTTTTAACCATTTTAAAAGTAAAAAAATATGCAGGTTGTTCTATTTAAAATTTCCAAAAATATATAAGTAAATCAAAATGCACAACCCTAGAAAAAACTAAAGTTATATCTGCAATCTGGATAAAAAGCAAAGTCGATTGATGAGATAAGGTCACGACATTCGCCATATTGGCTAGCGAGGCTGTGACGTCAAGTCGGGCCATTTTCGGCCATGTTTGATTTTAGGCAGATCAGTGGCGTAGAATTAAGGAGAAAACAAAAAAGAACTGTATGTTGTAAACAAAATTTATTGGATTATTTTAATAGGCATAACTTAAAACAAAAACATAAATGTGGTTTAAATATTGAAAATTAAAAATTATCAAAGCGACAACAGGACGATGAGGTACCTGGCAGAGCAAAACATTTTCCATGGTTCCGTAAGTCAACAACCATTTTAAAAATTTTGTATACAGGGTGTCCGCTAATGAAGGGTACACAGAAAAACCACAGATTTCTTATGCCAAAATATTAAGATTTAACCAAACATACCTAATATCCAAAAGTTTATAATAAGGAAGATACGGGGGTGTCATAGTAAAAAGAAAAAAGTAAATTTATTTCGATAATTGTTCCCCCTTTTTAAATATCTTAATAAAACGGTATCTAGGGGTTTTAAACATTAACTTTTCAGATCGAATATTAATTTTTGTGTGTAAACTAGAGGGCGATGGTACACTATTTAAAACTCTCTAAAACTACCCAATTTTTTGTTACTACTCTGTATGTATGTAAACTAGTAAGCTTCTCTATGCTTTCTGCACAAAAAAGGTATACTTAGTAAGAATCGGTCTTGACAACCGTTTTTAAGGTATTCACGTTTTAGTTGTTCAGTGCACCCGAAAGTATGTATGCACCTTCAATAACATCGTATTAGCTATAATTACAACTGCGCAGATATAAATAGCTGATATCTTAAAACTCCTGGATACCGAGTTTTATTAAAATGTTTAAAACATATCAAAAATTATCGAAATGCATGAATAAAAAATATTTATATCTCTTTAACACCCCGTATCTTTCTTATCATTAACTTTTGGATATAGGTATGTTTGTTTAAATCCTAAATGGGTATTTTCGCATAAGAAACCCGTGGTTTTTCTGTGTACCATTAATTAGCGGACACTCTTCTGTATCATATGTATATAAAAACACGAATGACTGGAAAACTATTCGACTAAACACTATCAAAATCTCTAAAATAAAACGAGTCCGAACCAATAATATGTGAAGTCTCTAAACTAACGAAAAACATTAACAACTGGAAATCCTTGCAAAATATACAACCAAAATGAAAATGGCAAATTTTCACGATTTTTACCAAACAAAGCTTCGACAAGGCACGACTCTGTCATCAGTTGATAATGCTACCAACTTTGAACAGAACTGCCAACCGAAATCGTAATTCTCACACCCTCACGTCCCTGACAAAAGCTATCACCGGTCTTGCTTATGTCTAAAAACCCCTTCTCATAAAGAAACTCTGATAAAAAGTAGTTGTAAAAATGATTTTACAGAAATCAAAAATATTTAAAAATAAAAAAGTTATAAAGGATTAAAGAAAACGCAAAGATTTAGAAAACACGCTGTAGCGAGTAAACGACTCAAGATAGCAAATTGCGGTTTTAACTTCTAAATTTGGTTTGAAATTTGAGCCTCGCAAATAGGGGTAAGATTTTTTGTAAAACATACAGAAACATGAGTTTCCTATCAAAAGCGTCGGATTTGACCCACCCTGTAAAAATATGTAAACTACAAACAAAAAAACAATAAATATTGAGACTTTAATAGACGGGGTGTTTTAAAGCAAGTACGAAACACGTATAAAAGTGATTTCTTTTTAAAATAAAGGGTACTGTATAAACATTGGGGTAAAAATTAACACTTTTAAAGAAAAAGAAAAAATAAATTACAATTTTATTTTTATCTTAAAAACGAAGACAATATTTTGTTTATACTACTAAGTATTGGACAATTAGGCAGTATTCAAAAGGTTTTATTTTATTAAATCGGTTTATTGAGAAAAAGACAACAAAGGAAAAATTTTCTAAATTAACCAAGCTATATAGCCAAGTTCCTTTTTCCTAAGTTCTTGCGTCAGTTTTTCTGTAAAGTTAGTTGACAAAAATAATATTGGTAGACCAGAGACCAGAGACAACAATGAGACGAGCAAATGTAAATAAATTATCCGAGAGAGAGATAGTTGCTGGGCCTTTCTTGTCTGTCTTCAAGGAAGGTAAACGCAGATGGCGCGTGAGTCGACTTTATCGTTTGCCCGCCAAATTCAAATTATATAGCTGTGCTATTTTTGCCTTTAATGTTAGGTACTTGTTTTTGTTTCCTATTAATATAAAATATTGGGGTTTAGTTTAATAATTACACACACCCAATTAAAAATGTCATTAATTTGGTTTTTATAAAGATTTTTTCTTACAAATAACCATGTCAATATTACCTTAAATTATCTGTTGAAAAGCACAAATTTAATATATACACTGTGATCACTAATAAAAGTCAATATTCAAAGTCCAATTAAAGGTAAAAACCACGAAACACACAATAAATCTCAAAAAATGTAAACAAACTGTCCAAACAAATCGGCCATTGAAAAACATCAAACACAAATATCGAATAACATTTCGGCGTGACTGCCTGCAGCAACGTTGTCAAGTTAAAAATATTCGATTCATGGTATATTTTCTTTCTCTTACTTAGATGCGAGCCAAAAAGGACATTAAAGTTAACATGCAGAAATTGTAAACAACTTGGCAACCAGGGCAAAGTGATGATTGCTCCATCTACGATAGCCTGCCATGATGAAAGACAAAGACATATTTATTGGAACTTGCGTTAAACCAGAAAGAGATAAATACAATGGACAAATTGTTAGGACCAGTTACTCGTCTCATTCTTGTCTGTGGGTAGACTATATCAGCCCTCTATTGTATAATTTCTAGTATCTTAAAGTATCTTTGTATCGCAATCTCTTCCTAAGAGTTGACTTTACACCCCATGTTTATGCATCAAACTACCCATTAATTTAAACAAAGTTTCGCCTTTGAGGTTTTTTTACCTTTCTTTTAAAATTTTCTGTATAATTCAAAGTATTCTAATCTTTTTATAAATCAAGCAAATTTTTGCGACAAATTTGGCCTTTGTAATAAAAAAAAATTATGCATCATAATTTTAAATGTATTTACCATACGCACTATCCAGAATTTTAGTCATTAAAAAAGTGCATTTTAGAACTCCATCGCTTTTTTTTATCTTAGGTATTTTCGGAGTTATTTAAAAAAATCGTAAAATATATAAAATTGGGCAAAATTATTTTTCACTTTAATCTTAATTTTTTCTAAAATAAGCATTTAAAATTGGTAAAACTTTTTGGACGTATTGTTACATGTATAAAGAACTGCAAAATAAATAAGGTTAATTTTAATTAACTTATAAAATTTTCTTAAAATATACGTAATTTTACTTTAAATCTATCAAATTTTATATTTAATTAATATAATTTATGAGTTATTCGCGAAAACCCCAATAAAAACCGATTTTCTTGTAAAAGATTTATTTTTTTTTTAAATCAAAAATAACTTGAAAAGTATTAGTTTTACGAAAAAAATTGCTAAAAATCACTTTTTTATGGATTCCTGTTGTTAAAATGGTTAAAATGTAATAAAAATTTCTAGCCCCAGGGGGGTTGCAACCATCCCCAGAGTTTTGGCGGCCTTCGGTTCGATATAGGTTTTAATTCTTGGGGTATTTTCTAAATATATATATTTTTCAGGCTACCGTAACTAAGTTAAATGTTTGTTAACTTGCCTTTTAAGTTAATTGTGGTAATTTTAAGCATAATTTAATTTTCAGGGATTTTGTGTTCTTTTATATTTCTATTTAAAGGTAAAATAAAAAAATATTACCGTGCACCCTGTTGGACATTGATTTTTCCATTTAACAATTAATAAAGTAGCCATACAGAAATATGTTTAAATAGGATAACATTATGGACATTATTCAGGGCCCGATAGACACCTGTTACTAAAAGTTTTCGGCTGTCGGCGACCGCGAATCGATACAACCGCACTTAAACATGCAATCCTCAAGGAAATACTTAAAGTTTTTGTTGTTACCCGAAGGTTAAATCGATATGGTGGACGGCAAGCAGTCATTCTTTATTTTATTAGGTTTATTTTATTTTAAATTAACGTTTTAGTTTTTCATCAGTTAACTCTACGTTCAGTAAAAATAAAAATGTTGTTTATTCAATTACTAATATCACAGATATACATTAGAGAATTA
Organism: Listronotus bonariensis; assembly: GCA_014170235.1. Taxonomy (NCBI): domain Eukaryota; kingdom Metazoa; phylum Arthropoda; class Insecta; order Coleoptera; family Curculionidae; genus Listronotus; species Listronotus bonariensis. The sequence continues at coordinate 84,273 of JACEGR010001163.1, forward strand.
ATGCACAGTAAAATAAGGCCAGGCACTAATAATACCGGCCTTATTTTGACATCTGATCTTGCGCAGATGCATGGTAGGATAAGGACTCCCTTAATAAGGATGGTGACTGGGTTTATTTATATCAGTTTTAGGTAGTGCCTTATTTTGGTCTTATATTAGCTTCGAATCTGTTCGTGTAAACCGAACGGCTGCCGAGCACAAAATCTAAATTTTTAGAAGTAAAAATACTTAAAACCTTGCTTTTTCAAATGTATTTCTGTAAATGTGTTAAACAAAACCCTACAGCACAAAACAATAAAGAAAAACTACTTAACATTTTTCTCCTTTTTTTTAGGTTAATGGTACTGTGAACATGATTTGCAATAACTCTAAATTATGGGTACAAGCACTATTTAAATAAGGCCGGTATTAATAATTCCCGAGCTTAATAAGGCAACTTGCAATAACTCTCTAATAGTAAACATGAATGCATGATCAGAAAAGTCACAATTTATTCTTGATCTTAAAAAACTTCTGGTATGTTTTATTCTAAGTTTAATAGACAAGGGCATGCGAGTCATGAGCAACAATGTTTTTCTTCAGTTTTGAAGTTTTTTAGCAATTTATTCAAGAATGAAAAAGTGATGGTGGCTCAGACATGCAAAATACGTTTTTTTATTTATGTTCCAAATTTAAATCAAGTGTAAATTTTGCTTTAGCATTCACCAATATATAGTTCTTTGCAAAAAGCAGTAAAACATTTCTGATTTTATATTCCGATATTTTAAGGTTAGAATTTAGCATAAATCACATATCTGGGTCCAATAATTTTGTTTCATTTTATACAATGGTGTAAATCGGGGCAAGATAAAGGAGACAAATAGGAATCGGCCAAAAAACAATGTCGTGGTTTCGCAATATGCAATCGCATATAAGAATGACATAAAAAAACATTTTAAAAATTGGCCCCTAGCCTATAGTGATAAAAAGCACTAAAAAAGGGGTAAATAAAGTATTATGATTGGTAAATTAATAATATAAAATTCAGCTAGAGAAAAATTGTACATTTACGTATCATTACACATTTAGAGTTCAGAACATATGTATTTCAGAGAGGTTTAAAAACAAAATTTAAAATGTTACTAAAATAAATAACGTAAACGCTTTTGTCAATATTATTATTAGAATATTTTAAAAAATACTTATTACGTTCTAATTATTGAAAACTGTCAGACTAGCAAATCAGGTTATAATATTTCATTAGTTCAGTTACATCGTTAAAACTTAAGTAATACATTTAGTTGATATACTAACTTATACTTATTTTACTGTTTTTTAATCAGCCCAGAATCTTTATTTTTGTAACGAGGGAAAAATCTTGCCGTATGCCGTCCCGCCCGGCCTTTTTATTAAGAAGAAATTTAAAGAGCAAAAAAAAGTGCTTTCTTTTTAAATACCTATGTATAATAACAAATTAAAAGACGACCAAATAAAGGTCTTTCTCACTTACAATCGCCACTTTCTTATACATTTCATGTTTCAATTCGCCGCCCCTTGAAGGTGTCACCCGTGGAACACCAACATTGGCCCCCAGCCCTCCTAGATCCGTTACTGCTTTTCATATTTTTTTTCTTAAATACGGCAACAATTAACATATAGCGTATTAGACGTTTTTGATATAACTGTATTTTTAAAATTTATTTATATACGGTACTGACTTTACCTCCTTCAAACGGAAAAGCGGCGATAAATTCACATGATTCTGTCCGATACTTCGTTTGGCGCCAGGCGCGTTTCCCTTCGATTTGCTCGCGCACAAACTCATATTTTCGCCCATGAATTGTTACCTTTATTTTGCGCAGGTAACAAGCATTGGCTATCCATCGAGATCAGTGGACAGGCAGCTTACCGCCGACGCGAGCAGCAGAGCCACTTATATTTCTCTTTCGCCTTGGGGAGTAAAGAGTAGCGTTGCTGGTAATATGAATGGCTCTGGCGCTTGCGCCGAAGGTTTGCTGCCTGCCGCGGTCCTCGGACCTTAAAAGCTAAAATATTACAAAAAAATAAGCCACATTTTTTTAAAACTTGTAGTTAAAATAATAAAATGTAAGAAAATACTGGAAAAATAATGTTTGTTTAAATCACTATAACAAATGAATTTATTCCCTTTGCATTGTAAGGCCGGTCGCACACATACTACTTTCTAGTCCTACTATCGGACACGATTCTCAGATAAGAATATCTAATGGTCAACTGAATGTATGTAGGTTGTTATGCATACATCCGTTCCGATATCGGATCGGACGTCACGTCACGTCAAACATATCATAAATTATAAACCTTTGGACAAAGATCTTTCGATTAGAAAGTTTGATGTGTGCGACCGGGTTAAATAATACTGAATGTATATGGTTTTCAATCTATTTTTGCCTTTAAACACGAATCTGTCGAAGTTTGAGCAGCAGGAATGTTTACTTAACTTAAAAACCTTACTTAAAGGACTTTTCCAAATATTTTTTTGTCTTTAAAACATCTTTTATAAGGCTTATTAAACAATTAAACAAAAACTAACTTAAAAAAATAACTTAAATATAAAAATAATCTATAAATAACATTTAAAAAATAAAAATAAGTGGGTTAATAACATAAATTATAAAAATATCTGGTTTATTTAGCTATTTTGCACATATGTTATTAATCGACTTTTAACTTTTTACTGTAATTTATTTATTATTTTTAGATTTTTCCTTGAATTTTATGTACTTTTTTGAAGTCAAGAGATTTTTTTTAATGTTATTCTTCTATTTTTACTTTATTAATAATATTATTTTTTTTTATCTTTGGACAAACCACGAAGGCTAAAAGCCTAAATACTAACGTACCGTGGGTGTCTCAAGCGAGGTAAGAGGGAGTTTGTTGACACGGGACTTAAATACTTGAAGATTTGGGGGAAAGGAAAGACCTCCGCGGGCAACAGGTTCCACAATCTAGAAACTCTAGGAACGAACAAAGTGGGAAGTTCGGGTGCTGTCTAGTTGGACCGTATAGGGATGCATACGCGCAGAACCACGAGTTTCTCCGTTGGAAACCGTGAGTGGAAGAACTATACTGGACAATTCTTCAGAGCAGAAGCCATGGAAATACCTATAAAAAAGCGATAAATCCCCAACAGCCCGATGATGGGCAAGAGAGAGAATTATATTTAATCTACACCAGAAAACCACTTCTTGTACCTATTCCTCTTACGTAAGATTTTCACGTAGAGCGGTTATGCTGCCTCTAGTGTGTATATGATACTATGTACTTAATAGCGACAGTGCCGCCTCTAGTAGCTATATAATTTAAGTAGTTTAACTTATGCAACCCTAAATACTGACAAGGCTTAATTGGTGGGTCAATTCTCAGTTCTCGATTTCCCCAGCATCCCAGTATCACGAAGGTCTAAGACATAAGAATATGGGTTTATTTAAACTGAAACTAAACTACAATTTTTGGGTTTTACATTCTTATGTATTAGCATATTATTCCGAAACACCCTGTATTACCTTGGTAAAAATAATAAAATTTTGAAATAAATAATAATATTAAATTTTCTAAAACAACCAAATTTTTAGGAACCATTTTTGACTCCACAATGTCTTTTAAAAATCACGTTGATTATGTCTGCGCAAAATTTAATTCGGCGTTTTATGCAATCCTTAACTTAAAAATACACTGGACGAATCGGGATTGCTCTCTGTGTACTATTCACTGGCTTACAGCCATCTTTCGAATAATATTGTGTCCTGGGGAGGTAGTAATGCATCTGAGAGAGTCTTTGTGGCGCAAAAAAGACTACTGAGGTTAATTTTTCATCTTAAACTGCGTGACAGCTGCAAACCAATATTTATCCAGAAAAGAATCCACACTTTGCCATGTGTGTTTATTTTTAAGTGCGTGACTTATGTAAATTCTAATGTGGGACTATTTAGGAGACTCGGAGAGTTAAATCATTACAGCACTAGAAACAGGACTATTATAGATGTTCCTTTACACAGGACCTCCTTTTTCGAAAACTCTCCTTTTTACGGTTGTCTTACTCTCTACAACAAGCTTTCAAGAGATTTTAGAAATATGCATGGTGGTAAATTCAAGAATGCCGTTAGGCAATTTCTTATTGACAAGGCATTTTACTCGGTTGCAGAGTATATGCGACATTAGACTTTGTTACTTTGCTTGGGTTTTGATTTGACAATTTTAATATTCTTTTATATGTATATATTTATACAAAATTTTAACTTTATTTATAGTAATTATTTATAGCTAAGGTTTCTGCTCATTTGTATTCTTTTTTTTGTGTGATTTTTACAATTACATTTTATATATTTATGTGTCTATGTATATTTATGTATATCTATATATTTTTGATAGTATTTATATTTATATTGATTTATATTGACGACCCCTTTGTACCTATTGTGCAATTTAAGGTAATATATTCTATCTATTTATCTATCTAATGCTATTCGTCATAAAAATAGAAAACAAGTGCTATAATTTTCTTACAAAATTAGGCCTAATAAGCCCAACACGACAATTTTTCTTAAAAATATATGCCAATATTTTTTCAAATACAAAATGTTTCTATTTTAAAAAGATTACCCGTTAAAATAATTTAAATATTTAAAATTAATTTTTACTGTAGCTTTACACCTCACTCTTAACATACACGTAGATAGTAAGCATTTGTAAAGCAAATCACGTATCCTAATATCGAAATTCCAGCAAAAATATAAAATTAATTTTATCCATCTAAAATGAGGAAAAAATATGCAGCTTGCATCTCAAACAGTCTGACTGCAGGCAATATGCAAAGCGAAGGTAATATTACCACATCATTTAACCGATTAAAAATGGTTTATTTAATGCATATTTTCATTTTTAAGTTAATAAATAAAGAAATGTAATATACAGGGTGACTCAAAAATCGATCACGAAACTTAAGGGGTGATTCTACTTGACAAAATAAGGTTAGAGCTTCATAGAATTTTTTCAAAATGTCATTCGTTTTCGAGTTACAAGCCGTCAAAGATCAATTTTTATTTTGGTTTTTTCGCCATATTGCATTTCTTTTTAACCAATCCAGTTGATATTTGGCACACAAATCGAGCTTTGCAGATTCTAAAATATTAGGATAAAATTAATTTTTTTAAATACCGCCAGAGGGCACTTTACCTAAAAATATATTTTTTTTTAATTTTTAACACACCGTAGTGCAAAAACTAAGACGTTTAGGACATATGCTTATATAAAGTTTTTTTTATTTTCTGTTGTAAAATCGCCCCGTAGAGTTTGTCGGTTGAGTTACTGGACACCCTGTATGTATGTAGGTAATTCGATTGAAATTGATGAAAACTTTGTTATCTATTGGTGCCTTAACGGTGAGGTTTATCCACTTAATAAAGGGTACTTTATTTTTTAAGTGTTTGATTGTCTATAAAATGGCTTCCCCAGCTTTGCGATATCTGTCAAAATAAAAAGTTATGATGTAAACAAATTGTAACCGCCCTCTGGCGGTATTTAAAGAAAGTGCGTTTGTTAGAATCAATGCAATATGACGAAAAACCAAAATAAAAATTGAACTTTGACGGCTTGTAACTCGAAAACGAATGACATTTTGAAAAAAATTACATGAAGCTCTCCCTTATTTTGTCAAGTAGAATCACCCTCTTCAGTTTCGCGATCGATTTTTGAATCACCCTGTATATTAAAAATCTAAATTACTTAAAAAGAAATGAACTAATAATAAATACAGCTCATTAATAAAAATTCTTATTTTCATTTAGGTTATATAAAAAATTTTAAAACGTACAGAAAAGGTTGCAACCCCAAAACATACAGGGTGTCCCAATTGTCTGGGAAAGTCCAATTTTTCTGTTGTTAAACGAGATATGATAAAAGTTTTGTATAAAAGTTGTAAGGTTTTAAAACGTGCATGTCACAAAAATATTTTAATGAATACAGAGTGTCCCAAAAAAAAGTTATGGCTAAGAAATTAGTTTTTTAAATTGTAACCCCAATTTTTGTTTACAGAATCGGATTTAGCATAATTAACGTATGTCCTAAAAGTTTTGGCACACAATATTTATCGGTTTTTTTTTAATGAAGAAATTTATTTAAACACTAACTAGTTATCATAAATTACAACTCAATACTTAACTAAACTATACTATCGAATTATGTGGAGTGGCCCATTCTGCTCTACCAGAAGCAAATTTCTTCGAATGTCTCTCATGAGGTCCTGGACGGAATTCAGTTCAATTTCTCTTAATTTCTCGTAAATTCGCCGTCTTAATTGTTCCTTATCTTGTGCTTCCCAGCCTCCATGATAAACCTTTCTAGACAGTACAGCCCAAAAATCCTCTTTGGGTATCTCTTGAGTCCGGCCAAAACATGATATCGTCATTAGCATGATGTTCGCGGACAAACTGAAGCAATTTGGAAAGGCAGTTATCAATATAGCTCTGACTATTCAAAGCTTCACCCCTCACTCTTCTCACAAAAGGTCGGGATACACCCCTGTTAGAAATTGCTCACCAGACAAGGATTTTATCTGCAAATTTCGCTTTATGTTTGTATCTAACATTGTCAGGGCATTCCTCTACGTTGTCCGTATAAAATCCATCGTTTCCCTTCATTTCAGAATTACTCAAAGTGAAATACTTTTCGTCATCTAAAATAATGATTTTTTCATTGGCAAAATGTACCCGCCTCAGTTGACGACAACATCTTGGTATACGAAGAAGCTGCGCTTGAGAGTATTTGAGGCACTTACGTCTCTTTCGATATTTAAGACCATTCCTCCTCAATTCCAACGATATCGTACTCTTAGAAGATCTGTATTGCCTAGGCAGTCTCCTCGTTGACATTCCAATCTGGTTTTTGCTCTTCTCACCAATCTCTCTGACCTCTGTGCGGTAAATACACGTGGTCTTCCACTTTTGGGAGATTCAGACATGGTATTCCCTGCTCGCCCTCCGCTATTGTTCTATAAATGGTTCTGGTTAGATTTCAGCTTTGGGTATCCGCCCAACTAACTTGTAGATATTTTTTCTTATTTCTAATTTATACGACATCTTAAAGCGAAAACTTCAAAATAAATAAATCTCAACTGACAGTAAATAAAGTAAATAAACTTTTGTTTTCAAAAGCAACTTGATATTATTTTGTTTTTGTTAAAATTAAAGACAATGAGTTTTGTGCTAAAACTTTTAGGACATACGTTAGCATATATAGTAAGTAATTTTATTTTGACACTTGTGGCGATGTTTATAATTTAGTGAAACTTTCGTAAAAAACATGTTACCCGAAAATTAGGTAAAAACGGACAGCAGTAGGTAAGGATAATAATGAAACTTTATCAAATATGAATTTTTTGTGTATCTAACCCTACGAGTTTCTTTAGGAAGTTATTGAAGGTTGTTTGTTTTAAAATAAAGGCACTGTATAACTTTTTTCTAACACAGTTATGATTTAGTTAATTCAAAGCTTTATTAAGTAAATTAACAAATCTAACTCTTTTTAAAATCTTAAAATTTATTTCTCCGCTACTTTGTTTTTTAAGTGTCACCTTTAGTTTTATCTTGGGGCTATAATTAGTCTACAAAATTACATTTTTGTGCTGCTTTAAGTAAAGAAAATACCTAAAGAAAAACCTTTTAAGCACTATAAGGAAAATGCTCTTTTAAAAATTACCTTAATAATGAAATTATGTTTATATAAATTAATAAAATGCCTAAAACAGATTTTCAGATAAGAGACAATATACAAAGAAAAATAGCGAATAACTGCTATTTTAAAATTTTCCTCTGCATGTTAAAAAATTTAATATAATTTGGGAGAAAGGTATATCTTTTTGGTTTATATTTTATCTTGCATATATAAAAAACAGTTTTTTAAATAAAATAAGGTACTTTACTACAATTTGAAAAAAATCATAATTAAAGCAATTAGTGGGTTGTTAACACTTATTTAGAATTCCTATTTAAACAGATATCCAACAAGAATTTAATAAAAAAAAACATGTAAAATTATCTAATGTTTATTGTAAAAGTGTTTATTTAATAGAATAAGTTCTTTTGATTAATTTAGAGAAACATTGTTAAGTTCTGGAGAAAATAAAATCAACTTAATTTCATTCCTCCGGACAACATGGAAAAATTTCCCATTAAAAATTATTTTTAGTATTTTATTATTAATTTTACAAAATTAACCGCAAACACTTAATTAAAAACCATAAATATTTAAACTCACAAAATATTTTTTTGGTGTATTTTTAAAATTTTCCCATACCTATTTCTTGGTTGAGCCAGAAATATGAAATTAGGTCAATTTTTATTTCTCAAACACTAGGCAATCTACAAAAAAAGTTAAGGAGCTTTTAAGCATTTAAGTTTGCCAAATTTAAATCAAATATTAATCCTGCACAAAAGTGAGTGACATACATTTTTTTTAGATACATCCGTTGAAGTACCGCTCGACAGGGGATTAGCTAAATTCAATCAAGCTAGATCTAAATAAACCCTTTAAATCTACAGGTAAGTTTCTTAAAATTAAATGAGGGATGTTAAAGATATAAACAAAAAAATAAAGTTTTTTTTAGTTTAACTCACACAGGACTTACCGATACGATACGTGGCGATACAGATCACCAATACCCACGATTATCAGTCACTTATGTAAAACAATGCGAAAACCAAAACTAGTGCCTGACGAATCCTTTTTGAATTGAAGCGACCTATAAATTTTGCACCTACCTTTAAATTTTTTTGGGGAAAACATTTTTGAAGAGCAAAAAAAAGGTCCTCACCTTTAAAAACGCGCTCTTTTCTACTTACATTACGTTTTTACGCCCCACTATAGAATGTTTAAGAACACTTTCTTATCTTCATTCTTAAGTACTTAGAAAAACACAAAATTTTGCACGACAGGCAGTATGGATTTCGCCACAAAAGATCTACAGCAGATCGTCTTTCCTTCGTATCACACTGTTGGAATAAGTTTCTTGAGTTTCTAGGTGAGTCCCAGATCGTTGCTCTTGATATATCCAAAGCTTTTGACCAGGTCTGGCATGCCGCACTTCTTAATAAACTTCCCTCCTATGGTCTTTCAACTAAACTCTGTACTTGGCTCTCTAGTTACCTTTTTGATCAACGTATATCAGTTATTGTGGACGGCTATTCTTCAAGCTTTCACCAAGTAAATGCTGGAGTCCCTCAGGGCTCAGTTCTGGCACCAACATTGTTTCTTTTTCACATCAACTGTCCACAACTAATTCCATTCATAGTTTCGCCGACGATAGAACCCTTTACTCCAGTTTTCAGGTTTCTAAACCCATCACTAAACCTGACTTGGAAAACAAACGCAGAGCGATGCAGATATCTCTTTCGCAGGATCTTAATTTAATATTGGATTGGGGCTCCGAAAATCTCGTCCATTTTAATGCATCCAAAACACAATCATGTTCCTTGTCGCGAAAAGAGTCATCAAATACTCATCCTCTACTTATGAGCGGCCAAGTTTTACAGAGCAAAGACATCTTCAATCTCGTGGGCGTCACATTTGAGAGTAACCTTAACTGGCATAAACACATTAGCATAGCCACGGCAGCTTCAAAAAAGCTTGGATTTCTCTTTCGAGCCAAAAAGTATTTTTCCGCTTCTAATTTATACACTTTATATGTGTCCCAAATCCGACCTCCCTTGGAATATTGTTCTCATATCTGGGGCATAGCGTCCCCCACAACCCTAAGCATTCTTGATTCTATTCCAAGAAGATTCATTAATGATCCTTCACTTACAGAAAGGCTTCCCCTCTCTTGCCCATCGAGCTCTGGGGGATTTATCGCTTTTTTATAGGTACTTCCATGGCTTCTGCTCTGAAGAATTGTCTAGTATAGTTCCTCCACTCACGATTCCCAACAGAGAAAGTCGTGGTTCCGCGCGTATGCATCCCTATACGGTCCAACTGGACAGGCCCCGAACTTCTCACTTTGTTCGTTCTTTTATTTCTAGAGTTTCTAGATTGTGGAACCTGCTGCCCGCGGAGGTCTTTCCTTCCCCCCAAATGTTTAAGTATTTAAGTCCCGTGTCAACAAACTCCCCTCTTACCTCGCTTAAGACACCCACGGTACGTTGGTATTTAGGCTTTCAGCCTTCGTGGATTGTCCAAAGAAAAAAAAAATGGGTCCGCAAATTCCTCGTTCTCAAGATACTGGGAGTTAAAGTTGTTTTTTTTTATATCCTAAATATCTTTTACCCCATTTGACATTAACTTGGCTTTGTTTTTTAGAAAATTAACGAGTTAATTTATGACTAACTAAATTACATTTCCAAGTCCATTGGCGTGTCGAGCAGCGACTGAAGTAATATTTCTAACAAAAAAATGGTACGCCACTGACTGTGTAAATGCGTGTAAAATTTTTGTGCCTTTCTTAGATTAAGCAAATAAAAATACAGCTTTTATGTCTCTTGATTTTTTTCGTATGTTGTTTAGTTTAAGAGAAAAAAAATCATTCGTTAATTACATATTTATAGACCATAAAAGAAGCATTGCTCAAACTTTTTCTTTTAAAAATTAGGTATTTTAATTTTTTTATTAGAAATCAGGTAATAATAACAATAAATACTTATTTTAATAGGGTTTATATTCTGTCTGACAGTTTTTACTAAAATGGGTGTTTTCACGCATTTACACTATCAGTGGCGTGCCATTTTTTGTTAGAAATATTCCTTCAGTTGCTGCTCAGAGACGCCACTGGACTTGGAAATGTAATTAAGTTACTAATAAATTACCCCCTTCATCCCATTAATATTATTGACAAATTATTGGGTGAAAGATATTTAAGATATGAAATGATATACTGATGCCTAAGTATCATAGTACCGTGGGAGTCGGGCGATTCGATGTTTAACTAATATTTTTCCCTGTTTCGTCAACATTGTCTAAAATATGCAGATTTTGCATTTCACAGAACAGACTTTTACAATATGTTAATATGTGATTTAACGTATGGTGTAATAAAATTACAAATAATTATATTAAGATACAGATCTGTGGTTTGAATCTCATGTTAAAGTTGTCCAAACTATACAAAACGCCTTTTTTGACATAAATTTTATCTGAAGTCGGTCATAAAAGTGATATTATTAAAAGATGCGGATTTGCCCAGCAAACACTATTTGCCGGCAATATACATTTTCATATTGGCATGGATGGTAAAGCATTGGCTATTGGTGGCAATATTATGCCAACATCTAATACGCATTAAAAAGTTAACCCTAAATAAACACTTAATTGCCAATAAATTTTACATGCTGGCGAATTGCCGGCAAGCATACAAAAATGGCGGCATACCAATCCTGATTAAATAAAGCATGCCTTTTGTTGCAGGCAAATAAATATTGGATTTTTGAAGGCAAACCTTCAACGCATATTCATACTTTTCAAAACATATTATTAACATTGGTATTTAACTAACATTCGAGCAAGTTTTTTGATCTGTTTTATTTATAATGGCGGCTAAACAACATTATTTTATGTTTTTTACATAATTTAAAGGAAATGGCCTTTTCCTAACATTTTATTGATACAAATCATGCAAATAAAAATTAAGTCAAACAAAATGTTTATTATGTATTTTGAGAGAATAAAAATAAAATGATGGTAAAATTAGCTAGGTTAATTTCGACGGTTTCGACCGAAGGTGATAAATTCAAATTTCCCGGTTACCCGAAATACAAGATTTGACAATTTGAGAGATGAGGCAACCTTGCTTTGGTTTGGCCGCTTTGTTCAATTGATTTCTACGTGGTTTTCTAGCTTTTTAGTTTCTTTTTTAAAGAAAAGAGTTTTTAGTAGACATAATTAAGTGTATTCATTACCTAATTAGTGTGTGTTGTGTAATTAATTGGTGATGGCTAGTCAAGAAGGCGGGTTATTCAAGTAGACTGTTAGGAGCTGTAAGCATTTTGTTTAAAACCTTTTAAATTTGTAGTTACCTAAAAAAATTATATGAAATCAGGGAGTTACCTTATTAAAAGTTTTAAAGACGTGTTAATAAAAAAATTATATATATTTAATAGTTTTTTTTTGACATTTAATTCCTTTATAATATTTCTCCTTATGTTTTGGATCTGAAAATTGAGTGTAAGTGTCTCTTAAATACTTACCATTTTAAAGTGTTTTCTTTTGATTTACTATCTTTTTTTTTAATTTTATTACATATTTTTTATTTTTTGGTTCAGAGACAGAAAGAATCTCCCTGGGACACAGGGGTCTAAAAAGGAAAGTTATTCCGTAACTGTGCAAAAACAATGTTTTAATAAAAAATGATTTAATCAAGTTTTTGCTACAGATTTCATCAGACCTAAACTGCCTGTAATCAAACCTAACAATTTATAACCTTTTTGTCTGCCGTAAGGGAAATCCATGCTTTATTTTATTAAAGGCGATGTTCTCGTTTTTCTTTCTTGATTTGCATATTGAGAGATATGGGTGGTGCTGTAACGTCATGCGGTATTAACGTAAGCGCTATTATGACAGTTAAGTTATGCGTGATTCGTTTTTTACCGTCGCTGGTGGTAATAACGTTACCGCATGGGTAATTTGCGGGCTAATAACGGCGTGTGCTATTTAAAATAGCGAATAGAATTGCCATGAGCACAATATTTTCCTTTATTTATTTTTTAAGGTTATAATATTTATTTCGACGATTTCTACAAATACTTTTGTAATAGAGCCACAGAGTAAAGTTAAACTACTTATCTTTGATAAAGCCTTGCTTTTTAATTTGGGATAAATGTTGCAGGTGGAAAAGTGGGTCAATGTACAGTAAAATGTGTTTGAAATAAAGGAAAAAAAAGTATTCGCACATTAAAGGATCATTTGTTTTTAATTTTGTAAATTCGCAGACAGCTGTAATTAACCGTAAGGTAGGGCGGGGCTAGTTGAGCAATTTTTCACTTGATCGGTTATAGCTCCTCACAAATAAGTCTTAATGGCTTATAAATCATACTGATGGATTAACAATTTATCCCTTATTAATAGTGTCCATAGTAATTTCTTTCTAATAAAGTCAAATATAGGAGCTACATCTATTTTAATGTAGATAGTCAAGTACGCCCAACGTACCCCATAGGTGAGGTAAGTTGAGCAAGGGTATGGGGCTAGTGAGGCACTTAGAAAGTATAGTCAAATCATGGCTTAAATGTTAGATACTTTTACAATAAAAATACATTTTGACAATTTGATTTTTATATTTATAATCTTATAGTGACAAAGAACAAATCTCATTAATAAAACAGCAACGTGCCTAGCTTCAACTATTGAATTTAATACCTATCAATTCATCTTCGTTTTTTAAACTTTTAGGCAGTTTTATTTTGCTTTTCTTGTAATGCCTTCTGTATCTGTTAAAATTGCAGCTTTTTTCTATCTTCTGTTTGATTTGGCTCCTTTTCTTGGGTATGGTCAAACTATTTCAGAAGAAAATTTATAAGTTAGATAGGTCAGGTCGTTTTCTTTATTGCTTGTACAAAGTTTGGGTTGCAGCTTCTTTTAAATCCTGAGGAGACTCTAGTAGTCTTACTGTTATAAGTACGTATCCTAAGAAATTAAAAAAAACATTTCATACTTAAAACCATGGGGTTAGTTGGGCAACTGTAGCTCAACTAACCCCAACCTGAAATTCTAAGGAAAGTAAATTTATTAGAAAACCGGTTAGAATTATATCCAAAATCTTTATACATAATTCAACTGCAATAAATTTACTTAAGATTAACTACTTACCTGATTGAGAACAGAATACATTTATCTATCACAGATAAAATTTTCCGGCTTACAATTACTAGTGGTCGCACAATGAGTACCCCTCGCGCAACCCCTTCTTTATGCTATTTGATTCTTTCGCGTGCGGTCGGTAGTTTTTGAGATATTTTGAGTGCCCAACTTACTTCTATGCTCAAGTAGCCCCGCCCTACCCTACGTAATACGGCGTCTTCCATATCTCTAAAAGCAAATGCTAAATACCGTATGCGGTATTTTAATAGCGCCTTACGTAAATAACGAAAGTAGGCGGTAACCAAAGTACCCATATCTCTCTATTATCTAACGTAAAAACTACGTCTGGTTTTTACATACGTTGTAAGTTTCTAATAAATATTTTACATACAAATTATACATACAGAGGCAATTTAAAAACAAACAGGTCATTTTGGGCACTCTAAGTCATTTAAGGAAAAACGCTGGGACCCGACAATTTTTGATTTTAGAGGGGAAAACATTTTTGCAATTTGAATTTAACTCTAAATGTTTACCTAAAACACCATAAAGGTCCTTTATTTGTTATATAATATTGTTTTATAGTAATAAAGCCTATGCATATCAAATCCATATCAATAATTTAGTTAGTTGCTTTTGTAAAACTTTGTAGAATTATTATGTAGGTAATAATTAAGTTTTTTTTAATGCTAAACTCAATGCTTTTTCTGCTTGTCCAAGTATCTGTAAAAACCTAGTATTTACCCAAGGAAAATAAACTTTTTAATTTAATGGAGGCGCTCAATCCCATTTAAGCCTATTTTCGCTAAATTTGGTGACGTAATCTTTTCCCATAATTATTTGTTTGCAGTCTTACTGGAATGTTTTTTCAAAGTTTTGGTGTTATTCTTTTGCTTTTTAGTCGTTGGACTTTTATACAGGGTGTTATTTAATAAGTGTCCGATATTTCAGAGAGTGATTTTTCAAGTATTTTTAAGGTAAAAGTTCCTATGAACGTGTGGTCTAAGATGCTTCGCTTTCAAGATACAGGGTGTCAAAGTTTTATTTTTATTTATGTTTTTCTGCATAATTTCCTAAATAATGCCGATTTCCGAACGAAAATTGGTACCTGGGGGTTTTTGACATGAGAAATTTGAATTTGTTCTTAATTTAGCTCTTACTTGTAGAGGGCGCTAGCCACATGTATATTCTCACTTTCAAAGGCTCATGACTTTTGTACAACCCTGTATTTACATTTTTGTTAAAAGAAATGGATTCCTTAGTCATTTTACGTAAAAAAGGTACTCTTATTAGATGACGCTAGGAGCAACCGTTTTCGAAATATTTTGGTTTGGTTTGGTTTGGTTTGAAATCGATGCATGTGTTTTGAAAAAAATGAAACAATTTTGTAAATTAACTTTTTTAATCAACATGAAATATTAAAAAAAAATAACAGACGAACACTAAATAAAAACAGGATGAAAAACCAGATCAAAATCACAATAAATGTTGGAAATGCCCATAAATAAAAATAAAACTTTGACACCCTGTATCTTGAAAGCGAAGCATCTTAGACCACACGTTCATAGGAACTTTTTACCTTAAAAATACTTGAAAAATCACTCTCTGAAATATCGGACACTTATTAAATAACACCCTGTATATGTTTAGTTTTTACTGTTTATAGTTAAATTGAGTGTTTATTAGTACTGCAGTTACAGAGAACTTTAAAACCCGTAAACAGGGGTCACTGACCTTTGGATATTTTTTACAGGGAATTTACGTTTAAATCGTTATTAAGGGTAAGATAAATTTTTTTAAATGTTTTTTTAGTAATTTTATTTTATGTTATGCAAGTATTGGTTTATTTTGTCAAATAAAAAATATTATGGCCAAAGGTAACGTCACAAACATAACCTATAACTAACGGACAAATATAAAAAATCGAGCGCTCCTTATTAAAAAGTTTATCTTCCTTGGTATTTACCCACTAAAGCTTAATTTTACCCTCCTTCCTTCTAGTCTCTTTCTTTAAGAAAATTTTAGAAGTATTTTTAAAGTATAATGCTTTTAAAGTTTTTGTAGTTACCAGGGTCATCTAAATAGGAATACACGGTCTTTTTTGACGCTAAAATATGACATCTAACACAACCTTATTCCAACAGTGGACGATGTTAGAGACGGGGTGTCAAAAGTTTAATTTGGTTAAGTTTATTAATATTTGGGGTATGCCAAAATATTCGGTTACAGGGGTTTTGGGGGTGAAAAATTGAAATTTTCTATTTTTTTAAATAGAAATAACTTTTTGGAGCTACTATGTACTTTACTTTTAAATAAAAATTTATATTCTTTAACATATTTTACCTAAAAAGTTGTACTTGATAGAAGTTATTTTAGGCAGCTGATTTTAAGATCTCTGGATTTAAACAAAAAATCTGTATAACCATGCCCAAACTATACAGGGGTGTTTTGAAATAAGCTGGTGATCTTTAAAAGTGTAAATCTTATAGTAATTTTAAAAGAAATGTTCATATAAATCTTTGTCCTATATGTCCTAATTTTTGGGATACAGAGCGGTAAAGGAGCTTATTTTTATACAACTTTACCAATATCTAAAAAATTATTAATTATAGATTAATTTGAACATTTTTTTCTAATATTACTTAATACACTCTTAAAGATCGGCAGCTTATTTCAAAACACCATGTATAGTTTAGACCTGTCCATAAAGAAAGCATTTTTTAAATCCAGATATCTCAAAAACTGCTACTTAAATTAATTTTTACCAAGTATGCTTTTTGGGTAAAATATGTTAAAGTATTTTGTTTTTGTTTTACCGGTTATTTAAAATGACTAAAAATACTATTTAAGTTTTAATTTGTGTAAAATACCGCAGGTGGCGCCCTCTACAGTTTTTTAAAAGCAAATCCTAATTTGTCACCTTTCAAAACCTTCCCGTGCAAAATATTGAGACAATACAACAATAATTATTAAAAAAATATTTATAAAAAACTAAAACCAGAAAAAAAAACACTCTGTGTCTCCGATATGATCCATAAGTGGACAAAGTAAGTTAAGGTAGATCATTATATTTTATCTTCAGGAATTTGTGATTTGGACATCTTTTTAATAATTAATTCAAAAAAAATGGGACACTCCATTTAAAAAACTGAAATAAATACGTCTAGCGTAAAACTAGAAAATCTAGCAACAGTGTCGATATCACTTTTTGTTTCCACATGTCCAAAACACCTTAGATACCATATTTAGAAAATGTAGCTTTGTCGGTTTTAAAGATATTTAAAAGTTGCGGAATTTTTCCTAACCCAGTATGTTTTTAGCTGCTTATTTTAATTATTTTAGCGATATAACCGCTTTTTAAAACATTTTGTATCCTACACGCGTTTTATGAATTCCTACTACGCTACAACACCCTACCATGCTGAAAAGCAGGAGGATGTAATGGGAGTGTTTATTTTAAAATACTATAAAAATACTACTACGCGCCAGCACAAATATCGCGTAGGAATTCATAAAGTTCAACGCAGCAATCAGCCCTATAATTGCTACGCATGTTGTAACCTGGGATGTTTTAAGTACAAGCAAATTTGCGCCCCCGCCTTAAATCTTTTTACTTTACCGCCTTATTGCATTTAGTTGAATCATACGGCTGTTTTCTTTTAGTTTTATGTAAATTTTAAACGGTTTATACCTTAAAGTAGCGCGTCAATGTTTGTTTTTTAAATAAAAGTTTACAGTATGACTTTTCCCATTTAATTTTTCTATTTGAAATGGCGCCTAGCTGTGAGTTTGACATTTATATCTGTCATTTCCTGTCTAAAATTTGATTTATGTTGTCCTACTAAAGTCTTCAAATTTTCATGAAAAAATACCAAACAATTCAAAAGTTAGGAGATGAGGTCCTGAATTTAGACAAGCACTGTATAATGTTTTGTCAGATTTTTTGGCTTTGCGAACATCATTTTGTAATACCTCGTATTAAATTTAAATTAAAAGTTAAAATATTTATTAACCAAATAAATAATAAATATAATAAATACTCTCTGTATAACCATAGTCAAAAGACAAAACAAATAAAAAAAAACTTAATAGCTAGCCAATAAAAATGTACAATTACAGAACTAAAAGTTTAATTCTAATATTTTTAAAAATAAAATTGTCTTTTAAATGAAACCGAATATATAATAAAAAAAAGAGCTTATAAACTACGACTTTTTCTAAAAATGGTTATGTATTAATTATCTCACTGTATTTGAGCTGTTTGATTCACTTTGACTGATTTGTAATGCTTTTGGGCACAGACCTTTTGTTACCAGGTTAAATTTTATTCGTAATAAAATTATGCGTTTGCATGCTTTTAACTTTCTTCCAAACTATAGCACAAAATTTGTGGTGATACTGTTCGTATTTGCTACTGCGTTTCAACTCCATGAAGGCGCTGACATGCAGTAGGAATTCACAAACCGCTTATGCATTTGTATGCTTTTAAATTTCTCCCGGACTGCAGCATCAAACTCACGTAGGGTTTAAAAGGAGGTAAATAAAGGCGATACTGTTCGTATTTGCTACTTCGTTTCAACTCCATGAAGGTGCTGAGACGCAGTAGGAATTCATAAATCGCATCCTACATGCTGTATATGTACAAACGTATTTTTCTAACTAGTTATTTATAAGCTCCCTTAATGAATATACAAGTTTCAGATTTCCGACTTCAGAATTTCCAATTTAAATTCACATGTGTAATGAGACAAGAGAGCAGGTTAAATCTGATTAAAATGCTATTCGGACATCAAAGGAAACTTGCATTTACACGATTACATTTCAGTTGGAGAGTTACAGATCATTACAAACACAAAAATGCAGATTGAGGTTTAGCTTATATTGAGAAAATTCTATTTAGGACTAGAAAATACTCCTATAACCTTTATTCCAAATTTACAAAGTTTAGTTGCAATAAAATCACATTTAAACAGATTTATTCAAAAATAATTTATAATGCGCATTTAGCGAACTTCCTTCCTACGGTCTTCCCACTAAATCTTGGTTTTGCCATTCGGTTTTTTTCTAATTATTGTAAATCAATTATTGTATATAAACACTCATTCAGGTGTTATCAACATAATGCAGGGTGCTCTAGAGATCAGTAGTGGCACTAATTCTAAGAGGTATATATTTTTTAGGGCTTTGAATGGAATCCAAACAAACCCCCCAGCAAACACTATTTGCCGGCAATGTACATTTTTATATTGGCATTGATGGTAAAGCATTGGCAATTGGTGGCAATATTATGCCAACATCTAACACGTATTAAAAAGTCAACCCTAAATAAACACTTAATTGCCAATAAATTTTACATGCAGGCGAATTGCCGGCAAGCATACAAAAATGGCGGCATACCAATCCTGATTAAATAAAGCATGCCTTTTGTTGCGGGCAAATAATTATTCGATTTTTGAAGGCAAACCTTCAACCCATATTCATACTTTTCAAACCATATTATTAACATTGGTATTTAACTAACATTAGAGCAATTTTTTTGATCTATTTTATTTATAATGGCAGCTAAACAACATTATTTTATGTTTTTTACCTAATTTAAAGGAAATGGCCTTTTCATAACATTTTATTGTTAAAAATCATGCAAATAAAAATTAGGTCAAACAAAATGTTTATTATGTATTTTGGAGCGAATAAAAATAAAATGATGGTAAAATTAGCTACGTTAATTTCGACCGAAGGTGACCGCTTTGTGCATTTGTTTTCTACGTGGTTTTCTAGCTTTTTAGTTTCTTTTTTAAAGAAAAGAGTTTTTAATAGACATAATTAAATGTATTCATTACCTAATAAGTGTGTGTTGTGTGATTAATTGGTGATGGCTAGTCGAGAAGGCAAGATATTCAAGTAGACTGTTAGGAGCTGTAAACATTTTGTTTAAAACCTTATTAAAAGTTTTAAAGACGTGTTAATAAAAAATATTATATATATTTAATAGTTTTTTTGGCATACCGATAGATGGCGTAATGGACAATAAACTACTACGTTTCTGCAATATCTTCGCTTTTTATCGCCTAAACCGTACCCATTTGACAAAAATAATTCGAGAGCGGTCTGCGGTAGGTGATCTCACTTAGCTTTGAAAGAAATATCTTCGGCTAGTGTAAAAATCTGCATCTCCATGTTGGACAGTGTTCCGAGAGATGCTACTTTGCATTGCAAGGAAATTGCATGCAGTAAGGAGTTTTTCCTATTTTAATTTTCAAATAAAATATCGCATCATTTTAGCTTTTAAAAAAGTATATGCGACAATTTTCGTCAATAAGACGTCAGCTTGCTGCTTGGGAGTATCTGCATTTGCCCACTTTCGTGTCTTTTTGTTATCTTTTTGCCAATAACTTATTAATGATGGATGCCATCAGCCTAAATGTATTTTTTATCATAACTTATTTATGACGGATGCCATCACATTATCTGCAACACGTGGCCTAATAACAGCCAATTGCCCACTTTCGCGTCTTTTTGATACCTTTTTGCCAATGCCTTGCCATTAAAGAGTGTTGGCAATGCCAGTAAATTAAATGTACAACGCCGCCAAAAAATGGTATATGGGCCGTCCACCCCCTGGCCTCTCCATAAAACAAACAAAGGTTTCTATGGAAAATATACTTGATTTGTCATTTTTGTTACATTAGTGGCACTATTTAAGATATTTTATATTAGTTTTATCAAAATGGATTACGAGGAACCCTTCAGAATTAATATCATGGATTGAAGTTCGTAAAAATTATACTTTTGTTCACATAGTTAGGTTAGGTGAATGAATATCACAAATAATCACAAAAATTTAGAATCACAGTATCACAAATAGCCGACACTAGTCACAAACACTCTAAAACACACAAAAAACTCACATAAATCGCGTTATTTTAACTTCCATTACGAATTCCCATAATAAAAATCTATTGACGTCAGAACTAAGTGCGCGTATTAAAGACCCGCTAGGAATTTGGAAAAAAGGAATTGATTTATTTTTGCTTGTAATTAGTCATAGAATTCGTATCCGTATCTCAGATACCTCGGCGGCCACCCCTGTATAGTTAATCTTTATTTTTTATGAGTACAAAATCTGCCGCCCCCTAAAAACGTCTGCCACCCCTAAAAACGCTGCCATAGGCTTCAGCCTACTTAGCCTTTTGGTAAATACGCCACTGCATGTGCTGCAAGGGAATTTATTTTTGAAACGAATTCTACTCTTTTTCTTGCAGCTCGCAACAACAAAATTAGGGGATAACACATGTATGAATTCCTATACAGTCCAATTAAGAGGCCCCAAACTTTGCACATTGTTCGTCTCTTTATTCTTAAAGTATCAGACTATAATAGCTATTTATGTATCAAGGGCGTTACTAGGACTATAATGCCCTCGGCCCTCGGGCTATTTCGACCTGATGGACATTATAGTCCAGTAAAGCCAGTGGTGCATACAATGCTTATATTTTACCCAAAAGAGTTTTTCAATGACTAATTACATTATTTATTCGCAATATAAAAATAAGTTGCACCTGTACCTGTATACGTAAGTAGATAATGACTGGTGTTAAGTTTGACTTTGATGTTTCTATCAGTTAGTCAGTTGGCATTTTTATTTAACGATTTGCTTAAAATGGAAGAAATTCCACAAAATATAAGAGAAAAGGACATAAAAGCGACTGAAAATATTTTCCAAGTTAAATCATGGCAACAGTATGATCGGGAGTATGGCATATTTGGTATTTGGAAGATGCGAACGCAATTCTTCAAATAACCGAAACCGTTTTAATGGCATATTTTCAGGAACTGGTAAGTTATTGATTTTATTTTAATACATATGTTTAACAAACTTTATTATTTTTAGTCGGAAAAATACAGTCCGAACTCTCTCTGGACCAAGTATTCCACCCTAAGGTCTACGTTGATGGTCTATGAAAATATAGACATTTCGCAATACCATCGTCTCATATCCTTTTTAAAAGTTAAGTCGAAAGGATACGTCCCGAAGAAGTCTAAAGTTTTGGAAAGAGAACAAATATTAAAATTTATTTTTGTATACACTTGATCTTTATTGTGAGAGAAATAAAATTGGATAAGCAATAAAATTTCCATATTAGCTCATTAGGCCATTATAAGCGGGCATTATCATAATGCCCGCTTATAATGCCCTAGGTGTGATAGCAGGTATTATTGCTACCATAACATATTCCGTTTCTAAGGTATAACAGATCAATGATAGATGGGTAAAACATGAAATTTTTTTTTACAGGGATTTTTATGTTTAGGAACGTATTAAATATTTTTGTATTTATCCCCCATAAAACAAATTTCTAGCGCATTCGCCACAAGAATCTAAAAGAAGTATTTGTAAATTCCCAGAAATAAATCGCCGGCAAAATGTTTAAAAGGAAAGTAACTGGTGAATGCGCTAGGAAAAATGTATTTTATTAAAATTCAGTATCCAGTTTTTAAAGCTATTATTTAATTGTTTTCAAAAATATTAATGTTATTCTGTTTTGATGCTTTTATGAATTTGCGGTTTGTACAACTCTTTTATTAGCATGGTTTTCACGAGTTTTCACATAGATTTACGGTTTAAGATTTAAAAAGTTTTAAGCTTTTTTGCTAAATTAGTTATGTACATGTTTTAACATGAAAAAATTATTAAAATAAGAAGGGTTGGTCGCAGAAAAATATTTTAACTTTGCTGGTTAAATAAATCTACAAAAGGCGGTTTGTGAAAACAGTAGGTTAAGTCCAATTTAAGGGATGTTGGGTCTACTTAGATTAAGGTAAAGACACTAGCACCAAACAAATGCGAACCTACATATAGAAGGAACAGTTTAAAAATGTAAATTCGGTGCTCTTTGATAAGAAAAAAAATCACAAAAAGTTTAAAGCAAATAAATCGGCATGCTTGTCTTCGCGGCCGCCTTTGCTATATTTCTTTTATGATATGCCGGTTGATGCAGCTGGTCATCACACTGTGGGATAGAAATTAATTTTTTCGGTCAAAATTTTGAAACTTACCAATCTAACTTAAAATGAGGTGCTTTTTACTGGAAAAATATTATAAATTATTACAAATGCTTTTTGGAAACCTAAAACTTATTATATGTTATTATAAATTTACACCCCCTTACCATTATTATTTTTTATTGTACAAAATAAACTAAAATGTCTAGCTTGTTTGGTTAATTCGGTAGTATTCTAATTAGTAATCCGATGATTATGATCTCATATGATATACAGGGTACGACAATAGGTATGATTTTTTTAAATGGAATACCCTGAATGCTATATCACCACCAAAAAATCTTTTAAAATGCTTTAAAAAATACTACATTTGATGTGTCTATCTCAATTAGTTTCGGAAATATGACCATCCAAATCTGAAAAATAATTTTAAAGTATTGTTAGAAGCGTAATAGAGATACATCTTCCCAACTTTTTTTATTTTTTAACGTATAAAATAAATAAAAAACACTGTTTTGTTGGGTAGATTCTATAGAATCCATATCTTTTATCAGAATGCTTTTCTCTTTAGGATATACAGTGTAGGACAAAACATATTCAATTTTAAAATGGAAAACCTTGTAAATTATAAAAAATCTTGTATCTGTCCTTACACTCAGAAGTAGCAAAAGTAGGAAGGCAATTGTAAGTACAAAAACTGATAAAGAAAAAGGTAAAAAATCTTTGACAAAAGTAGCGAGACTTCACGAGACTGCATCGGAAACACAACAATAGCTCTTATTATTTAAACTCTTGTACTTTTTTTAGTAAACAAGGCTAATAATAAACTAAGTAGATTAATTGTTGTATATTTATGTTTACTTAAAATACATTTTCAAGTTTCCTATTACCCCAATAGAAGTTGTCATATCCTTTTATAATTTTGCGTACATGTAGTTTGGAGTATCTACTTTGAAATACACAGCATAAGCCATTAAAATTTCAAAGTTGCTTTTTGGCCAAAATAATGGATTTCTATCCCATAGTGTATCGGCGCGTCGCTGTAAAGGATAGCGGTGCCTTTGTATAAAATAGTCCGATTGCAGGCGGCCTTTTTATGTTTTTTGTATTATTTTCAAAGGGTACCGAATTTGCGCTTTTAAAATGTTCTTATTATAAGTACAAACACTATCAGGGTCACAAAGGAGTTAGTTATCCAAGATGATGGACTAATTTACTTTAATATTAAAAAAAACACGTATTTTAAGCTAAAAGGCAAAGCAGCATTAAGAAAGGATCCACTTTTTGTTTTTATAATTCGTACCAAAAGGTGAAAAATGGAATCTTACAAATTTTAAAAAAGTAGGTTTTATTTTATTTTTTGTCGTAATGACTAAAAATTAAATGGAAAGTACGCATAATAAATTAAATATTAACTAATAAGAAGAGTTTTTATAATACTTACAAAACTGCAACATAATAAGCGACTTTATGACGCCACTACTTTGACATTTAAAATTTTTATGACCATATACCGAAAACCTACTTTAATTAAATTATTTTCAAAATTTTAATTTTTGCAAATCCTCTCTTTGGCAATATGCAAAAAAACACGGAAATTAAAGAAGATTTTATATAAAACCTTCTGGCGAGATTTTTTGTTCTGCATAATAGTCCAGGGGAATTGGAAGTCTACGAACCTAATAATGGGTAAAATGAATTATTAAGTTTAGGTAGTACTACCGGCAGGGCCGTTCCTGGCGGGGTGCAGAAGGTGCACTACTTGCACGGGGCGGCACAAATTAGGGGGCAGAATTATAGGAAATAAAGGCCTTCTTTGCGGCATTTCGGAAAAGAATGGCCTTTTTTTGTAAATTTTTGAACCAGTGGGGGGCGGCATTTTCTCTTTCTGCTCGGGGTGACACAAAACCCAGGAACGGCACTGCCAACCGGTGTAAGAATTAATGTTCAGAAGATTATGAAACTTAGCATTTTAATAAATTTTATAAATTATAATTAAAATATCAACAATTTAAATGTTCTAAGTTGTACAGAGAACTGAAAAAAAGGTTATTAAAATAATAAAATAATTGCTTTTAACATTGATCCCCATGGGATATCGTCGATTTTATTTTACTTCACAAAAACTGACGTTTGGACTTTCAATGAAAGTTGTATCAACCGAAAAAAAAATATTTCTGAACATTTTGGCTAATAAAAATCCGTCCCTTAGAGCTTATAATAGAATTAATTAATAAAGAAATAAGAAAAATATGCTGTGACTAACATGTGGCAATGCCGCGTCGCCGAAAGGTTAGGATGCGCCCGAAAAAGTTATCGAATATGGAATATGGGGACATAAAATTGATGCCAGTCCAATACGTTTTATGGCTACAAGATCCAATAAGTGATAATAAATATCCGCAATAATTATAGAAAACATGTTTTCCTTCACGTGCTTTTAAGTGAACAATTTGACGACCATAATCCGATGTATTAATATTTACTTTAGTTGAAAGGTTAGGTGACAGAAACTTTCCAGTTTATCCTTATATATTTATGTGCTACCTGCACTTGTTTTACAAATTTGTTATAAGTTTTTTCAGTGACTGTTTTGCTTTTTCAATGTATATATTTTTTTGGTGATACGATAAGGGTAATTTAGAGTCATTTGTTAAAGTAAATAAACATAACAATTTAAAACCAATAGCTTGTTTAAAGATGCTTGTGCAATAGATTTTTGCGTATGATTTTTATTGTTCTTACGCAGC
Source organism: Listronotus bonariensis (assembly GCA_014170235.1). Lineage (NCBI taxonomy): Eukaryota > Metazoa > Arthropoda > Insecta > Coleoptera > Curculionidae > Listronotus > Listronotus bonariensis. Next base: position 109,823 of record JACEGR010001163.1, read on the forward strand.
GTTGCCAAATATAAATACCACGGTAGTCAAATTACCTTAAGCACTTATTTGACTCTTGTGGTATCGGTAGAACTATCTTAAGCATCAATTTACAAATTAGTGCTATATAAGTATATTTAAATGTTTGGACCAGCACCAACAGTAAATCGCCTAAAACCATTTAATTTTATAGGACAAATATTGTAAGTAGTTTCCCACGTCGCAATAATTAAAAAAATGGCTTGGTTACTTTATAGTTAGGAAATTAAATATATTTTTAGCAAAAAGTCGGGATTTTTATATGACGAAAAAAACCAAAAAAGATCTATTTTAATTTTCTAAAAATTATACCTTAGTTCATCCTTAAATAAATTTAAAACTACATTTTTACAGCCTCTTAGAGAGTTTTTAAAACACAGCAAATAATCTTACTTTTTAATAAAATTAAAATAATTTTAGTAAGATTTAACCAAAATTTAACTTACGATGGCTGCAGCTCTAGGATCGCTTAGGTAATATACAGGGTTAGTAAAAAAACCGGACCGGTGAATTATACCGGTGCAACCAATAAATATAAATGAACCAGGGGTAACTAAAGATAAGGAATTTAAAAATTGTATTTCCAAGGGTGCCAAGTTTATAGCTATCTCTGTAAGTTAGGGAATTTAGAAATGTTAAATAAAAATCCTATTTTTTATTATTGTAATCAATTGCTTGTATTAACTTTAGTATGACCTGATATTTTTGTTTTTTTAATCCTGTCAATTTCGAAGCATCGAGCTTGAATACAATAAACATAATTAATAGTTTAAAAAACTAAAAAAACACGCTTTTATATGCAACCAAACTAAAAATTAAAAATAATTTTTCATTAAAAAAATATTTTCACTTCATAGTAAAAAGCGTGGGGTGCTTAATATATTAAATGTTATAATTATTATATTTGCCAATATCCATATGATGGAGAAAGTTATGAAAAAAATAGTAAAAGATGCACCCACGCTTTTTACTATGAAGTGACAATATCTTTTAATGAAAAGTTATTTTTAATTTTTAGTTCGATTGCATATAAAAGCGTGTTTGATTTTTTTAAACTATTAATTATTTTTCATTTTTTAGTTCGTTATATTGCACAAAATTCTTAATATAACAGTAAATTAGAACATACTGTTTAATTAAGCAGCAAAAAGAAAATAACCAGCCCCTATGAAATGACAATGGTAGCAAATTTTAAAATTTGCAAAAGATTGCAACTCACTAAAAATTTCTTCTTCATTAAGTAGCAAAGTTTCAAATTTTGCCAACAGATGGCAATTCAGGCAATGTTTGGACCGTTGCCAACATTTTGCAATCCACTAAAAAATTTCTTTTTCATTTAATAGCAAAGTTTGAAATTTTTCCAACAGATGGCATCCTAGGTGTTGTTTTTATAATATAATGGAATTTTTTTCCTGGCGATTAAAAAAGATAACGGGATACTGTTTGCAGATTATTGCATTGTCATGGGTCCTTAATACGTGTGCAAAGTTTCAAAGAAATCGAATAGCTGGAAGTTGGTTAAAATTAGGCTCAAAGATTCCGTTACATAGGCAGCCAGATAGATAGTTACAACCCAAGTTAATAAAAGCGTGTTAAAAAAGAAAATCAGGTATGGTCAATTATCTCAAAAACGAGACCAAACGAAATTCGTCTGAATTAGTAGAGGGAAGTAACTGCAATATTTTAAATTTAGGAATTGTATTTGCGATGTTTTATAATACATTTTCCCTATTTTCTTTCCTTAACTTTTTTTTTAATTTTGAAAACATCGCAAAAATGCTATTCATGAATTAAGAAGGTTTAGTTTCAACCCTGTACTAATGTTGACGAATATTGGTTCGATCGTTTTTGGATAATTGACCATACCTAGCCGTTTTTGTATTAATTTTAAAGAAAGCATGATGTCATATCTTCAGAAATCAAGAGGAGTAAAAAAACGATAATATCAGGCCATAATAAAGTTGAAACAAGCAATTGATTACAATAATAAAAAGTAGGGTATTCCATTAAAAAATTTAAAATTTCCTATATTACAGCTAAAAATATAGACTTGGCAACCTTGCAAATACAATTTTTGAATTTTTCATGTTCAGTGACCCTTTGGTACAAAATTTGGTTCATTTATATTGAACAGTTCTGAGCTAATCCACCGTTCTTGGTTTTTAATTACCCTGTGTATATTTTATACGCATGGTACATAATTTTCATATTATTAGAAAGTTCAAGAAACTCTCAATACAAACCATTTTCAGCTCCTGAACTATAAGTTTCTCATAGTAATTTAAAAATAGCACCTAATGCAAGTGAAAGTGTACAAGATTACCACCGGAATTACAGACAAAATTAATTGCTATTCTTTAGGATCTTAAGGTGTCTATGAATAATGTAGGGGAAGAAAAGTAGTAATTAATTTTTTTCTTTCATTTAATTGAGTCGGTAATTATTATAGCATCATTAAGGTAAAAAGGAAATTATTTCATTTACAAATATTTTGTATGAAGTCTAAATTACAACTATTTGTATACCACCCAACAAAATTATCTAATAATCTTGGCCCAGCAAACATTATTTGCCGGCAATATATATTTTTCATATTGGGATTGATGGTAAAGCATTGGCAATTGGTGGCAATATTATGCCAACATCTAATATGCATTAAAAAGTCAACCCTAAATAAACACTCAATTGCCAATAAATTTTACATACTGGCGAATTGCCGGCAAGCATAGAAAAATGGCGGCACACCAATCCTGATTAAATAAAGCTTGCCTTTTTGTTGCAGGCAAATAAATATTGGATTTTTGAAGGCAAACCTTTAACGCATATTTATACTTTTCAAACCTTATTAATACCATTGGCATTTAACTAACATTGGAGCTATTTTTTGATCTATTTTATTTATAATGGCAGCTAAACAACATGATTTTATGTTTTTACATAATTTAAAGGAAATGGCCGTTTCATAACATTTTATTGTTACAAATCATGCAAATAAAAATTAGGTCAAACAAAATGTTTATTATGTATTTTTAAAAGAATAAAAATAAAATTATTGAAAAATTAGCTAGGTTAATTTCGACCGAAAGTGAGAAATTCAAATTTCCCGCTTTGCCGAAATGATGGATGCCATCACAATATCTGCAACATGTGGCCCAATAACGACCAATTGCCCACTTTCGCGTCTTATTGTTATCTTTTTGCCAATATCTTATTAATGATGGATGCCATCATCCTAAACGCATTTTTTCATCATAAACTATTAATGACGGATGCCATCACATTATCTGCAACACGTGGCCCAATAACGGCCAATTTTGTGTCTTTTTAATACATTTTTGCCAATGCCTTGCCATTAAAAAGTATTGGCAATGCCAGTAAATAAAATGTACAACGCCGGCAAAAAAATGTTATATGGGGGTTTATCAAAATGCTGCATATTTCCAATAATAATCAATATATCAACATAATTACGAACAGGCATGGTTTACTCCCTTTCAAAAATAACAGCTCATTATACAAGGGGTTTAAAAATTATTAATTTTTTCAAAACTTTTAATTACCCTGTAGGATGTATTATTAACAGCAAAATTACGGTAACGCCAACAGACTATATGACCCCACAAATCGTACCCAGAAGACCCTTTCAGGTGACAATACACCCAAGGGAGAACTGGGCAAACGAAAATTTCAGACTTTCTCTTCGAGGTCAAACCTGGTATACGGACGGGTCCAAAACCGAAGAAGGGTCAGGAGCAGGTGTCTACAGTGAGATGGGAAACACTCGTTTGACCTTTCCACTGGGAAACCACGCCTCTGTATTTCAAGCAGAAATTTTTGCGATCTTACAATGTGCCAGGATTAACAACCAAGGCCCCGCACAAATTGTACAATCAACATTCTTACGGATAGTCAAGCAGCCCTTGGTGCACTAATTAATCCCAAGGTATCGTCTTGGCTGGTACTAGAATGCCTCGAGGAACTCAGGGAACTGGCGGAACGCAACAACACGAGGTTGATGTGGGTGCCAGGGCATTGCGGAATTCAGAGGCAATGAAAACTACAGACGAACTGGCTAGAAGGGGATCAGCCACGACATACGTCGGGCCAGAACCAGTCCTTGGAGTGCCAAAGAGCACCTTCCGGAGTGCGGTACAAAACTGGGTAAGGACCAGCAAAGACTGCACTAGGAAAGGCTTCCTCAACACATGCATGGGAAAATATACATCAGTGGACCATGCACAAAAAGAGCTAAAGAACTACTCAAAGGGGTAGGAATCAGCTAAGAACGATCAGAGGTTTCCTCACCGGATATGCTCCAGTGAAAGAACACCTAAATAAAATGGGATTATACAACGGAGATCTGGACTGCAGATTATGTGGAGCAGAGACCGAAACAGTATCCCACATACTGTCAGAGTGTGAGGCACTGGATCACAAAGACAGGCAATCTTCGGGGATATTAGAGTGCCCCGGAAACATATGGTACGCACCCAGCAGACCTATACCGCCTTCTTCAAGGAACTAGGGTACTGGAATGGGTACAATAAAACGGGAGTTTGGTACAATAAGCCTTCAGGCTGCAGTGCCACCGGACTAATAACTTATTAATGATGGTTGCTATCATCCTAAACGCATTTTTTTATCATTAACTATTAATGACGGATGCCATCTGCCATATATTTAATAGTTTTTTTGACATGTAACTCCTTTAAAATATTTCTCCCTATGTTTTGGATCTGAAAATTGCGTGCAAGTGTCCCTTAAATACTTACTATTTTATTAATGATGGATGCCATCATCCTAAACGCATTTTTTCATCATAACTTATTATTGACGGATGCCATCACATTATCTGCAACACGTGGCCCAATAACCGCCAATTGCCCATTTTCGTGTCTTTTTGATCACTTTTTGCCAATGCCTTACCATTAAAAAGTGTTGGCAATCCCAGTAAATTAAATGTACATGGCCGGCAAAAAATGTTGTATGGGGGTTTATTAAAATGCTGCATATTTCCAATAATAATTAATGTATCAACATAGTTGGATTAGATTAGATTAGATTAGAATAGGGCCGGGATAACCCATGCACTGAAGCCGCTCGGCTTATTGTGAGCCCTGTCTTTTTACGTATGGGTGATGTCAGCCACCGTAGACATGCGGACTCCATTCAGTTGGTAGGTTCAGTAGTGCCCCCTGGGTGGGGACGAGGTCTTAAGTTGTCGCTCATAGGACCATGGTTCCGGAACCCACGTTAAGCTGTAGGTCCCGAACCATGGTCCTATGAGCGACAACTTAAGACCTCGTCCCCACCCAAGGGGCACTACTGAACCTACCAACTGAATGGGGTCCGCATGTCTACGGTTGCGCAGGACACGGCAAAGTGTGTTCCGGCGCCCTGGTCCTTTGGTGGCCTTCAGCGTCGATACATTTTGCACTTTGTCCGTCTTGTGTTGAGCTAACCACTAAATTTCCGACCAACTTATAAATAAGTATTTGGCCTCGGCAGGATTCGAACCCACCTCACGTTCGTTGTGCGCTCAACAACTTAACGCCTTACACGCTAAGCTATCACCGAACTATCAACATAGTTACGAACAGGCATGGGTGAAATTAAATTACAAATATTTTTACTCCCTTTTAGAAATACCAGCTCAGGGTCTGGCACAAGGGAATTAAAAATAACGTTTTTTTCAAAACTTTTAATTATCCTGTAGGATGTATTATTAACAACATAATTACGGTAACGCCGAAATTATAGCCTGACCTTTCCTTATTTTTTTTATTGTTTTGATAACTTAATTTTTAGAACAGATAAGTCCATTAAAATTAAAGAATTTTTGTTTAAAAAATAAAAAAAATCAACCATAAGCGACAGGGCCGTACGCAGAACTGGATTGTGGTGGGGGGGAAGAAAAAAATCTTTACCTACAAAACCAACCAGAAGAAAATAATTTTGATTTGGGGAGCGGGAAGGGGAAAACACATATTACAAAGAAACAAATAATGCTTTATTTAAAGAATAAGGCTCTTCCAACCGCCAGTCCCACAGAACAACCCATTTCAAAAGACTCGGGGGGGAATGGCTTCCCCTTCGTACGTCTCTGATAAGCAATAGTTTTTGTGGGGAGCGTATTATACGAAGGATTCTACTTACAGAAGGTAACAAAAAAATGTGAGAGTAAGTTGTTTGAGTTTTTTTACACAATCAATAATATATTTTTTTTTACTTTACGACTTTTTAGCCTATTAAAACAAAATGTTTAACGTTGGGAACAATTTTAAGAAATTAAAATGTATGCCTTTTAGTTAATTTAATTAAATGTACGTATGCATTTTAGCTCTTTAGAATTCCTAAGAGTTTTAGAAAATCGAAAAACTAGACATTAGCCTTAAAAAGTTATATTAATTTTAATTTTATTAAAATTTGCAAATTTGCACATTTAAAAATTTATCGTTTGATATCACACAACTACTTAAGACAATAAAACTGATAATAGTAAAAACTCCTCAATACCAGCTCCGATTATTTTTTTTTAATTTTAATTTTTTTTATGTTATTTACATGGGGGATAAAAAAATGGTATTTTTTTAATCAAAATCGGATCTGATACTGAGGACTTTCCACGAAAAGTCTTTACTGACTCGAATAAATGCAAATTTTTTCAAGTTAATTATAACGAATAATGACAATTATATGACAATTTATAAAATTAAAAAATTACGTTGTAAAACAATACTTGTCCAAAAGAATTAACTCTACACCCAACACATGGACATAAAATACAACGTATTGATTGATTCATGCATTTGACCAAGCACTATGTACTATATGCACCTTTTTATAAATCATTGTTTATGTTAAGAACAGCAACATTTTTCTAAAATTTATTTTAAAAATTATAAGAAATAAGGGTTAATATCTACTCTTTCAATAAAATATTTTGTAAATTTCATGTTTTAATCACATTTTTCTTTTAATGGTTATTATTTCCGCATTTTAAACTAAAATGCAATTTAAAAGCTATATTAATTTTTATTAGCTTCATAAATGAATACAAAGTTTCTTCTAATAAAATTTCTACGTGGTTAATATGTGCGTCGAGTGCGTGTAAAGGATCCATAATTTACTAGCAACTTTATTGAACTTCTTTTGGTCAACTCAGAAATAATAATTATTTAGTTTTTATATTTCCAAACATAGTGATTGTCTACTTAAACATTTTCAATGTTCTTTTCAAAATATCTAATGGGCCATGATTTTTTTGGTCGAAACAAAAGGTGATTTAAAGAAAGCTCTAAAAACCACAATTGTTTCTCCATTTCATCATCTCTGTGGCTGCAGCGGTTTTCGAGATCTCTGGTTAAACATCGAAAAAACTCACCATGTGTACGTCCATGTCACAAAGTATCCCATATAACATTTTTTGCCGACCATGTACATTTAATTTACTGGCATTGCCAACCCTCTTTAATAGCAAGGCATTGACAGAAAGACACAATTGTGGGCAATTGGCCGTTATTGGGCCACGTGTCGCAGATAACGTAATGGCATCCGTCATTAATAAGTTATGTCGAAAAAATGCGTCTAGTATGATGACATCCATTATTAATAAGTGATGCCAAAAAATGCGTTTAGGATAATGACAGCCATCATTAATAAGTTATTGGCAAAAAGATAACAAAAGACACGAAAGTGGGCAATTGACCGTTATTGGGCCACGTGTTGTAGATAATGTGATGGCATCCGTCATTAATAAGTTATGATAAAAAAATGCGTTTAGGGTAATGGCATTTATCAATACATAAGTATTGCAAGTTTTATAAGTTGAATGTCCCAAAATTTAAATAACATATTTAGAATTTTGTAATTAAAAAAAATGAGAAAAAATGCAGGAATGCTTTATCATTAAAAAAATTACATAATATAAATTTTTATACAATAACAATAAACCAAAAAAATTAAAAGTATGTAATAAAATTAAAAAAAATATATAGTAAATCAAAAGAAAACACTTTAAAATAGTAAGTATTCAAGGGACACTTACACTTAATTTTCAGATCCAAAACAAAGGGAGAAATATTTTAAAGGAGTTAAACCTCAAAAAAAAACTATTAAATACATAAAATATTTTTTATAAACACGTCTTTAAAACTTTTAATAAGGCAACTCCCTTATTTTATGTAATTCTTTTAAGTAACTACAAACTTAAAAGATTTTAAACAAAATGTTTACAGCTTCTTGAATAACCCGCCTTCTCGACTAGCCATCACCAATTAATCACACAACACACACTAATTAGGTAATGAATACGCTTAATTATGTCTACTAAAAATCTCTTTTCTTTAAAAAAGAAACTAAAAAGCTAGAAAACCACGTAGAAAACAATTGCACAAAGCGGCCGAACAAAAGCAAGCCTTGTCTCATCTGTTAAAATCGTCAAATCTTGTATTTCGGCTAATCGTCGAAATTAACCTAGCTAATTTTACCATCATTTTATTTTTATTCTCCAAAAATACATAATAAACATTTTGTTTGACTTAATTTTTATTTGCATGATTTGTATCAATAAAATGTTATAAAAAGTCATTTCCTTTAAATTATGTAAAAAAAACATAAAATAATGTTGTTTAGCTGCCATTATAATAAAAATATATTAAAAAAATGCTCTAATGTTAGTTAAATACCAATGTTAATAATATGGTTTAAAAAGTATGAATATGCGTTGAAGGTCTGCCTTCAAAAATCCAATATTTATTTGCCTGCAACAAAAAGGCACGCTTTATTTAATCAGGATTGGTATGTCGCCATTTTTGTATGCTTGGCGGCAATTTGCCTGCATGTAAAATTTATTGGCAATTAAGTGTTTATTTAGGGTTCACGTTTTAATGCGTATAAGATGTTGACATAATATTGCCACCAATTGCCAATGCTTTACCATCAAAAAGTGTTTGCTGGGATAGCATTTTCTAGTTTTCCATACCTGTAAAACATTCTTACCAAATTACATGTATCCAATTATTTTTATTTATTTTGTATTCAAAATTTTTACATCAATACCTAGTAAGCATATAACACCGATTTATTAAAATCTCATATAGAGATGTGTAGCATGCTGGTGGTACGTTTGCAAGTACTATCTCCCAAGGCTGCAATATTTTATCAAGACGTTCCTATCTTATTTTTAACAAGACGTCTTGCTGATTTCTATTTAAATTTCTAATTAGTTTCAATAAATCTACCAGTAGGATGCTTACACAACTCTCAAGGTGAGGGTCACGAAATGATTTTAAGTTTTGTTTTTTTTCTTAACCACCGTTAAATGTATTATAAAACAATAGAAGACAAATGCCAATTATACAGGGTGGCCCACCATATTCGACACGGTCTGTAGCTGGATAACCATGGGGTTATAAAAAAAAGTAAATACTGAAACATATAAGGCCACAGTATAAAATTATTTTACTCTATACAGGATCAAAAAGTGTGACGTATCAAAGTTACATTTTTTAAATGAAACACCCTATATTTTATGACGGTTTTAGATTCTACATAAAAAAATAATTTAAGTTTGTTAATAGTACCAAGTGTCTAATTTTATTCGTTTTTGTGATATTTGATTTTTTTTCAAAATGCAGGGTGCAATTAAATTAATTTTATTTTAACAATATAAACTCCTTAAACTTTAAAATTTGTAACAAGATTAGGAAAAGTCTGCCTTATCATACGTAGGTCATATCAAGATCATAGATTATACAGGGTGAACAAAAAATAATTTAAATTTTTTAGATATTCAAATTGCAATATCTCTCTTATTTTAAATGGAACACCCTGTATTTTTTTACACCACATAATGACAAACCAAATGCTCTTTCAAATGGTGTATAGGTTGCCTATACCTATCTTTTATACTTTTTAAGTAAATTCCGTTTTAACATATTTTTATTCCAAATGTCTATTTAAATGTAAGTAGGCTGTGATATATCTATGGCTATTTACTAAGCCGTTATTGCAAAATGTAAATTTGTTGGAAAAAAGCACAAAATTAAAAGATTTTGTATTATCTGCCACTATTTTTAAAATTCACAGAAAAAAAAATTCATTAGTTGCTTATAATGCTACTTCCAATAACACTTATTTCAGCTGAATGTGGTAATGATAAAACTTGTGTTTTTAAACAATCCTAATAACGACTCTGGTCAGTTATGACGACATTCTGTGACCCATAACTCGTTTCTTCATTATCCATAATCACTGTGTCAAATTTTTGAAAGCAACTATTAAGGTTATCAGATGGTTTCTCCAGGAATATTTTTCAGGATTAACTCTAGACTAAAGTAAACCATTTTTTTCACATCCTACCAGTATTATATCATCTTGTTGCTGTAGAAGAAGGGTTTTTATTTAAAATCATTGAAATTTCTTTTAAACTGACTAAAACACTAGTAATCAATAAACGGTCGTTGATATTTTCTTAAGAAAAATATTAATGGCTGCTATGTCACAGCTTTAATTTAAATAAACATTTGGACTAAAAATTTGTAAAAACAGATTTTACTAAAAAGCACAAAAGATAGGTATAGGCAACCTATACACCATTTGAAAAGAGTATTTTATTTGTCATCATGTGACGTAAAAAATACAAGGTGTTCCATTTAAAATAAGGGAGATATGGCTATTCTTGAAATTTAAATTATTTTTGATCACCCTGTACAATATTTGATCTTGATTTGACCTACGTACGATATGGCAGACTTTTTCTAATCTTGTTATACATTTTAAAAGTTTAAAGTGTTAAAACTGTTAAAGTAAACTCAATTTAATTTTACCTCTGCATTTTTCAAAAAATTAAATATCACAAAAACGAATAAAATTAGACACTTAGTACTATAAACAAACTTGAGTTATTTTTTAAAGTAGAAGCTAAAACCGTCATAAAATATAGGGGTTCTATTTAAAAAATATAACTTTGATACGTCACACTTTTTTGAGACACCCTGTATAGACTAAAATAATTTTATACCGTGATCTTATCCGACCTGTATATGTTTCAGTATTTACTTTTCTTAAAAACCCCATGGTTATCCAGCTACAGACCGAGTCGAATATGGTGGGCCACCATGTATACTCTTCGAAGAAGTCAATCAGAGCAATACCTTTTTTGTATTTCTTTTTTATTTTCTTGTGTAAAAAAATGTGTATAAATCATACGGAATTACATAACAAATAAGCACACTTCTTTTAAAAATTACAAAATTTAATGAATAATTAATTAGTTGCAATGCATGTGCGTATGGTTATCAAACTTTTTGAATGTCAAATGTTGTTAAATATATTGTGGGACATGTATTTCGTTAGTTTTCAAACTATGTATTAAAAACAGTTTTGTTTTAATTTATTACCTAAAAAATGCTTATCATACAATATATCAAAATCCCAAATTGTAACTTTAAGACCGCCATATTAAAAAAAAAACGATAATTTAGACCCAATCATGCACGAATAAATTGTAATCCAAATATCTTGCAAATCGCTTCCTAAATCCATTCTTACCAGGGATACCTAAAATTTCAACAATTTTTTACTGGAGAATAAAATAAAACATTTTTGTGTTGTTTTTTGTCATGGTTGGTGTAATCTCTGTAAAAGTGACAAGGTAATAATGCGTTTAAGTAAGAAAATAAAACTTGCATCCGAATATCCCCGAAAATAATTAAAATCAGCAGTTACTAACCCAAGCAGCAAGCTGACGTCATTATGACGTCATTTTTAAGTCATTTTTGGTCATAGGACGTCATCAAACCAAAATTATGACGTCATTTTAATGACGTGTTTTTGACGTCGTTAAAGTGACATCTTTTCAACGTCGTTTTTTCGTCATACTACCTCATAAAAATCTAATTACGTCATGTTTAGAAAACCCGCCAGAAAAATTTTGTGACATATAATTCGTGTCAAAATCCAACCGAAATAAGACTTATAATTTTACAAAATTGGAATAGGAAAAAACTCTTCCGATAGATGGCGTAATAGACAATAAACTACTACGTTTATTCAACATCTTCGTCTTTTATCGCCTACACCGTACCGATTAGACCAAAATAGTGTGAGACCGGTCCGCGTTGGTGATCTCAATTAGCTTCGAAAGAAATATCTTCGGCTAGTGTAAAAATCTGCATCTCCAAGTTGGACAGTGTTCCGAGGGATGCGACCTTGCAGTGTAAGGAAATTGCAAGCAGTAAGAAGTTTTCCTATTTTAATTTTCAAATAAAATATCGTATTATTTAAGTTAAAAAAAAGCAAAGCAAGCAACTTTTCGTCATCTTAAAGACGTCATTAGGGGACGTCTTTTGCCTGTGACTTAAGGAGGTCAATTTAACGTCATTTTGTCGTCATATTATGACGTCTTTGCTGACCAAATGTGACCAAAAATGACTAAAAAGAGACGTCAGCTTGCTGCTTGGGAAGTATACTGTACTTGTAGTTTTATGAGGGTTTCTTTTGACAAGTCTATTACGAATATTTATGCCGCCATATATGGAAGTGGCGCTTTAACCCAGCCTGTCAATGTCAAATGTTTCGGGTGTCGGACTGGGCGAACGCGTCATTTTTGTCGGACAAGTTTACCACAATGTTTTGCATGTAATTTTCAAACATTTTGCCAAAAGGGTAATGGTTAGAGTCATAAAACCATAAGGTTCAAATAAATGCTTTGGGTATTGAACCAGTCTGGTTTTGTGACCCTTTCAATCTTTGGCAAAATGTTTAAAAATTGCATGTGAAACATTATGGTAAACTTGTCTGACAAAAAGTGTCGCGTTTGCCCAGTCCGACATCCAAAATTTGACATTGACGAGGCTGGGTTAAAGCACCGCTTCCATGCAGAGGCCAACCAAGGGGTGAGCCGGTGAGGCGATTGCCTTAAGCGGCATGTTTACAGGGGCGGCAAAATGATCGTACAGGGGCGTCAAAATGATCATGATCATCTTTAATGTTAACTTACCTAAAAAAAAGTAGAGCAGCTGTTTTTGTGTACTTTTATTAGGTAAACTAATAACTGTTGTGTATGTTAAAAATAAAAACTTTTCAAAATTTTTCGTGTTCAAGGTACTGCTAATGGCGCCCTCTCAATTTTAAAATAAAATGAAAGACCTTTCACTTGATGAAATTTTTGTGTAATGAGTCAAAAATTACAAGTTTCCCTGTAAAAGTAAATGGTGCTTTACAGGAAACCAAACATTTTTACTCACCATACAACATTTTTATTATAAAAAAACTTTCATTGTGGATCTCAAGCTTAAGACTTAAAGAAATTGTATGGGGGGCCATAAGAGTTATTTCATTGACATCGCCATTGTCAAAATAGTTAGCTGTCAAAACTTTAGGCCCAGTTCACAATATGCACCCTCCAAGTCCTCCAAAGCTACCATCGCAATATAGACGGTCTCTAGAGAATGAAAAGCTTCTCGATCGTGCTTCCAAAGCCAATATTTCTGCGGCAGCCATAGAGTGACGTCGGCCCGATAGTGGTCTTTATGTAGGCCGAGTATATAAGCTTGTAAGCGAGGTTATTTTGGTCCTGTCAATTTGTGTTCGGCAAGAGGTGTTTTAGTTGTGCTTCTTAGTTCTTGTAGTGATGGCGCGCATACACGCGGCGCTTTTCCTTCTGGGTTCGTTATGTGCTTTTACCGGTAAGTACTATCGTACTTTTTAACAGTCCTTTCTAAGTCTTTATAGGTCGCCATCTTGCCAAAACTGAAATAAAAATAATTATACTTTTTTGTATTTTTAGCAAAAATAAACCTATAACTTTGTTTTCTTATATCTAAGCGTTTTGATATACGGTGAATATATTGTTTAAACACCTACCCCTATTTTTTCCAAAAAAAAGGTAAATTAGAAAATAATAAAGACTAAAAGAAGTACATGAACATGACACAACTGACAAACAACATAAATTTAATTTTTAAGATGTATTTTTTTTAACAAAAGATAACAAAGCTCACACAAACTGGATAGGATAATATTTATCTTTTTTTTTAATTAGTTGCGCTCTTTTTAAAACATATACACCGCGAGTTTTTAACTTAAATACCTTAAAAGTTTTGTTTTTGGAAAAATGCTCGGATCCGTTGATTTGTATATTTATGCGTGTTTTTTCTATGAAAAAAATATTTATACAATATTTCAGATATGACGTATTGATTTCTTTTTAAATTGTTATTAAAGTTTTTTTATATAACATTATTTGTTAAGGTTATATTAATCATATTGTATTGACAATAATAAGTTTTTTGCAATACATTCTAAAATATTAACTGTTTTTATTTAAAAGGTGATACGGCACTGTTCTTTTTTTTAGCAATAAATAAAAATATTTTTTGGTGTTCGTTATTGTTTTTTAGGTTTTTTACATAATAGAAACTGTAAACTGTGGTAAAGCGCTTTTCCAAAATAAGCTACTTCAAACGAACTAAGCATAAAACTAAACCCCGTGACACATGAGAGGTACGAACGCCATAAGCCTTACGCTCTACGCTCTACGCCCTACGCCTGATACATTGAAAGCAATGTAACCTTTCACATGCAGGCGCGGCGCGTACGCGTTTGGTCACATTACGTTCAATGTAAATCTTTTTGTCAGGCGTAACATGACTAAAGGTACTTGCACACATGTACACTTTTGTAGCGCACCTTTTATAGCGGGATAATAAATAAACTTTATGTTGCATGCTTATGCGAGTACCTTAAGGTATTTTAAATGTAAATAAACTGGCATATGTTTCCTCATGGTTTAAGGATATATAGAAAAACAGATTTTTTCTCTTAGAAATCGATGTACTTGTATATAATATCTACTAAGATCAATAAGTTATCAACATACAAGAACACTTTCTAAATTTTATAGAGAACTATATGTGTTAAAGTGGATTGCGGTACAAGTTGAATTTAGTTAATCAATTAATAGGAATTGTTGCTTTCGCTTTTCGTTATGTTCCTAAATGTTTCATGGTTGTTGCATAAGAATCGATTTTAAAGGTCAAAGAATGCAAAAGGCTACAGAAAAACTGTTATTTAATTTTTATAAAATAAAATATACTTTTTAGTATAGAAGGAACAGTTTAAAAATGTAAATTCGGTGCTCTTTGATAAGAAAAAAATCACAAAAAGTTTAAAGCAAATAAATCGGCATACTTGTCTTCGCGGCCGCCCTTGCTATATTTCTTTTATGATATGCCGGTTGATGCAGCTGGTCATCGCACTATGGGATAGAAATTAATTTTTTGGTCAAAATTCTGAAACTTACCAATCTAACTTAAAATGAGGTGCTTTTACTGAAAAAATATTTTAAAAAATATTATAAATTATTACAAAGGCTTTTTGAAAACCTAAAACTTATTATATATTATTATAAATTTACACCCCCTTAACATTATTATTTTTTATTGTACAAAATAAACTAAAATATCAGCTTGTTTAGTTAATTCGGTAGTATTCTAATCAGTAATCCGATGATTATTATCTCATATGATATATAGGGTACGACAATAGGTATGAATTTTTTAAATGGAATACCCTGAATATTATATCACCACCAAAAAATCTTTTAAAATGCTTTAAAAAATACTACATTTGATGTGTCTATCTCAATTAGTTTCGAAAATATGACCATTCAAATCTGAAAAACAATTTTAAATTATTCTTAGAAGCGTAATAGAGATACATCTTCTAACTTTTTTATTTTTTAGCGTATAAAATAAATAAAAACACTGTTTTGTTGGGTAGATTCTGTAGAATCCATATCTTTCATCAGAATGCTTTGATCTTTTAGGATATGCAGTGTAGGACAAAACATATTAAATTTTAAAATGGAAAACCTTGTAAATTATAAAAATCTTGTATCTGTCCTTACACTCAGAAGTAGCAAAAAGTAGGAAGGCAATTGAGGGTACAAATACTGATAAAGAAAAAGGTAAAAAAATATTTGACAAAAGTAGCGAGACTTCGCAAGACTGCATGGGAAACACAACAATGGCTCTTATTATTTAAACACTTTTACTTTCTTAGTAAACAAGGCTAATAATAAACTAAGTAGATTAAATGTTGTATATTTATGTTTATTGGATGGTCTTTTGTTAAGTACACGCCTGAAAAAATGCGACCGATTCGGTCCTGGTCCCGGGGTATACGAGCTGACCCTGTTCAGCCCTATTGATCCCTATGAACTGGCCAGTCACCTGAAACAAAATAAAAGAAAAACCCCCAAAAACCCAAAAAACTCTTATTAAAAAAACCGACGTTTCGGTGGCAAGTCTGCCACCGTTGTGTTAAAAATTAAGTTAAAAAATAAAAATAAAATATTAACTATTTATGTTTACTTAAAACACATTTTCAAGTTTCTTATTACCCCAATAGAAGTCTTCATACCCTTTTATAATTTTTCGTACATGTAGTTTGGAGTATCTACTTTGAAATACACAGCATGAGCCATTAAAATTTCAAAGTTGTGTTTTGGCCAAAATAATGGATTTCTATCCCATAGTGTATCGGCGCGTCGCTGTAAAGGATAGCGGCGCCTTTGTATAAAATAGTCCGATTGCAGGCGGCCTTTTTATGTTTTTTGTATTATTTTCAAAGGGTACCGAATTTGCGCTTTTAAAATGTTCTAACTATATATTAGGTTATTTATGAATTATTTTTTCAGTTAAATTTTTATTAAAGAAAAATTATAAGTTAATGCTGTTAAAAACGATAGTTTTTATGTAAATTGTAAATTAAAAATCGTTTTCGGATCATTTTTTTTAGATAATACTTTCAGCTGTTCTTTTAGTATGTGTAAAGTGTCGTCGGTAATAAAAGTATATGTATTTACACAAACACATAAATGCATATTGGCAATAAAAGTTACTTATGCGTTGCATAAAAGTATAGGGAAATGAAACATTAATAATGCCGTACATATTACTTCAATTACACCTGTTAAATAACTATTAAAAATCAAAGTAATTAAAGTAGAAATTAATATGATAGATGTACAGGGTTTTTATTTATATCTTGCCAACCACTTTTAACTGTACCTAACTAAGTAGAATACGTAACACGTACTTTATTAAAGTTTTATACTTTTTCATCTATTATCTTTTGAGCATAAAAGAAAGAAAAAATAATCATTAAAAACACAAGAAAAATGAAGGGGTGAACTTTTTTTTTAATGGAACACCCTGGGTCACATTATAACCACGATTATTTAATTAGGAATGCTGGATTATATTTGAAACTTTCCACATAAAAAAATATCTGGGGTATTTTTTTCTTAAATAAAAAAAACACACACACTTCATCGGAGAAAAAAATGTATTGGAGACTCTCACACTTTTTGAATTATTTTAATTTTAACATATTAATTTCCAGTAAATCTGTACATAATAAACGACAAGGTATTTTTATGGTTTAACAAGTTAAACAAGTTTTAAATAAATTTACACATAATGTTACTTTTACTTTCAAAACTGAAGAGACGTTTAGGATGGTCGTTGTTTTTTTTGTTGGTATTGAATAATAAATTATAAATGTAATGGTAATTTAATAAATATTTTATTCTTACATGGCAACAGAGGCAGAAAAACTTTAAATAATGAATTTTAAAAATGAGGTAAACATTAAGTCATACCATGGAGATAATCTTTACCTCATTTTTAAAATAATATAGAAATTTGATTAATTTTTGTATATTTTTACCCGGCGATATAATTAAAAGGGTATTGTTCACGCACGGACGTTTATAGCTTTTTATGGGGAGGTTTTGAGTATCCAAAAAAATTGCTTTACATATTTTTGAAGGGAAAGAAAAAGTCCCTCTTTTAAATAATTTAAAAAAATATTCCTCCTTATCCCTTATTTCCTCCTCACAAAAATTATTATCAAGACCAGAAAAAAAGGTACTCATTTTCCAAAACACTTCATTTTACTGATTTTTCTATCTTTACATTTTCTATTTTCTTCTTTTCCGATGCTAGTGGGGGATTCAAACCCCAAGACCCCCTAATATACGCCCATGTTTTCGTGTGTCAAAGGGTGCTTCATATGAAAAAAGTTGAGTTTCGCATTTTAGGGCGAACTTTAACATTTTGGGGACTAAGGAAAGAAAACACTTATACGTTACTTCTTAAAAAAATATATATACAGTGTGTCTGAAGAGTTGGCGTCATATGAGAAACTTTTTAACATTTATTTTACGTAAACAAGTTATTCTTTATAAAATTTTCTGCATGGTCCAAAACCTTAAAAGAAACCATCAGATATCAAATTGTATCAGTCATCTACGAGGTTTGACCAAAAATGTATTTTTGCTTACGAATAAAGTACCTGTATTTTTGCTAATATCAAAAATTAGGATTAAGAAAAAAGACTAGAATTACACATTACTTCTTAATATGTAATTTTGTTTTTTACAATTTTTTCTGCGATAATGGTGATAATTTAGAATTGTACATGTAGTGCACTATATTTCCTGATTATAAATATCATAGGACAGTTTAAAACACCCTTTTTTAATTTTTTGTTATCAAAACAAGAAGAATATACAATGTACCAATGTACAATGTACAAAAAAATTTAATATTAAAAAAGATACAGGGGCTAAAGACAACAAGTATTTAGGGAACGTTATCTCGGAAACTACTGAATCGATTTTAAAAAGTAAAAGCTGTTAAAGAAAGAATTTTAAACCCTTTAAGACAAGGTATTACTTGACCCCCTTTCCCATTTAAACTTCTTGACGTTTGTGTTGGTGTGGGAAGGGAATAACCCCGGGCATGTAAAGTTTGACATAAAAATGTGACCCCTAAAAATTAAAATTGACATGTTTTATTAGTAACTTTTAATAGATAATTTGCCTTAATTTAACGGATATGTCTGGTTAAGTTTGTTCCTTATGAAAAGTTTTACAACACAAATTTGGGAAATTTACTTAATTATTATAAAAATTTATATCAATAAAGTTATGAAAATACACCTTTGAGTATTTAAACTTAAATATAATATGTTTACTGGCTGGTATAATTTCTGTTTTATACGAGATTTTCTTTTTAGTGATAAAACCCTAATATTTCTATTTTTTTTGCTTGTTCGTCTAGAGAATTTAGCTTAAAGTTTAGCTTTGTGCAGAAAACATTTTTTTGTAAACGAACTGTTCAAATAATTGTTTTAACTAAAAAATATTATACTTTTGTGATCGTGTATTTTTGTAAAATATATATTTTTAGCAATTAGTTTTTATACTAGCGTTTGCAAAACTGGACTTTGCGCACAATATTTTGGTGTGCCATTCTTAGCTTTATTCATGGCATATATTTTAGAAATTCTTTAAATATAACTTACGAATCACTCTTTGTTTGACCTCCGGACAGTGCGGACGTGCGTAGAGGACTACAAAATTCCTCCCGGAGTGGCGCCTAGAGGTGTCGTACGAACGTTTTTACCTTCGGGGATCAAGGAAAGATTCACGCTAAATTGACGGCATCTTTCTTCTGGATCTAAGCGCTGTGAGCGAAGATTCCTATAAGCTAATGGTATCCTGTTTGGTGGTGAACACGAGGTATTTCTCAAATGGCGGGAAATAGATGGGCGTGCCATGGGAACTCAGTAGTGAAAGTGAAGGTTATACGTAACACCAGTAGCAGATCTTGGTTTGACAGCCGACAATTTATGCATTGCATCGATTGTTGAATTATTTGTTTTCTTTTGGAATTTCTGGGTGCTACGAGCTCGATTATCCAGATTTTCCGCCGACGAAGCCCTGGAAAGCATAGTTCGGAAGGGGAGAGTGGTAGATTGGACCTGAAGGGACCAAAACCAAGAAAAAAATAGAGAGAGATAACTTACGAATATTTTGTAAATATTATTTACATTAAAATTAACAAAAGAAAAAGGTTTCGCTTTTTTTTATTTCTTCTATCGTTTGCATAAGAATTACATTGAAATCCGCGTAACATTCTGAATAATACGTTTATGCTAATTTGCAATGTTGCGTTTTACAATAAATTAATTTTATAATTTAATTCATAATTAATTTGTAAATGCCATATAAAATATGTTTATGAAAATGTCATGACGCCGACGTGCATAAATTAATACAATGTGTATATCTAAACTAAAAATTTTATTGTGTAAAAATATAAAATTTACGCGTTTTTGTATAGTCAGCTTCTTTTAAATTACAGTATTGTAAAATCTTAAAGTCAAGAATAAAACCAACTTCACTATAGAACTGACCAGCATTTGCCGTCAAGAATAAACAGGATAAAACTCAGATGAACTAGCATGAGCTGGTTCAGCTGAAAACAATGATTTAAAGCCGGCTCTCGGACTATTAAAACAGGCGATAAAAATCACAATAAGTGGATGGTCCCAAAAATAAAATATAGATTTATGGCATGCGCCACCACATCAAAGGCATGGTGGGCGATCCATCTAAAAAACTACAGAGTGTCTGGGGGCACACTCTGTTCAGTAAAGTAGTTAGACTTCTGACAGGTCACCGTTATCTAAGGAAACATTTTTTTAAATCTTGGTGCCGTCCCACGAGGGCTTATTATGCCAAGGTACGAGAGTACCGTGGATGTCGGGATATAAGATGTTTAACCCATCTTCCCACCTATTCCGTCAACGGTGTTTAAGCACTGAAATATGCAGTTCTTGAATTTCACAGCACTTTTTTACACAACGCGGTAGTGCCACCTTGGAAGTTATGATTAAATACTTACTATCTAAATATCTCTCCACAGCTGGGGATCGAACTCTGTCTTTTTGGGTTAAAAATCAAAAACTTTGTTCCTTACGCTACCGTGGAGACGAACTTTCAGAAAATGGGCATATGCAACATGCAGGTTTTGCGGAAAAGAAAAAAACAGTCTTATATTTAATATTTAGTTAACTGCAATGTATTGATATACACAAAAAAACACAATGTGTTTAAAAATATAAGTAGTGTAGACCAATTTTTGCTTAAACATTTTAGAATCTACTTGACCTGATAAAGAAAGCGTTTCTATAAAAAAAATATGGGCAGCTCTCAACATAGGTAAAAGCTTATATAGGCAGGTACCAGGTACCAAAGGTTTATGAATAGAAACTTTACTTTAGTCATTTTCTAAAAGCTGAATTTTATTTATGTTACTTGGGTACCCATTGGAAGATATTTCCTCAGTTGCCAGACAGCTTTGACAGTTCCAACCCCTTCGCAGACAAACTTTTTGGGGTTGGCAAATGGTCCGAGGACGTCCAATATTTCTGTTGTGTAAGAAGATATGACAAAAAGTCTTAAAATAAGAATTGTAGGGTTTTTTTCACCCTTTCAGGGTCATCCCACCCAGGTCCGACGACCGCCCCCTAGGTGGTGCACTGCAGCCTGAAGGCTTATTGTACCTTGACCCCTACTCCTTCTCATTCACACACCATTCATTCTATAACTTGGATGGTTGTTGCTCGGTCCGCATCCCCGAGCAGAACACCGTGTGCCGTTGCCCAAAACACCGCCGTTGCCGGACACCCATCCAAATTATGGGCGCGCATTTCACTGCTTAACTCCGGAGATCGACGCTTGCCGATACAACCGAAGCAGCCACAAGCGCGCCTAAGTGTAGGGTTACCAAATAGGCATGTCCTAAAAATATTTCAATTTATACAAAGTGCCCCAAAAACAATTTAAAAGAAAATAACCCCACAGCAATAACTTTGGAAACCCTACCAGTTTTATTCAAGACGTTTTGTAATATCTTGTTAAATTGCAGACATATTTGACTTCCTCGGGCCATTGGATCACCCCAAAATGTGTGTTTGCCAAGGTGTTGGAACTGTTATAACTGTGGAAAATCTTCTAATAGGTACCCAAGTAACATATACATATACATTTCAACTTGTACAAAATGACAAAAGTTAAGTTTTAGTTCATTAACCTTTGGTACCTTGTACCTGCCAAAGCCACTATGCGTCAAACTTCATAGTCTACCACCGCTTCTACCTATGTTGGGAGCATGCACCAATGATCTAAAAATTAAAAGGATTGCTAATAGAAAATGATCCCCATATATTTTCAATAGACCTGCGCACGAAATTTTTACCCCACACTGGGAGAATTGCTGTACACCTTTGCACATGCGCAGTTCTTATAAAAGTTAGCATTTTTCATTTAAAACCCAATATAGTGTTGGCAACATTGACAAAATTTGCAGTATTTTAATAAATATAGTGGTTGCAACACTGAAAACCTTTACCTCTACAGTCACAGGACCACACTCATCCTAATTTAATTTATAATTTGGGATTTCCCGATCGTAAAATCCAGGTAAAATTGACGCCGTCGGCCGCACAAATCCAATCTCCCATCTACGGTCGACCGTTATCAGGTATAGTTATTTGGTATTTGGTGTTTCATTTGTGCGTTGTGAGTAAATCTTGGTGTTTTTTAAACTTTTGTTTAATTTAAGTTTTGCATAACCAAAACTAAATAATGAGTAAGTAGCAAATTTTCTGTTTTAAATAATACTCTTTATTGCCATGCAGTCAATTTTTAGAGATCTATAAATCCATTATTTTTTAAAATAGTCATGGTTTGGGTTAATTTTTTTAAACGGGAAAAATTGTATTTAAGGATTATAGAAAAATATACATGGCGTTCCATTTAAAATAACAAACTTGCCCTATATACGAAAATTGGCCGTTTTCGTAAGAAATGAATGTCACAACCAAATAGCAAGGATATAAAAAGAAACATTAAAAAAATCTCAGGCTTTCTGCGAACACGCACACATTTTGATAATTTTATTTGTTCTAAAATTATTCGCGGTTAAAATATACCGTATTAGCATTTGACTGATGCATTTATAATCACACAAAATAAAATAGGGAAGTTTAATCAAAATAATTTGACATACTTTCAAGTTATAACACGTAGCCATAAGCAATTTCGTCGACAATATCACGAAGTGGCGTATCTCAAAAAGTAGAAAAATTGACTACAGCTGATGTAATTGCTTAAAAAAAGTTGACTTCTTAACATTACAAATTGGCATACGTTAGATTTTGATATCTTTAAAAGTTATAGAAATATAATACTAAGCCATTATGGGTCCATTACCAATTTTAATATTTGTATTTCGCGTGCTTTTTGTGGTTTCAATTACAAATATGAGGTCAGTTTAGCCCTAACCCCAAAAATACACAATTTCAATGGCATTACACGCCAGATTTAACTGAACGACAACTGCTACGGCAACGGGAGCGAAATATCAGTTTATGAATTGAGATTTATTCCTTAAACAAGTTACACCAAAACTAATTGCTTTTATGATAAAATACCAACCATTCAGTTTTGTTGTGTCAAGGTAGTGTTAAAATGGAAGATAATAATGCGGAAAAAAATTTCGTGCAGGTTTGAGGTTGAGTCAAATAAGGTGTTTTAGCAAAAAACGGAATTTAAATTGAAATCAGTGCTTCTACGCACTCCCGTTTGCTAAATTTCAATAAAATCAGGGATACGACCGAAAAATAAAAAATTATACAACAAAAACTAGTCCCCAATATAAAACCGGTTTACTTTTTAGGGACTGCTATGAAATGTGAATACAGACTTAAAATAAAATATTTAAATATGTATACCTAGAAACAAAATTACTTGGTATATTTTCTTTATAAATGAATCATATACAAAATGTTAAACCCGGTCCTGTTGTTTGTTTTTCGCAAGTCAGAATTTTTTACTGCGCATGCCCACAAGGGGACTGCGCAGTGCCCAGGTAGGGGTTATTATGATTTTCGCTGCAATCATCCATATTTATTTTTCAGATCATTGGCATGCACTGACGAACTTTAAGCTTTTAGAAAATAACGAAGGGGCTATTGGACTATTAGAAAATGTTAGTTTAAAAATCGTTTTAAAGATTAGCAAATAAAGTAAAACCATCATGATCTTGCATTTGGTAGTTTAAATTTTCTTTATTTTCTTATCATTTTTTTTATCTTTGGACAAACCACGAAGGCTAAAAGCCTAAGTACCGTGGTTGTCTTAAGCGAGGTAAGAGGGAGTTTGTTGACACGGGACTTAAATACTTGAAGATTTGGGGGAAAGGAAAGACCTCCGCGGGCAGCAGGTTCCACAATCTAGAAACTCTAGGGATAAAAGAACGAACAAAGTGAGAAGTTCGGGACCTGTCCAGTTGGACCGTATAGGGATGCAGACGCGCGGAACCACGAGTTTCTCTGTTGGGAACCGTAAGTGGAGGAACTATACTGGACAATTCTTCAGAGCAAGAGCCATGGAAGTACCTATAAAAAAGCGATAAGTCCCCCACAGCCCGACGATGGGCAAGAAAGGAAAGCCTTTCTGTAAGTGAAGGATCATTAATGAGACGAATAGCTCTTCTTTGAATAGAATCAAGAATGCTTAGGGTTGAGGGGGACGCCATGCCCCAGATATGAGAACAATATTCCAAGGGAGGTCGGATTTGGGACACATATAAAGTGTATAAATTAGAAGCGGAAAAATACTTTTTGGCTCGAAAGAGAAATCCAAGCTTTTTGAAGCTGCCGTGGCTATAGATACAATGTGTTTATGCCAGTTAAGGTTACTTACAAATGTGACGCCCAGGAGATTGAAGGTGTCTTTGCTCTGTAGAACTTGGCCGCTCATAAGTAGAGGATAAGTATTTGATGACCCTTTTCGTGACAAAGAACATGACTGTGTTTTGGATGCATTAAAATGGACAAGATTTTTGGTGCCCCAATCCAATATCTTATTTATTACCAAATAAACAAAAAGTTATTTTTAACATAGAAAATTTGCTTTATTAATTAATTACTAAATTTAAAACTTTTACAAACAAAAAACTTTAATATTAAAATTCCTTTATTTAATTACCAAAATACTTCCAAAGAGAGAAACCATCAACGAGGTAATCAACTTTCACGATCATATGTTACTCACCCAGCGGCTTAATTTCTAACAATTTACTTATCTGATCAAAATCAATACGTTCTATATGAATATTTTCGTTAATTATTACCTAATTATTTAAAAGAATTTAGTATTCACTTTCAATTCTCACAGACAAGTACAAAATTAATTACGAAAAAAAATGTCAAGAACATTTGTAACTCGGACGGCACGTAACGTAAATCACTATTAATTAATTCTTCTGTAAAAGCGCATAAACACAGATTTTTAACATGTTTACAATACCTTTGTTTGAATCTTAAGTTATTCTTTGCAGTTAAACTTGCATGGTAAAAAAATAGCTAAACAGTTATTGTTTTGGAACAAAATGAAGAAGTTTCTGCAGTTGTGCCACTGACGTATTTTCTATCTTTATTATTTATTTTTTTATTGATTATTTTTTAAAATCTTTTTGACATCCCACGAAGGCATATGCCTAAATACCAGAGTACCGTGGGTGTCGGGTTATTAGATGTTTAACCCATCGTTCCCCATGTTCCGTCAACGTTGTCCCAAAGTCGATTGATGAGATGAGGTCACGACATTCGCCATATTGGCTAGCGCAGCTGTGACGTCAAGTCGGGCCATTTTCGGCCACGTTTGATTTTAGGCAGATCAGTGGCGTAGAATTAAGGAGAAAACAAAAAGAACTGTATGTTGTAAACAAAATTTATTGGATTATTTTAATAGGCATAACCTAAAACAAAAACATAAATGTGGTTTAAATATTGAAAATTAAAAATTATCAGAGCGACGACAGGACGATGAGGTACCTGGCAGAGCAAAACATTTTCCATGGTTCCGTAAGTCAAAACCATTTTAAAAACTTTGTATACAGGGTGTCCGCTAATGAATGGTACACAGAAAAACCAGAGATTTCTTATGCCAAAATATTAAGATTTAATCAAACATACCTAATATCCAAAAGTTTATGATAAGGAAGATACGGTGGGTGTCACAGTAAAATGAAAAAGTAAATTTATTTCGATAATTGTTTCCCCCTTTTTAAATATCTTAATAAAACGGTATCTTGGGGTTTTTAAACATTAGCTTTTCAGATCGAATATTAATTTTTGTGTGTAGACTAGAGGGCGATGGGTACACTATTTAAAATTCTCTAAATCTACCCAATTTTTTGTTACTACTCTGTATGTATGTAAACTAGTAAGGTTATCTATGCTTTCTGCACAACAAAGATATACTTAGTAAGAATCGGTCTTGACAACCGTTTTTAAGGTATTCCACGTTTTAGTTGTTCAGTGCACCCGAAAGTATGTACCTTCAATAACATCGTACTAGCTATAATTACAACTGCTCAGATATAAATAGCTGATAGCTAAAAACTCCTGGATACCGAGTTTTATTAAAATGTTTAAAACATCAGAAATTATCGAAATGCATGAATAAAAAATATTTATATCCCTTTAACACCCCGTATCTTCCTTATCATTAACTTTTGGATATAGGTATGTTTGTTTACATCCTAAATGGGTATTTTCGCATGAGAAATCTGTGGTTTTTCTGTGTACCATTAATTAGCGGACACTCATCAGTATCATATGTATATAAACACAAGAATGTACCAATAATATGTGAAGTCTCTAAACTAACCAAAAACATTAACAACTGGAAATCCTTGCAAAATACACAATCAAAATGAAAATGGCAAATTTCCACAGTTTTTACCAAACAAAGCTTCGACAAGACACGACTCTGTCTACAGCTGATAATGCTACCAACTTTGAACAGAACTGCCAACCGAAATCGTAATTCCCACACCCTCACGTCCCTGACAAAAGCTATCCCCGGTCTTGTTTATGTCTAAACCCCTTCTCATAAAGAAACTCTGCGTTGTCCAAGCACTGAAACATGCAGTTATGCATTTCACAGTACCTTTTAGACAACGCGGTAGTGCCACCCCGGTCGTTATTTTTTATAAATAACTACTACCTAAATATGTCTCTCCCGCTGGGAATCAGACCGGCGACCTCTGGCTTCGAAGATCAAAAGCTCTGTCCACTGCGCCACAGGGGAGACAATTGAATCATTGCATAAAATTTATTTTGACCCAAAAACAGGCCAAAATTCTTTACCATAAACTCCATTAAACTTAAGAAAAATAAAAAGAGAACTTTTTTAAATTAAATTCTCTGTATATTATGTCACCATTAAAATATGATTTTAAAAGTTTTACAAAAATTCCATATTTAATATATCTGTCTCTAATACTTTCGAAAATATAACCATTTAAATCCAAATATTAAAATTTTTGTTATATCTACAGTCACAGTTTGGTATCGTAGGTAGGTATAATGGAAATTATATTTACTATTTTTCAGATTTAGGTAGTCATATTTCAAAAACTATTAAATGCATATATATTAAATGTGGTATTTTTGTAAAGATTTTTGCCTTTTAATGGGGCATAATATATAGAGTATTTCATTTAAAATAAGTTAACTCTCTATTTTTCTTGGGTTTTTAATGCCCTTTGTTTCTTATGCTGAAAAGATAATCAATGTAAACGTTTGAAAAACGTTTTTTTATCCTTCTTGGTTATAGTTAAAAGTGGGTGGCAAGACTCCCTTCTCTTGCCCATCGTCGAGCTGTGGGAGATCTATCGCTCTTCTATAGATACTTTTACGGCTTCTGCTCCGACGAATTATCCAGTATAGTCCCTCCTCTTGCAGCTCCCAACAGAGAAACTCGTGGTGCCGCACGTATGCATCCCTATACGGTCCAATTGGACAGGCCCCGAACTTCCCATTTCGTTCGTTCTTTTATCCCTAGAGTTTCTAGACTGTGGAACCTGCTGCCAGCGGAGGTCTTTCCTTCCCCCAAATCTTCAAGTTTTTAAGTCCCGTGTTAACAAACTTCCTCTTACCCTGCTTAAGACACCCACGGTACGTTGGTATTTAGGCTTTCAGCCTTCGTGGAATATCAAAGATAAAAAAATATATAAATAAAAACCCTGTACATAAGTACATACTTATTTAAAAATGTAATATCTAAAAAGATTAGGAAGAGTCAAAACAAATATAAGACCCTGAAACGCTCGTTATCGCGGAAAAAAATGTTAAATAATTAATAGTTTAAAAAAACTAAAAAACACGCTTTTATATGCAACCGAACTAAAAATTAGAAAATAATTTTTCATTACAAAAAATATTGTCATTTCATAGTAAAAAGCGTGGGGTGCATTTTACTATTTTTTCATAACTTTTCCATCATAGATATTTGCAAATATAATAATTATAACATTTAATATATTTATCACCCCACGCTTTTACTATGAAATGACAATACTTTTTTTAATGAAAAATTATTTTCTAATTTTTAGTTCAGTTTGCATATAAAAGCGTGTTTTTAGTTTTTTTAAACTATTAATTATTTTTCATTTTTAGTTTCTGCTACTCTTGACAAAATGGCGAAAAAATTTTTAATGAACAAGAGTGGCAAATTTTAAAATTTTTCCAACAGATTGCAACTCACTAAAAAATTTCTTCTTCATTAAGTAGCAAAGTTTGAAATTTTGCCAACAGATGGCAATCCAGGCAATGTTTGGACCGTTGCCAATATATTGCAACCCACTAAAAATTTCTTCTTCATTTAATAGCAAAGTTTGAAATGTTGCCAACAGATGGCAACCTAGGTGTTGTTTTTATAATATAATGGAATTTTTTCCTGGCGATCCAAAAAAGATAACGGGATACTGTTTGCAGATTATTGCATTGTTATGTTTCCTTAATACGTGTGCAAAGTTTCAAAGAAATCGAATAGCTGGAAGTTGGTTAAAATTAGGCTCAAAGATTCCGTTACATAGCCAGATAGTTACAACCCAAGTTAATAAAAAAGCGTGTTAACGGCATTTATTAACTGTTATTGTTCATAAAAATTGAACACCAATGGTGCAACTAACCCTATATTTTTATTGTTCATAAAAATTGAACACCAATGGTGCAACTAACCAAATTGTGTAAAAACTAAAAAATTTCTTCTTCATTTAATAGCAAAGTTTGAAATGTTGCCAACAGATGGCATCCTAGGTGTTGTTTTTATAATATAATGGAATTTTTTTCCTGGCGATTCAAAAAAAGATAACGGGATACTGTTTTTAAATTATTGCATCTTCATCGGTCCTTGACACGTGTGCAAAGTTTCAAAGAAATCGAATAGCTGGAAGTTGGTTAAAATTAGGCTCAAAGATTCCGTTACATAGATAGATAGATAGTTACAACCCAAGTTAATAAAAGCGTGTTAAAAAGGATCCTCCTTTCTTAACATTTACCTACTAACGGTGTTTACCCAATTTGATTTCTTTCTAAAATTGTATTTTTAGTTTTAAGACAAAAAATAAGTACATCGCTTTTTACAACTTACGATGAAAAAAGCTTATTTTAGCCCCAAATAATAGGCCCTTAAAATATCCAGTAAATTTTAAATCATTTTGTTGGTAGGCCTGTTTTCGTATTTAAAAGCTATTTTAATCCAAACAATATTAATTTATAAAAAAATGTTCCCTTTTGTCTCCCCAGTGGAGCAGAAAACAGGGCCTTAATTTTCGAAGCCATAGGTAGTGGTTATTTAAAAATAATTTTAAATAAAAAAGTTTCCATATGCTGCAAACTTACGTAGACACGCTGTGTAAACTCTTTTCATAAAATTAGCTCAGAAATAATAAACTTTTACCGCAATTGGGAAACACCCCGCATATCAAGCTTTTAGTAAATTCCACAGAAAATTGTTTCAGCAAACCCTATACTTTTAAATTCCTTATCCGTCATAAATAATTTTTTACTTTAAAAAAGTGGTTTAATAAATTATAAGTAAATTATACATGGGATAGGAAATAATAATGTTATTGATGGACAAATAGTTACAACTAATTGGCACCTCAAGACAAAAAAAAAACAAGGTTTTCTTTGCTTTCCTTGAGCTAGTGTTAGTATGTTAATCCGATTTACTATTCAAGAATTTTAGGGTGTGGGATACTATTTTGCATTGGTAAATGCATTTTTATAATTAATTTTATTTCTAATAGTACAACCAACGTAAAAAATATGCTTTTGTATTAAAATGCTGATTCGCCGAACAATTGCATTTTTTTTTATCTTTGGACAAACCACGAAGACTAAAAGCCTAAATACTAACGTACCGTGGGTGTCTTAAGCGAGGTAAGAGGGAGTTTGTTGACACGGGACTTAAATACTTGAAGATTTGGGGGAAGGAAAGATCTCCGCGGGCAGCAGGTTCCACATTCTAGAAACTCTCTTCGGGGCCTGTTCGATTGGACTGTATAGGAATGCATATGCGCGGCACCACGAGTTTCTCTCTTGGGAACCGTGTGTGTAAAAAGCGATATATCCCCCACAGCCCGACGATGGGCAAGAGAGGAAAGTCTCTCTGTAAGTGAAGGATCATTAATAAGACGAATAGCTCTTCTTTGCAAGGAATCAAGAATGTTTAGGGTTGTGGGGGACGCCATGCCCCAGATATGAGAACAATATTCCAAGGGAGGTCGGATTTGGGACACATACAAAGTGTATAAATTGGAAGGGGAAAAATACTTTTTGGCTCGAAAGAGAAATCCAAGCTTTTTAAAGCTGCCATGGCTATAGATACAATGTGTTTATGCCAGTTAAGGTTACTTTCAAATGTAACGCCCACAAAATTGAATTGTGTCTTTGCTCTATAAAACTTGGCCGCTCATAAGTAGAAAATGAGTATTTGGTGACTCTTTTCGCAACAAGAAACACAATTGTGTTTTGGATGCATTAAAATGGACGAGATTTTTGAGTCCCCAATCCAATATTAAATTAAGATCCTGCGAAAGAGATTCTGCATCGCTCTGCGTTTGTTTTCCAAATCAGGTTAAGTGATGGGCTTAGGAACCTGAAAACTGGAGTAAAGGGTACTATCGTCGGCGAAACTATGAATGAAATTAGTTGTGGACGAGAGAAGGTCGTTGATGTAAAGGAGAAACAATGTTGGTGCCAGAACTGAGCCCTGAGGCACTACAGCATTTACTTGGTGAAAGCTTAAAGAATGGCCGTCCACAATAACTGATATACAACGATCAGATAGATAACTAGAGAGCCAAGTACAGAGTTTGGTTGAAAGATCATAGGAGGGAAGTTTATTAAGAAGTGGTCAAAAGCTTTGGATATATTAAGAGCAACGATCTGAGACTCACCCTAGAAACTCAAGAGACTTATTTTTCATTCAGTGTGATACGAAGGAAAGAAGATATGCTATAGATCTTTTGTGGCGAAATCCATACTGCCTGTCATGCAAAATGTGCTTTTCTAAATACTTAGGAATTTGTGAATTAATGAAGTTTTCCACTACTTTACAAAGAACTGAGAGAATTGAAATTGGCAAAATTTTGTGTTTTTCTAAATACTTAGGAATTTGTGAATTAATGAATTTTTCCATTACTTCACAAAGAACTGAGAGAAGTGAAATTGGTCTATAGTTAGATGGAAGAGCTTTAGTTCTTTTCTTGGTAATAGGAAATGATGCAGTTAGAAAAATTCTTTTGTGACTTTAATGTCACACTATCAGTTTTCTTGTTCTCTAAACTTAAAAAATATTTAAGAACCTCTAATATTTATTTTTATTAGCTTTCTGTTTTTATTGACTTGGGTATCATCAAATATATATATATATTTTTGTCTTCGGACAATCCAGGAAGGTTAAGCGTCTACATATTGAGATACCGTGGGTGATGGAAGAGCGTGTTTGTTAACACGAGACCTAAATAACACATGAAGATTTGAAGTTAAAGAAAATAGTTTTACGGGAAACAGGTTTCACATTTCAGAAACTTTAGGAATAAAAGAACGAACACAGTAAAAAGTTCTGGGTCTTTCCAGTTGAACTGTATTGGGATGCATACGTGTGGCACTACGAGTTTATCTATTGGGAACAGAAAGTAAATAAATTATACTGGACAATTTTTTGGAGCAGAAGCCGTAAAAGTACCCATTAAAAAAACGATTGATCCCCTACACCCCAACGATAAGCAAAAAAAAGTGAAAGATCATTGATAAGGCTAACAGCTCTTCTTTAAACGTGATCAATAATTTTAAGTGTCAAGGGGAACGTTCTTTCCTATATATGACAACAATTTTTTAGGGGGGACGGATTTGGAACACATTCAAAGTATATAAAGTAGAAGGGGAAAAGACCTTTTGGCACGAAAGAGAAATTCAAGCTTTTAAAGCTGCCGTGGCTATAGATACAATGGGCGCATTCAGGAGGACTCGCTTAACGGCCGGGTAAGCAGAATGTAAAAATTCTCAAATTAAACCAATAGAATGGCTTCATTTTGACAGTTTTGACATTTTACTTACACAGCGCTTAAGCAGCTGAGTTCGTCTGAATGCACCCAATGTGTTTGTGCTAGTTAAATAAAGGATGGACATTTTATTTATCAGAATATTTAGGTATCATATTGATAATTCGGATTCTTTTTTTTTTAATTATTTTAATTAAGATAATACTGGTATATAAATAATAGAAAAAAAAAAAAGAAAATGAATTGGTTTTTAGCCTTGATATTATTTCTTATGATTTGTTCCCTAATAAAATAAATTACTATTTTAATTTTAATGAAAATTTAAGTCATGTTAAAGTGTTGTTTTGTTAAAATTTAGAATCACTGTAACAATTACAAAAACACCTATTTTCTTAAAATAACTGTTACTAGGTGATAAATTTGATTTTAACATGACAAGTTAAATTGTGCAACAAATAATCTTTGCAAGATTATTGCAAATAACTAATCATATACATTGTTTACGTGTCTTGACTAGATTGCAAAGAGAAAGTCTTGTTCGTAACCTCTGTAACATTTTTGCATATGCAGTAGAAAAATTTTGATGAGTGCCTTAAGTTGGTGTGGGTGATTCATCAACAGCAAATTCATTAACAAATGTGTTTACATATTTAGTTTAGTAAAAAAATATACTTGGTTAGTAAAAAGTACTGCAAGTCTGAAATATCTTTAAAACCACTAAAGCTACATTTACCAAGTTCGGTATTTGGCAGATATCAAGCATGAAGAATTTAATAGAAATTTCGACATCGTTGTCGGATTTCCCTGTTTTGTGCTACACGTATCCTATTCGTTTATTTTTTTAATGGAATACCCCATTTATTTTTATTTTAATAAATTGCGCAGGCTAAATTTAATGAGTCCAGAAGTTTTCAAAATTTTATTATTTCTGGCTGCTAAAATATGACAACACCACATTTTAGGTAAAAAGTTCAAATGCGCTCAAGTACAGGGTGATTTAAAAATCGATCACGAAATCTAAGGGGGTGATTCTACTTGACAAAATAAGGGTAGAGCTTCATATAATTTTTTTTTAATGTCATTCGTTTTCGAGTTACAAGTTCAATTTTTATTTTGGTTTTTTCGCCATATTGCATTTATTTTTTAACCAATCCAGTTGATATTTTTGGCATACAAATCGAGCTTTGCAGATTTAAAAATTTTAAGACAAAAGTACTTTTTTAAATACCACCAGAGAGCACTTTACCTAAAACTTAAAATTGATTTAAATCATAACTTTTTTATTTTGACAGATGTCGCAAAGCTGGGGGCGCCATTTTTTAGGCAATCAAAAACTGAAACAATAAGGTACTTCTTATTAAAGTCAATAAACCTCATCGTTTAGGCACCACTAGACATCAAAGTTTTTATCAATTTTAATCAAATTACCTACATACACACAGGGTGTCGAGTAACTTAACCGACAAACTTTACGGGGTGATTTTACAACAGAAAATAAGAAAAACTTCATATAAACATATGTCCTAAACGTCTTGATTTTTGAACTACGGTGTGTTAAATATTTAAAAAACTTTTTTAAATATTTACTGTCCAACACCGTCCAATTTAAAGCATTTAAAAAATTTAAAAAAATACATTTAGCAGAAAAATAAGAAATCTGGCAACAGTGCTGATATCACTATTTATTTCTACATGTCCAAAAACCTTAGATATCAAATTTGGTACATGTATCTTTAGCGGTTTTAAAGATATTTAACCGTTGTGGTACTTTTTACTAACCCAGTAGGTATAGTCTAGTAAAGCAACAACAAAGCGGAACCGATGGACAGTGCGTTGAGATATAGGAATTTCCGGAAAAAAAGTCGTGTCACTCTTTTAGCAATTAAATATCTCTGTTATTAATAATTGAGTATGGTACTATGCTCTGCTAACACAGAAAGCAATATATAAGTTGTTATAAAAATTATAATTTGGCATTTTTATTCACATATCGACGCACTGTGCGGTGTGTCCTTGTTTTTAATCTTAACCTGTTGGTATTCTACACATATTAAGCTGGCTGTCCATGAAAGCAGCTTTCCGCTTGCGAATGATAATTCAGGGTTGTGATTGGCGGGAAAGGCATTTTAAATTTGCACTAACCAATCACAACGCTGAATTATAATCCGCGAGCGGCAAACCGCTCTCATGGACAGCCTGCTTTAGACTGTCTTTTTCCACGCGTTGCCTGTAAACCATTTGACTTAGCTGATACGGTATTTACACAAAGTATTTTGCCGGATATTAAAATGGTTTTTGAGTGTGCTTTAAAATCAAAATTTAATGATAAAAAATGTGTTAATTATTTGCAGTAAAAAAACATTTTTAAGACACTAAGAGGCTTTCTCTCAGTGCTTGCCTCCCCGGTAACGCAGTGAACAATCTTTGATCTTTAATCCACAAGGCCCGGGTTCGATCCCTAGCCGGGGAGACATTTTTGGATAGGACTTATTTTAAAAACGTTTTTGGGGGCACCACCTCATTTTCCAAAGGGTAATTGCATGTTTCAGTGCTTAAATAACGTTGGCGGAACAGGGGAAAAGATGTGTTAAACATCTAATAACCTGACACCGGTACTTAGCATTAGCCTTTGTGAGCTGCCACAAAATATAAAAAAACAAAATTTCTTACGTTTTGGCAAGATGAGTGGACCAACATTTTAATTTATTTGAAGGTTAGAAAAAAATAAAATTATTTTACCCAATTTTTAGCCGCGCAACAACAAACCAGTGAAGAAACACCAAAGAAAGAAGACAGTTTTGAAGCTGAACTATGTAAAGACAAAGATGCCGGTGAATGGTTTAGGTTGGTGGCTGGAGAAGGCGATAATTGCCGTGACGTCATTCAGTGTACCTCCTCTGTAAGTACAATTTATATATTATTACATTAGTACCAGAGACAACAATGAGACGAGTAACTGGTCCTAACAATTTGTCCATTGTATTTATCTCTTTCTGGTTTAACGCAAGTTCCAATAAATATGTCTTTGTCTTTCATCATGGCAGGCTATCGTAGATGGAGCAATCATCGCTTTGCCTTGGTTGCCAAGTTGTTTACAATTTCTGCATGTCAACTTTAATATCCTTTTTTGGCTCACATCTAATTAAGAGAAAGAAAATATACCATGAATCGAATATTTTTAACTTGACAAACGTTGCCGCAGGCAGTCACGCCGAAATGGTAATCGATATTTGTGTTTGATATTTTTCCATGGCCGATTTGTTTTACACTTAATTGGACTTTGAATATTGACTTTTATTAGTGATCACAGTGTATATATTAAATTTGTGCTTTTCAACATATAATTTAAGGTAATATTGACATGGTTATCTGTAAGAAAAATCTTTATAAAAACCAAATAAATAACATTTTTAATTAGGTGTGTGTAATTATTGAACTAAACCCCAATATTTTATATTAATAGGAAACAAAAACAAGTATCTAACATTAAGGGCAAAAATAGCACAGCTATATAATTTGAATTTGGCGGGCAAACGACAAAGTCGACTCACGCGCCATCTGCGTTTGCCTTCCTTGAAGACAGACAAGGAAGGCTCAGCAGTTATCTCTCTCTCGAATAATTTATTTACATTTAGTTGCTCGTCTCATTCTTGTCTCTGTTAGTACTAAGCCTCTTAACCTAACACTCTGGAAAAGATTTAGATATGATTTTTTAAATTTTACATCAAAATTCTATTATCTAAACATTTTGTTTTAATTTGTCTCAGTTAAAATAACTATTGCTTTTATTACTTTAAATAACTTGTTTCTAAAACCTTCTATTTCCTGCAATTGACACATTTAACATAATAAATGATATATTACCAAGCTTTAAGTACCTATAGTAATTATTATAGTGATCGGTATTGTGCCATAAAAGAAGGTCTGCAGTTGGATTATTTTGCAACTCTTAAAAGTATTATTCTTTAAATATTTTAAATTTTCCATTTAATTGCTA
Source organism: Listronotus bonariensis (assembly GCA_014170235.1). Lineage (NCBI taxonomy): Eukaryota > Metazoa > Arthropoda > Insecta > Coleoptera > Curculionidae > Listronotus > Listronotus bonariensis. The sequence goes on from JACEGR010001163.1 coordinate 146,129, forward strand.
CAAGTTTTTTATTTCTCATTAGCAGCAAAATTGTTAGTGTATATTTTGCACTAAATAAATGCAAAACATTGTGGTAAACTTGTCCGACAAAAAAAATGACGCGTTTGCTCGGTCCGACACCCGAAACATTTGACATTGACAGACTGGGTTAAAGCGCCGCTTTCACATATAGCGGTGACGAATATTTGTATTAAACTTGTCAAAAGAAACATCGGTAAAAAGGTTATAAAAGTGTTAATATCATGAAGTTTATTTTATTACTGGGCCAGGCACTACAATATTGGGAAACTTTGAAAAGCAACATTGCAATTAAAAATACATATTTACATTTAGAAATTATTTTTTAAATTTTAAATAATAAGATCAAAAACATAGTACAAAAATCACCATGAAAGCTGTTTTAACTTCATAAAGAAGCATTTATTTAATATACTAAGTGACATAGAAATCCGAACCCCCAGTTTAAATGGTTTTATTTTAATAAAATTTTGTATAAGTACTTAATGAAGCATAATAAGTAAATAATAAAAATTTTAAAATGATTGCATTGGTTTAAAGCCCTTTTACCTTTAATAATGTGTGGATGCACCCCGATGTGTTACGCATTCTCCAACGCGCCTAGGCATGCTTCTGATCAGGTGGTCAATGTCCTTCTTGGTATCTCATTCCAGGCAACCACCAACTCCTCTCAAAGTGCTTCTAGAGTCTGAGGAGGACGTTGTAAATTGAGCAATCTCCTACCCATCATATCCCACACGTGCTCAATTGAGGATAAGTCGGGAGATCTTGGTGGCCATGGTAACAGTGTGACATCATTACGTTGAAAGAAGTCTATTGTGACTCTTGCAACATGTGGTCGGGCATTATCTTGTTGAAAAGTTGGATTTGCCCGAGTGTCAAGATAGGGTAAAAGATGGGGTTCTAGAACTTCTTGGATATAACGCTGCGCGTTCATGTTACCTCTGATGAAGATTAAAGGTTAAACTCCAACAGTGTGATGAACATGTCTTTCAACAAAAAACTGTAGATTCCTCCTTTCACTACGTCGCCTTCTAACCCTGGCTCGACCATCGTACATGCCTAAACAAAATCGAGACTCCTCACTAAAGACAATACTGTTCCATTCCTGATCCTAGAGTGACCGTTGTCTGCACCACTCAAGGCGATTACGTCGGTGTTCTCGAGTTAAAGAGAGGACCCAGTGTGGCCGGTATGAAATCAGGCGAAAACTTCTCATTCGTCGTTAAACACTTCGCATGCCAAGGTCTTCCGTGTTCTACAAACCATTCATTTGCAATGGACCTGGTAGTGGAGAAACGGTCCCTTAAGGCCAATAATCTTAGGCGGCGATTTTCACGGTCTGTTGTTCTACGGCGGCGTCCAGTGCCCCTTGCTCTTTGCGTACGGCCTTCTTGAAGCTATGCCTGACAACACCTAACCACAGTTTCTACACTTCTTTGCACTCTAACTGCAATTTCCCGAAAAGAAAATCCAGCTTCCCGAAGTCCCACTATACGGCCCCTATCAAACTCACTAAGTTGACGAAATCGTACAGGTCTTCGTACTCTAGACATCGTAACCAATCGTAAAGAATGTCAACAACCAAAATCCGCCAAACTTGGATCTTTACTGCGGCTGCAATATTCATTTTTAGATCGTTAGTGAATTAAAAAAACAGTATAAAAACCGGAATGTCGAACTGATAAGGCTGAAAATTTTATCAATTGTTATTTACAGTAAGATAAATAAATTCACTAAATTTCATTAAAATAAAACCATTTAAAGTGGGTGTTCCGATTTCTATGTCACTTAGTATATTTATTAAAAAATCATTCGTGTACCTTTATGCAAAAATATACCTTTACAAATATTGTGTAATTTCTAAGTAGTATGTAAAGGAATTACTAGTCATTCCATTAAACCATTATATTCTCTATAATATATAAGGTATTATAGTATACCTAAATAAAAATCTAGAATCATTTTTTCAGGTCTATAATTTTCTGCAAAATGATAGATATTTGTTTCCATAAGTCACACAATCCAAGTTACCTAATACTCCAGTCGGGTGTTGTGTTTAAACTAAATAATAATAATGCGGTTATCAGAGCAAGACGTTCAATGAGTATGCGGTTAATATTAATATTTTTCGTTACTTTTCTATCCTACCCACTCAAAGTTAAAAATTATGTTTTTGTTTATATTGGTTTTGTAATACATAGTTTAATTTGTTATTTTGTTCCTAAAATATATTTAAAAACTTATTTCTTTTGATTTTTGTTTACACTTTGACTAAAAAGCTGTAGTAACACAGGAGCAGAAATGCGTTCTTAAGGAAAAAAATTTACTATATTATTTTCGGTAACAAACTTCCCTCCTATGGTCTTTCAACTAAACTCTGTACTTGGCTCTCTAGTTTTCTATCTGATCGACGTATATCAGTTATTGTGGACGGCCATTCTTCAAGCTTTCACCAAGTAAATGCTGGAGTCCTTTAGGGCTCAGTTCTGGCACCAACATTGTTTTTTCTTCATATCAATGACCTTCTCTCGTCCACAACTAATTCCATTCAAAGTTTCACCGACGATAGTACCCTTCACTCCAGTTTTCACGTTCCTAAACCCATTACTAAACCTGACTTGGAAAACAAACGCAGAGCGATGCGGATATCTCTTTCGCAAGATCTTAATTTAATATTGGATTGGGGCGCCAAAAATCTCGTCCATTTTAATGCATCCAATACACAATCATGTTCCTTGTCGCGAAAAGAGTCATCAAATACTCATCCTCTATTTATGAGCGGCCAAGTTTTACAGAGCAAAGACACCTTCAATCTTGTTGGCGTCACATTTGAAAGTAACCTTAACTGGCATAAACACATTGTATCTATAGCCACGGCAGCTTCAAAAAGCTTGGATTTCTCTTTCGAGCCAAAAAGTATTTTTCCGCTTCTAATTTATACACTTTATATGTGTCCCAAATCCGACCTCCCTTGGAATATTGTTCTCATATCTGGGGCATGGCGTCCCCCACAACCCTAAACATTCTTGATTCTATTCAAAGAGGAGCTATTCGTCTCATTAATAATCCGTTACTTACAGAAAGGCTTCCCTCTCTTGCCCATCGTCGGGCTGTGGGGGATTTATCGCTTTTTTATAGGTACTTCCATGGCTTCTGCTCTAAAGAATTGTCCAGTATAGTTCCTCCACTCACGGTTCCCAACAGAGAAACTCGTGGCTCTGCGCGTATGCCTCCCCATACGATCCAACTGGACAAGCCCCGAACTTCTCACTTTGTTCGTTCTTTTATCCCTAGAGTTTCTGGATTTTGGAACCTGCTGCCCGCGGAGGTCTTTGCTTCCCCCAAATCTTTAAGTATTTAAGTGCCGTGTCAACAAACTCCCTCTTACCTCGCTTAAGACACCCACGGTACGTTAGTATTTAGGCTTTTCGCCTTCGTGGTTTGTCCAAAGATAAAAAAATCAAAGACAATTGTAGTTTCACTATAGACTCCCAGAACAATGCTAAATTTTCGGTCATCAGCTTGGACGCTCGCTTCGTGGAATTTATGAAGCAGGTATCCATCGAGTACACACGTAAACAGTACGTATAATTTGCCGCTTCATAAATTCAGCCAAGCCAGCGTCCAAACTGATGACCAAAAATTTAGCATTGTTCTGGGAGTCTTTAGTGAAACTACAATAATTATCTTTGGTAACAATTCAAATTAGGTTTATTGCCGCCTCTCTATAGAAAGTTTAAGTTTTCGGGATACAAACTAAGTATATAAAAATTTTACTCCAATTGTCGTCTGCTAAAATTAGTTAACCAAATTTTTGGACCTTCGAATTTATATTTACAACAAATAGGAGCTACTGTTTTTTATAAATAATAAACAATATAATTCAAAAAAAATATATGTTGGCTATATTTTTATATTCCTTTTCCTACGGTAAAATGTGCATGGTATTTTTAATTCTTAAAACGCTTAAAGGCATAGTGACACCGTCGTATATTAAAAATTTATATATTTTAAATTTAAAAAGGACCAATAAATAAATTATAATTTTACTTCTTTTTCGGATTCCAATTTAAAAGATTATAATTTTAAACATGTCTTTTTTATTTTGAAAAATTTTGTTTATTTCCATAACAACATTCTTGGGTATTTACCCGCAATTTACAAGTTATTTACAAATCAAGGAATTTAGTAGTTTTACTTTCAATTTCAATTTATTTCAATTAAGAAAAACGAAGCGATATACTTGCAGTGGGAATAGGAAGGAAATAAGTTTAATGACATCATGGTAATAATATTTATAATAATAATTATTGCCTTTCATAACGAGCCTTATAAAATGTTTTTTATTTAACTGCTTTGCTCTTACAAATTTACTTTTGCATGAGGCACGCGCTGTAAAGGCGTTAATAGCCACAATCAACGTCGTTGGTCACAATAATTGGCAGAAACCAAAGTCGGTCTATATAGGCTCGCGACATTCGGCCATATTGCTTTGACGTGTTATGACGTCACAACTCCCATTTTTCGGCCAAGTTGTTCAGTGCCGGAGATATACAGTTTATTGTATTAGTAGACTAACCAGAACAACCGTTTACACAACAGTTTTTAATTATTATTAAGTTGTAAATTCTTTAACTTTAAATAAAAAAACATTTGGAATTACATTTTTCAATAAATATCACTTCCAGAATAATGCAAAATGAAATGCGCAAATTCTAGATGCCACTGGATTTATAATCAGCTTTGATTTGATTGACAATATAAACTTAATACCTTTACCTGATACAAGATTGCGGTACCTACTTTAAAAATTACCTAAAAGCATGTTTTGGATAGCCAGGTTTCCGAAAGTAATAAAGTAAGATGTATATATAAGTACGGAATATGGCCATCTATCTATCTCTTTGTTTTGTGGCTCTGATCCTAAGTCAATTCGCCAGTTCTCCCGTTCCGGTCATATAAGCTATTGCTTATAAGCTTTCCGGCTTCGTCCTTGGAAAATCTGGATAATCAAGCTCGAAATTCCCAGACTTTTCTAGCATATGAATAAGAAACACTTGTAAAAAATCAACAACAGCGATGAACTTCTAAACATGCATAAATTGTGACTGTCGAGCCAGCGGCTGCTACTGGTATCGCGCATAACCGTCACTTTCACTACTGACGTTTTTCGCAAGGCGTGCGCACCTCCATATTATCTTTTATTTTCTTTAAAATAAAAAAATAGCTACGCTTCAGACTGTCAAAATGACGTTTTTTTTTACAGCTGTATAGCCTTCTGCTTTCTTTACGTCAATCTCATATTGTCAGATTAGTGGAATATACACTGTTTAGCATGTAATTAACTTACCCTACCTTAATCTGATGCGCTGGAAAATTTCTGATGGATATATTTGGTGAAGGTACCCAACCAAGTAGAATGTATCCTCGGGTATACTAATCTTTTTTAAGCATTATGTTACTAATACTAATTAATTTTTTGGGTATTTTGAATTCTACGGCAGGATCTTGGTTCGTGATCATTGTAGAATTAATGATTATTCCCTTAAAAAAGTGTTAGGTAATAAAATAAATAAAAGTCATTCAGTAATTTTATTTTCTTTGGTTATTGTTTGACTATGCATGAACTTCTGCGAAATCTGCAAAATACAAACAAGACTATTTATTATTTTTGGCTGCAGGCGTTTTGTTATTGACACAAATTTAATTAGTCAGTTTTTGCGAATCCTACAGCCTGAACTTACCGGATAATTATAGCAAAATTAATAATATAATGTGTCCAATAAAATACCCGTTGGTATATTAATAAAAGTCATTTGGATTATTTATAATTTTGTTTTTGCATAAAAAGCCTTTTTATTTACGGTGTGTCCACGGACTAACTATACTTATTTTTTTAACCGTTCGAAAAGAAATCTTTTTTACAAAAGTATTCTTTATCTGAAATGCTAAAATATAAATAAAAATGTCCCTATGGTATACTGGGTGGTTCAAAATCGCAAAAATATTATTTTTAAAAAGGAAAAAATGCGAAAAATATATATTGAAACATGTTTTGTTAAAAAAAAATTATTAAAATAAGTGTAATTAATTTTTTCATATCGCTTATCATTACTTGGAGGAAAAAAAGTTAAAATTTTGATTACTTTTTTATGCTATTTAAATATGTAGTAAAACACATATTTATTACCGAGTTTCTTTGCCAAAATACCATTTTCGTAATTTTGAATCTTCCTGTATATCATAGGGCAATTCTTTTTAAGGCTTTTATTTGAAAAAACAAGCTTACTAAATTTTAAAACATATTCTTTGTAGAAGTTTTTAACATTAACTTCAATTTTCTCTTAAAACCATATTCAATAGGAAAAAACATGATACACTTTTGATTACTTTTCTTATGCTTTTTAATTAGGTAGTTTTAAAAATATGTTTTTTTTACTTTTTTTTACTTTTTAAAGTAATATTTTGGGGACTTTGAACCACCCTGTATACTACGGTGATTTTTATTATAGCTTTTAGCATTTTAGACAAAGCAAAAATTGTGACTTTTTTAGAAATATTAAAAATAAAAAATATTACAGGTATACATAGTTAGATACAGGGTGTTTATTTTTATTTTGCCACTCACTTTTGACTATACCTAAAAAGAATAGAAAAAAAGTTTCGTATAGAAGTTTCATACTTTTTCAGCTATTATGTTTTGATCATAAAAAGAAACAAATAAACCTCAAACTCAAGAAAAATGAATAGGTAAAAATTTTTTTAAATGACACCCTGCATATTTTGACACTATTAAAAAATGTATTTAAAAAGCGTTTCAAAAATACCACATTTTATATACCTATCTTTAATAGTTCTCGAAATATGACCACTTCAATCTGAAAATTAGTAGATACAATTTCCATTATGCCCACCTACGGGCGGTACTTAGCTGAGACTGTAGATGTAATGAAAATTATATATATGACATAATATACAGGGTGCCCTATTTAAAAGACTTTACTCCTTCATCTTTCATGCGGTTTTGTTGTTTATTTGTTCTTTTTTATGCTCAAAAGATAATAGATGAAAAATTATAAAACTTTTTATAAGATGATTTTTTCTATCCTTATTAGTTATAGTCAAAAGTGGGTGGCAAAATATAAATGAAAACCCTGTACATCCGTAGACACACTGAATTATACTTTGTCCACTATAAATTGATAATGAATACCTAGTATAGAAGGAACAGTTTAAAAATGTAAATTCGGTGCTCTTTGATAAGAAAAAAATCACAAAAAGTTTAAAGCAAATAAATCGGCATGCTTGTTTTCGCGGCCGCCGTTGCTACATTTCTTTTATGATATGCCGGTTGATGCAGCTGGTCATCGCACTATGGGATAGATGTTAATTTTTTGATCAAAATTCTGAAACTTAACAATCTAACTTAAAATGAGGTGCTTTTTACTGAAAAAATATTATATATTATTACAAATGCTTTTTGGGAACCCAAAATTTATTATATGTTATTAAAAATTTACACCCCCCTTAACATTATTATTTTTTATTGTACAAAATAAACTAAAATGTCAGCTTGTTTGGTTAATTCGGTAGTATTCTAATTAGTAATACGATGATTATTATCTCATATGATATAGGTATGATTTTTTTAAATGGAATACCATATAATCACCACCAAAAAATTTTTTAAAAAGCTTTAAAAATACTACATTTGATGTGTCTATCTCAATTAGTTTCGGAAATATGACCATCCAAATCTGAAAAATAATTTTAAATTATTCTTAGAAGCATAATAGAGATACATCTTCCCAACTTTTTTATTTTTTAACGTATAAAATAAATAAAAAACACTGTTTTGTTGGGTAGATTCTATAGAATCCATATTTTTCATCAGAATGCTTTTATCTTTTAGGATATACAGTGTAGGACAAAACATATTCAATTTTAAAATAGAAAACCTTGTAAATTATAAAAAAATCTTGTATCTGTCCTTACACTCAGAAGTAGCAAAAAGTAGGAAGGCAATTGTAAGTACAAAAACTGATAAAGAAAAAGGTAAAAAAATCTTTGACAAAAGTAGCGAGACTTCGCGAGACTGCATCGGAAACACAAAAATAGCTCTTATTATTTAAACTCTTTTACTTTTTTAGTAAACAAGGCTAATAATAAATTAAGTAGATTAAATGTTGTTTATTTATGTTGACTTAAAAATACATTTTCAAGTTTCCTATTACCCCAATAGAAGTCGTCATATCCTTTTATAATTTTGTAACATGTAGTTTGGAGTATCTACTTTGAAATACACAGCATGAGCCATTAAAATTTCAAAGTTGCTTTTTGGCAAAAAAATGGATTTCTATCCCATAGTGTAACGGCGCGTCGCTGTAAAGGATAGCGGCGCCTTTGTATAAAATAGTCCGATTGCAGGCGGCCTTTTTTATGTTTTTTGTATTATTTTCAAAGGGTACCGATTTTGCGCTTTTAAAATGTTCTTACTATAAGTAACTCTGGTTATTGTGGTTTTAAACCAGTAAAATACATTTTTATTGTGGTTACTAGGGTTAGTGACTTTTTAAACCAATAAAATACATTTTTGTTGAGTTGTTTTTTCAATCTATAGTAAACAGGGTATAGTGATATTTATTTAGTACTGTGGTAAATTATGTTTTTAAACACCACAAAAAAAATTACATAAAGTAAGCAATAAATTTTCTTACAGGGTCTCCAAGCTATCCGTTGCCCAGCCGGTCTTTACTTTGACATCGATAAACAGACCTGCGACTGGAAAGACTCTGTCAAAAACTGTAAACTAAAGAACAAAGAACGCAAAGTCAAGCCTCTGCTTAACACCGATGAGCCTCTATGTCCAGATGGCTCTTTGGCCTGTGGTGACGGTAACTGTATCGAAAGAGGACTCTTCTGTAATGGAGAGAAAGACTGTGCCGATGGATCTGATGAAAACTCTTGCGGTAAGTAAATTGTTATATTATAGATGATAGAGCGTCCAAGTAGAATTTGAGATGGAGCATTGATTAGGTACACTAAATATTGGATTCTTATTATCTTTATTTGTTAACTGGTACCACAACGTTTTGGTTGATATCTTCCAATTGAAATGGTTAGTAAAAAATACTCTAAGAGCTACAACTTGGGCTGTGTTTATGTTGGAGCAGTATTAAACGAGATTAGCAGCTTTTACTGTAACATAAAGGTGATTTTGTCAAGACACGCTGCTAACCTCGGTTTTCTCCACCCAAACATAAACACAACCTTACACATTTGTTTATCGAATTTTGACCGATTTTTAACGTATTAGTAAGGGCTGCCAAATATTTTAAAATGCCCATGCTGAGCCTGCTAAATAACGTATGTCCTAAAAGTTTTGGCACACAATATTTATCGTTTTTTTTAATGCTGCGCTTGAGAGTATTTGGGGCACTTACGTCTTTTTCGATATTTAAGACCATTCCTCTTCAATTCCAACGATATCGTACTCTTAGAAGATCTGTATTGCCTAGCCAGTCTCCTCGTTGACATTCCAATCTGGTTTTTTGCTCTTCTCACCAATCTCTCTGACCTCTGTGCGGTAAATGCACGTGGTCTTCCACTTTTGGGAGATTCAGACATGGTATTCCCTGCTCGCACTCCGCTATTGTTCTATAAATGGTTCTGCGTGAAATGTTTTCATTCTGGAATATTCAACAGATTTCAGCTTTGGGTATCCGCCCAACTAACTTGTGGATACTTTTTCTTATTTCTAATTTATACGACATCTTAAAGCGAAAACTTCAAAATAAATAAATCTCAACTGACAGTAAATAAAGTAAATAAACTTTTGTTTTCAAACGCAACTTGATATTATTTTGTTTTTGTTAAAATTAAAGACAATGAGTTTTGTGCCAAAACTTTTAGGACATACGTTATTTCTGGTTGTTTTAAATTATTTATTAAAAATAATAATTACAGGGTGGTCTCTAAGTAATGGGCGAAAATTTAACTAAAGAATTGTGACATTAAAATTTTGCGATTTAACTAAACTTACCTTAGTGCAAAAGTTGATATTAACTGAGATATAGGGTGTCAAAAGTTCAAAAAATATGTTTAACTTATTTCGATAATATTTAATCCATTATAAATATAAATATTGTAAAAAACTAGGGATTCAATGGTTTTTTGTCATGAGCTATTCATATCTGCAGGGGGACCACCACACTCAATTCGATTAAATCGAGCAAGTCGATGGGCATCTTCATAAATTCAGCCACGACAGTCGATCGAGTTTATCTCCGGCAACTTTTGTTCTTTTGTCTTGGGGACCACCCTGTATAAAATTATTACAAATGATTGGTCTTATGTCGTCTTGTTTAACCTAAAATTTTGGGTCCCTTAAGTTTTGATGTCTTCTTAATGAGTTTCTTCTTGTCACCATTTTGCTTAAGATCCCTAATTATGAGAGCAATTTCTTTAAAAAAAAATCTGACTGTTACCTTAAGTTATTGCGTGGTTATACACCTTTAGTCACTTCAAAAGGTTCATAGACAATTAAAGCAACAACAATGCGCCCCCATGTTTACATGCCGGCATTCCATGGCTAATTTCTACCTGTTAACGTTCTACATGCTTAAGACCATTTTCTTTTTGCTTTTAAATCTGTGCCCGAATGTGTACAGCGTGTACGGTAAGTATGTGTCTAAAATTTAGGAGCGTATAGAAGAGGTTAAAATTACACTGGTCTTTTATATAAGAAAAGTTTCTAAGTTGCCCCATAACGGAAATATGGGGCTTGGAAAGGGGGCCCCAGAATTTTTTTCAACCCGTAACTTTTAAGTGAACCTGTATATAAGGGCATTTATTGTGACGTCACACAACGTTGACGTTTTTTAACCTTTAAAAACATACCCGTTAGAGGCAGTCTTTCCGCTTAGCTGTGCTAACAATCGCACGCTTAAAAAGCAGAACCAAAAGCGACAGATTTTATTCTCATCATAATACTTTTTCATACGCTTTTTCACACTGCCATAAAGGCTGACTCTAACGGTATATCTTTAAGGCTTTGTATGGAATCCAAACAAACAAAGATTTCTATCGAAAATATACTTTTTTTGTTACATTAGTGGCACTATTTTAGATATTTTATATGAGTGTTATTGAAATGGATTACAAGGAACCTTTTAGCACTAATATCATCGATTGAAGTTCGTTAAAATTGTACTTTTGTTCGCATAGTTAGGTTAGGTAAATGAATATCACAAATATTCACGAAAATTTAGAGTCACAGTGCTACAAATAGCCTACACTAATTACAAATAATTTTAAACATTCAAAAAATTCACATAAACCGCTTTATTTTAACATTAAGCACAAATTTTAGTATGTTGTACAAGCCATAAAGACTCGCAAATTCTTGCTATAAAATGTATTTGACGGCATCTAGGAAGACAGGCACGGACTTGCCACTACACTCGTAGAACCAAGATTTTGACATGTGTCACTTTTTTGCTCTAAAACCTAATTTTTTAGATAGACTAGACGTTTTTATTAAAAAAAAAATTACCTAAATTTATTTTAAAAATCCCATTTTTGTAGCAACTTGGCAAAGTTTGTTAAAACTGATACCTACATTACAATAATAGTGAAAATATTTGGTATTGATATTATAAAAAAAAAGATTTTTCTCGAGAACGGTTAATTTTTCTAAATTAATGTATAGTACTTTCTTTTTAAAAGGGCAAGTCTATCTAAAAATTAGGTTTTAGAGCAAAAAGTGACGCATGTCAAAATTGTTGCCCCACTAGTGTAGGAGCAAGTCCGTTCCTGTCTTTCTAGATGCGGTCAAATACAGTTTATAGTAAGAATTTGTAAGTCTTTATTTATTATCCGACATACTAAGATGTAATTGAAATATACAGGTTTACTTAAAAGATACGGATTAAAAAGTAATTTCGGGGCCCCCTTTCTAAGCCCTATATCTCCGGTATGGAACAACTTAGAATTTTTTTTTATATGAAGTACTAGTGTTTAGACATATATATATATATATATATATATATATATATATATATATATATATATATATATATATATATATATATATATATATATATATATATATATATATATATATATATATATATATATAAATAAATAATAACTGTAAGAATTCGGCTACCATGGTTGGTTGTTTAAAAATTACGGAGTCTCCAAAAGAAAATGGAATACCCCGGGCCCGACCAAGACGGCGACACGTGTTTCGTCTTCGTTAAGACTTGTCATAGCCGCTTCAGGTCGTAGGCACCTTGATGATGATATATATAATTTAGACATATACTTACAGGACACCCTGTATAGCGTGGTTATGATGTCTTGATTTGTTTCGTTGGAGTTTTAATAGGTCTATTACAGTATTAAAATAGAACGTTCAGTATTGGCGAAGCCTTATAATTATCATTGTGATACTTACTAGCTCGAAGGCTCAAAAGTAATTTAAATATTTTAAGAGATACTTTTGTCTTTTCTGTTATAACTTGTTCATGAAAAAAAAATATCATTAACAGTTTTTAGCAAAAATAAAAATAAATCGTGGTTCAAAGTTTCTTAAGCTGTGCACCATTCTAAATCTAATGGACAAAGGTCCTTTTTTTATTAAGAATTATGGTTGTGGAATCTCTAATATAAATGTTTTTTAATGCAATCTTTGCTTCTTTGAATTCAGTATTTCAATCTGTATTTTTAAATATCTAAAAATAAAATTTCATAAACTAATCAATAAGCTCAGTCATCGTAAACAAAAATAATAATCGGCCGGCATTCTTCGCGTTATTGCAAAAGTGAAAGTAACTTCGCGCAAGTTATGGTAGTTACATGATTCGCGGATGCTGCAAATACCGATTTACACCTAGTGCCTGTGACATTCTACGGCAAACCAACCCAAATACCTTCTAATGATATTTTCATTATATTATCTGTTGCTATTCAAGACCATGAACATGTATGCAATGGCCAATAATAAGTTACATTTTGACAACCCAATTATAAAAATTTATTTACGGTAAGAGAACTAAGCAAATATTAAAAGAGACTGACATAAATACGCTTACTAAGTATAAAACAGTTTTTTAGAGCACTTACTGTTTTATAAACCAAAAAAAAAAGAAAAAAAAATATTTTACGGATTTTTTTTTCCAAGTTCCAATTTTTTTCCTTTTTCCCTTTTTTGATTTACAATAGTCTAAGATCTGAATAGGAAGCAATCTGCACCTATCTGGTTACTGTGTAAAATCTACTTTATGTTAAATACATGTAGTATTTAATGACGCGTATGGCTACAGGATTGACTAAAAAATTATGGTCAAGGCTATATTTAAATTACAAAAATAACCTTAAAATTTTTGACACACCTTGTATAATGGCATCTTTGATTTTTTTTTAATCTACATGACAGTTTTAGTATATCACTGAATTTTTTGCTTTTAAATTGTTTTAAATAAAGCCATGGGAAATAGTTGAAATTTAAAATTTTGAAAAATTACTACAACTTGTTTCTTCTTCACATCAACGACCTTCTCTCGTCCACAACTAATTCCATTCATAGTTTCGCCGACGATAGTACCCTTCACTCCAGTTTTTAGGTTCCTAAACCCATCACTAAACCTGATTTGAAAAACAAACGCAGAGCGATGCAGATATCTCTTTCGCAGGATCTTAATTTAATATTGGATTGGGGCGCTAAAAATCTCGTCCATTTTAATGCATTCAAAACACAATCATGTTCTTTTTGCGCAAAGAGTCATCAAATACTCATCCTCTACTTATGAGCAGCCAAGTTTTACAGAGCAAAGACACCTTCAATCTTGTGGGCGTCACATTTGAAACTAACCTTAACTGGCATAAACACATTGTATCTATAGCCTTGACTGCTTTAAAAAGCTTGGATTTCTCTTTCGAGCCAAAAGTATTTTTCCCCTTTTAATTTATACACTTTATATGTGTCCTAAATCAGACCCCCTTGGAATATTGTTCTCATATCTGGGGCATGGCATCCCCCACAACCATAAACATTCTTGATTCCATCCAAATAATAGCTTTTCGTTTCATTAATGATCCCACACTTAGAGAAAGGTTTCCCTCTCTTGCCCATCGTTGGCCTGTGGGGGATTTATCGCTTTTTATAGATACCTCCATAGCTTATGCTCTGAAGAACTGTCCAGAGTAATTCCTTCCTTTTCCTTTTGATACATGATATTATCACAACAATTGTTTAAAATGTCAGTGTTTAAAAATTTTATTATTTTTATTTTTATTTTATTAATTATATTTTTTCATAATTTTATTTTTTACATTTGTTATTTATTAATTTTGTTATAATGATATCATGCACAAAAGGTAAAAATTAAATGCATTAATAAATTTTATTTAGGCAATTCATCGTCTTTCTAAATTTTAACGCGCCTCCAGACATGGGTCCCTATACCCAAATATTTTCTACTATCGCACTGAATAACCCTAGAGGTTTGACCCCTTAGTTCTGAAACACCCTGTATAAAATTATTTAAAATAGCCACTGTTTATTTAAAATATATTTTTGGCATATTTTATGTTTAAAAATAAATGAATTTAGTTAAACCAAGGACCTTGCTAGGTCAGAACGAAGGCGAAAGTGGACCCGAGATTAAGAAATAACTTTCGTCGTCCTTGGCGCAATGTTGTCCGGGCGCGGCGCCTCAACCAGCCCACTTTCAACGTAGGAATGTTGCCATTCTACCAGGCATCTTATTAAAAGATTTTAACACCTTGTTGTTAATAAACATAGACTATAAGAACTGCCTGATTTAGGTTTTGCCGACAGAGATTTTATAGGAACATTAGGAAACATTGTTCTTAAAAAATTATGTTTTTTGTCTTGTACCGTCAATATGTCACTAATTAAAAGACAACAAAAAACTCATATTTTTGGAAAATTAAAAACGAGTTGACCCATGCACTAAATTTATTTTGTATATATATATATATATATAATGAAACACAAGAAAAAATTTCCTACTGTTTCGGTGTATTATATAAAATATTCTACTCCCTTCCCTTTAAAGACAGTCAAAAGAAAACATCCTGCTTTTCTATGCTTTCCACCACGACTCTCTCCCCAGACCGGTTTCGCCTGCCTTACAGGAACTCATCAGTGAGGCTGTATCGAGTCGTGGTGAATAGCATAGAAAACAAGAGTCTACATATCAGACTTTTGACTGTCTTTAAAGGGAGTACAATATTATATATATATATATATATATATATATATATATATATATATATATATATATATATCGTTTTTGTCTATGAAAGAAACATCCACGTAATATTTCCCCCCACCCCAAAAAAAAGTTTAAGGGTCATGTCTGGCCCCTTAAAATTGTGATCAGATCAAAATAGCTTTGACGATATGAGGTCGCTAAATTTTACGCAGAAACACTGAAAATGTATACGTCTTTGTTTTGACTTAATAAATCGGTTGAATAATAATTAAATATATACAAAAATTAATTTAAATTCTTGCAGCAAATGAAAAACTAAAAATCAAGTGTGTCAATATCCGAATTGGCTCCACTTGTATTTACCTTTCACATGCAGGCTCGTATCGCGTACGTACACGTAGGGTGTAGGATTTGTTCAACGTATCTTGTGTAATGGGACTAAGTCCAGTTACACTCGAAAAGTTCGAACGCCCTACGCCCTACGCCGGATGCATTGCAAGTAATGTAACCTTACACATGCAGGCGCGTATCGCGTACGTGGTCGTAGAGTGTAGGATTTGTTCGACGTATCATGTGTAATGGGACTAAGTCCAGTTACACTTGAGACGTTCGAACGCCTTACGCCCTACGCCCGCGCATTGCAAGTTATGTAACCTTACACATGCAGGCGCGTATCGCGTTCGTGGACGTAGTGTGTAGGGCGTGTTTAACGTCTCATGTGTAATGGGACCAAGTCCAGTTGGACTTAAGACGTTCGAACGCCATACGCCCTACGCCCGACGCATTGCAAGTTATGTAACCTTTCACATGCAGGCGCGTATCGCGTACGTACACGTAGGGTGTAGGATTTGTTCGACGTATCATGTGTAATGGGACTAAGTCCAGTTACACTTGAAAAGTTCGAACGCCTTACGCCCTACGCCGGATGCATTGCAAGTAATGTAACCTTTCACATTCAGGCGCATATCGCGTACGTGGACGTAAGGTGTAAGGCTGTTCTACGTCTCATGTGTAATGGGACTAAGTCCAGTTACACTTAACGTACGAACGCCCTACGCCGGATGTATTGCAAGTAATTTAACTTTTTACATGCAGGCTTGGCGCGTACGCGTTTGGTTACATTACTACTTTCGTTTGTACGTCCCATGTGTAACGGGACTAGGCTGCAGTCGTCCGTATCAACTATTTTTTTTTTTAATATGAAACATAAATATAATATCAACAAATATGATTAAAAACGTAAGTTTTACCGATTATATGCCAGGGTCGGCTTGTCGTTTTCCAATAGCAGATGCATGTTTTCAAAATTGTTATCAAGTTTTACCCATTTTGAGTAGAAACTGTACATCAAATGATTTTACTTTTTTGTAAGGAAAAAATAAATAATTAATTTATAAATATCGAGCTAATAGCACACTTTTAAATTGAATACTAACTGAACGTATTGAATTAAAAATACATTTTCATAATACGGCACTGGCAACCTTTTGGCGAGCTTGAAAACAGATTGATTGATAGCTTTGATTTCGCTCTCACTTCTCAATAATTGTATCTATGTAAATATATCTTAGTAAAAGTTTAAAACACAATTTTAAGATCTCTTATAAGCCTTTGTAATAATAAAACATAATTGACCACATATTATATAATTATTGCTTTAAGCAAATTATTATAAGCAATATATTTACAAAATTATACACATTATTTGTTTACCATGTGTGTAATTTTGTTATTATTACATATTGATATACAACATTTTTAAGCTAATTAATATGGTAAAATTAAACAACTGGATTTACAATAAATGAAAGGTAATACATTTTCTTTTACACTAATTATGGTATTCCCAATAACTGTAATGACGTAAGAAATAATTCCGTCATTGTCATGGTGACAAATTATATGATAACATGTAATTGATTACCTTTTATGGCAAGAAATACTAATAGGTAGTCAGCTTTTTAGTTTATTTTAGATACATGTTTAATTTCTTTATGTTTTACCCATCTATTATTGATCTGTAATACCTTAGAAACGGAATATGTTATGGTAGCAATAATACCTGCTATCACACCTAGGACATTATAAGCGGGCATTATGATAATGCCCGCTTATAATGCCTAATGCGCTAATATGGAAATTTTATTGCTTATCCAATTTTATTTCTCTCACAATAAAGATCAAGTTTATACAAACATATGTATTAAAATAAAATCAATAACTTACCAGTTCCTGAAAATATGCCATTAAAACGGTTTCGGTTATTTGAAGAATTGCGTTCGCATCTTTCAAATACCAAATATGCCATACTCCCGATCATACTGTTGCCTTGATTTAACTGGCAAAAGATTTTCAGTCGCTTTTATGGCCTTTGCTCTTATATTTTGTGGAATTTCTTCCATTTGAGCAAATCGTTAAATAAATAATATCAACTGACTAACTGATAGAAACATCAAAGTAAAACTTAACACCAGTCATTATCTACTTACGTATACAGGTACAGGTGCAACTTATTTTTATATTGCGAATAAATAATTTAAGTAATTGAAAAACTCTTTTTGGGTAAAACATAAAGCATTGTATGCACAGGGCATTATAGTCCTAGTAACGGCCTTGATACATAAATGGCTATTACGTAAAAACCAACAATTCTTAACGTATAGTGCTAATATACATTTTTGATGTACATTTCTATAGAGCCAAAAACTGGTTAACATATACGGAGTTTTTCATTTAAAAAGCTTACTTAATAATGGACATTTTGTTTTTAAATTATTTATTTTAATTTATATACAGGGTGATTTAAAAATCGATTACGAAACTTAAGGGAGTGATTCTACTTAACAAAATAAGGGTAGGGCTTTATATAATTTTTTTTCAAAATGTAATTCGTTTTTGAGTTACAAGCCGTTAAATTTCAATTTTTATTTTGGTTTTTTGCCATATTGCATTTATTTTTAACCAATCCAGTTGATATTTGGCACACAAATCGAGCTTTGCAGATTCTAAAATTTTTAAGACAAAAGTAGTTTTATTTAAATACCGCCAGAGGGCACTTTACCTAAAACTTAAAATTTATTTACATCATAACTTTTTATTTTGACAGATATCGCATAAGCTGGGGGCGCTATTTTATAGACAATCAAAAACCTTAAAAAATAAGGTACTCTTTATTAAAGTCGATAAATCTCACCGTTTAGGCACCAATAGACATCAAAGTTTTCATCAATTTCAATCAAATTACCTACATACATACAGGGTGTCCAGTAACTCAACCGACAAACTTAACCAAACGATTCTATAATAAAAAATAAGAAAAACTTCTCATAAACATAATATGTCCTAAACGTCTTAGTTTTAGAACTACGGGGTGTTAAAAATAAAAAGTTTTTTTTTTAATTTGTGACTTGTCTTGTAACTCAAAAACGAATGACATTTAAAAAAAAACATATGAAGCCCTACCCTTATGTTGTCAAATAGAATTACCCCTTAAGTTTCGTAATAGATTTTGAATTACCCTGTATAAATTATTTCATTTTAAAATCAGCTAAAATCAACCTTTTTGTTGCGTCAAGTTATTAAAACTCGTGGATATATCGGGCGTTTTGTAATGGGGTTGTCAGATTGTGCGATTATTCCTAGAATTAATCTAAATTTTAGGACACTTAAAAAATTTTAATTTTTCGTCGCAACTCTTTTCTTGCATCCAAAGTGTAAATAATAGTTTAAGAATTGGGCATATAGCAAGGTGCCTTAGGGAATAAAAAAAAGATTTAACTAACCAGAACTAACCATGACCACCACAATGTAACAGTATTGTTTACCGGTTCCAGGGCTTGTTTTTTAATTAGCTGCTTTAAATGTAATTATCCGCACTTTAGTAACTGTAAATTATTGTTGTAACATGTTGTTAAAATAATTAAATTAAAAAAAAAAGTACTGTCCCTAAAGTCGACCATCACCTAAGACAGTCCAGTTTTTATATTAACCAGACGGGAGACGATAATCTCACGTCTTATACAGCAAAGCAATAACCCATTTTTTTGTTACAGATAATGACAACGATCCTAATCGCGCACCACCCTGCGACCCCGCCGTCTGCGTCCTCCCTGACTGTTTCTGTTCTGAAGACGGTACTACCATCCCCGGAAACCTCCCTGCTAAAGATGTACCTCAGATGATCACCGTCACTTTTGATGATGCCATCAATAACAACAACATTGAATTGTACAAGAAATCTTTAACGGAAAACGTAAAAATCCCAACGGTTGTGATATAAAATCTACATTCTTTATCTCTCACAAATACACCAACTACTCAGCTGTACAAGAGATGCATCGTAAAGGTCACGAAATTGCTGTTCATTCTATCACGTAAGTTAACATTTTTGTAAAAATATATTCCAAAAATCTAAAATTTCCGTTTTTTAAACTATTTTTTAAAATTATTATCTTTATATATATATATATATATATATATATATATATATATATATATATATATATATATATATATATATATATATATATATATACAATTGTCCTATTTTTCTTGGACGTTTCGCACATTTTATTGTGCTTTTTCAAGCCTAAAACCAATACAGAACATTTAACGTATTTTTTCAGTTTACAATTAACATTAACAAATTAAAATTTTACAAAACAATACACTTAAGTACGTACAACAAAAGTTTTCGTTAATCTAACCAATCAGTCTTTAAAACAATACAACTACATAACATTTATGACTTAACATTTACATATTTTTTTGGTTCAAAAGAAGCGAGAGTAGGCAATGTATTTGAATATTTGTTTTTAAAGAAGTTTTATATAGGGATGTCTTAATAATTTTAAAAGTTGTTCTTTATAGGGTGTGAAATGAACTATTATGTAATTGGCAATATTTAAATTTTATTTATTTATGAGGTTAAAATATATTTGGCTTAGGTTACTAATATCTTTTTTGTCATTAAGAACTTGTTTTTCCCTTTTAATTTCAATCATTTCTTTAAAAGTAAGTTTTTATGGTTGGAATCACGTACTAGTATTTCATGTTATTCATAAACCGATAACCTATTCCCAAGAGAAATAAGACAATTTTATAGAAAAATGGTTAGTTCTGGTTAGTTTCTATATATATATATATATATATATATATATATATATATATATATATATATATATATATATATATATATATATATATATATAAATATATATTATAAATATATATATATATATATATATATATATATATATATATATATATATATAGAATATATAGAGTGTTAAAATTTCAAAAAAAAAAAAAAATTATACACATTCTAACAATTCTTTACCCAATTATCTTTAATTTGGCAATATTATCAATAAAATTAATGGGATAATTTATCACTAGCTTAATTACATACATTTAGTAAGTTCCGTGGCATCTCGAGAAGAAACTGAAGAAATATTTCCAACAAAAAAACGGTGCGCCACTGACTGTGTAAATTTGTATAAAATTTTTGTACTTTCTTTAGATTAGGCAAATACGAATACTGCTTTTATGTCTCTTAATTTTTTTCGTATCTTGTTTAGTTTAAGAGAAAAAAATCACTTTATTGCGTATTTTTAGACCATAAAAGAAGCATTGCGGTATCTTTTTCTTTTAAAAACTAGGTTTTATACCCATATAACATTTTTTGCCGGCGTTCAACATTGTATTTACTGGCATTGCCAACACTCTTTAATGGCAAGGCATTGGCAAAAGGTTTCAAAAGACGCGAAAGTGGGCAATTGGCCGTTATTAGGCCACGTGTTGCACATAATGTGATGGCATCCGTCATTAATAAGTTATTGGCGAAAAAATGCGTTTAAGATGATGGCATCCATCATTAATAAGTTATTGGCAAAAAGATAACAAAAGACACGAAAGTGGGCAAATGCAGATACTCCCAAGCAGCAAGCTGACGTCTTATTGACGAAAATTGTCGCATATACTTTTTTAAAAGCTAAAATGATGCGATATTTTATTTGAAAATTAAAATAGGAAAAAACTCCTTACTGCATGCAATTTCCTTGCAATGCAAAGTACCATCTCTCGGAACACTGTCCAACTTGGAGATGCAGATTATTATAATAGCCGAAGATATTTCTTTCAAAGCTAAGTGAGATCACCTACCGCAGACCGCTCTCGAAGTATTTTTGTCTAATGGGTACGGTTTAGACGATAAAAAGCGAAGATATTGCAGAAACGTAGTAGTTTATTGTCCATTACGCCATCTATCGGTATGTCAAAAAAACTATTAAATATATATAATATTTTTTATTAACACGTCTTTAAAACTTTTAATAAAGTTTTAAACAAAATGTTTACAGCTCCTAACAGTCTACTTGAATATCTTGCCTTCTCGACTAGCCATCACCAATTAATCACACAACACACACTTATTAGGTAATGAATACATTTAATTATGTCTCTTTTCTTTAAAAAAGAAACTAAAAAGCCAGAAAACCACGTAGAAAACAAATGCACAAAGCGGTCACCTTCGGTCGAAATTAACGTAGCTAATTTTACCATCATTTTATTTGACCTAATTTTTATTTGCATGATTTTTAACAATAAAATGTTATGAAAAGGCCATTTCCTTTAAATTATGTAAAAAAACATAAAATAATGTTGTTTAGCTGCCATTATAAATAAAACAGATCAAAAAAATTGCTTTAATGTTAGTTAAATACCAATATTAATAATATGGTTAAAAAATATGAATATGCGTTGAAGGTTTGCCTTCAAAAATCCAATATTTATTTGCCTGCAAAAAAACGCGTGCTTTATTTAATCAGGATTGGTATGTCGCCATTTTTGTACGCTTGCCGGCAATTCGCCTGCATGTAAAATTTATTGGCAATTAAGTGTTTATTTAGGGTTGACTTATTAATGCGTATAAGATGTTGGCATAATATTGCCACCAATTGCCAATACATTACCATCAATGCCAATATGAAAAATGTACATTGCCGGCAAATAGTGTTTGCTGGGTAATTTTTAATTAGCAATTATGTAACATTACATACTTATTAAAATAAGGATCATATCCAGTATAATATTTTTACTTAAATAAGTGTTTTCAAAATTTCTTGGTTTTTTGAAAATTTCAACACCTTCTATCTCAAAAGTTAAGACGTTTAGGACATATGTTCATATGAACTTTTCTTTCGAAAATAGGTCAAGGAATCATACCCTGTATTTTCAGCCATCAATTAAATTACACCCTGTATAAATGTAAAACAATTTTTGAACAATATTCTAATTTATTATTAATTTTTATTGGCATACCTATTGTAGATTTAGTGTATTTTTGCGTCACTGATTTTTCATGCAGTTAATAGCAGATAGTAGGTTATTAAGGACTGCTTGTACAAGATGGTGTTTACTTTAGTCTAAAGTTTAAATCACAGATCTGTAGTTTAACATTTTTCCTAATATAACTACTTGATATCTGTAACGAAACACTAGCCATCAGGCGAGTCTGTTATTGCCATAAGTAATAAAAGACACTTTATGCATAACGTATGTCGGTTTTTTTAATGCTGCGCTTGAGAGTATTTGGGGCACTTACGTCACTTTCGATATTTAAGACCATTCCTCCTCAATTCCAACGATATCGTACTCTTAGAAGATCTGTATTGCCTAGCCAGTCTCCTCGTTGACATTCCAATCTGGTTTTTTGCTCTTCTCACCAATCTCTCTGACCTCTGTGCGGTAAATGCACGTGGTCTTCCACTTTTGGGAGTTTCAGACATGGTATTCCTGCTCGCACTCCGCTATTGTTCTATAAATGGTTTCGACAGAATTCAGCTTTGGGTATCCGCCCAACTAACTTGTAGATACTTTTTCATATTTCTAATTTATACGACATCTTAAAGCGAAAACTTCAAAATAAATAAATCTCAACTGACAGTAAATAAAGTAAATAAACTTTTGTTTTTAAAGGCAACTTGATATTATTTTGTTTTTGTTAAAATTAAAGACAATGAGTTTTGTGTCGAAACTTTTAGGACATACGTTATATGTTTCATACAAATTTTTTTCCAAGACCGTCCATACTATAACTTTTCTTGGACATATAAAACATAATTTATTTATTTTTAATTTTATTATTTCATTATTATTATAGATTTTTAATAATTAATAATAAATTTATTTACAAACTGATAAACTTTGAATTTGGTATGTTGCTTTACTGTTTGGATTAAAAAGTATTTACTATATTCTCACCAATTTTTAACAAGTTAAAGATTTGTCAATAAAAGGGAAACTGTGTGATTTAACTAAAAATTGTTTTTTTCTTGGTTCTGAAATTATATTCACATTCTTTATTTCTCACGAGTCAGTGCAGGAAATGCATTCTAAAGGTCACGAAATCGCCGTTCATTGTCTCACGTCAGTTAATAATTTATTCAAAACCGGTAGTAGAAAATCTTGATTGAATTTTAATCGATCGATATTGGTGACAACTCATGACTGTTATGTGTGATCGTAAAACTTTTACTATACAATATTTACAACAGTTTATAAAAAATTCTTCAAACATTAAAATATCTAATATATAGTTAGGGATTGCTTGAACATTTTTCCAAATCATTACTAACTAATTTTTTGTGAGTAGATTCATTTTGACGAGACAACCATCTTTTTTCCTTACAACAATTTTCATTATTCCTAATTATATAATAAATGAATTTTTGTTTATTTCAGTCACAATGACGATGAACGTTTCTGGTCAAACGCTTCAGTCAACGACTGGGTCAAAGAAATGGGGGACAAAGAATCATCACTGAAAAATTCGCCAACATTACTGATAACAGCGTTGTAGGAGTCCGAGCTCCCTACTTGAGAGTAGGAGGCAACAACCAATTCACCATGATGGAAGAGGAAGCTTTCTTGTACGATTCCACCATTACTGCTCCTTTGAACAATCCTCCTCTATGGCCATACACTATGTACTTCCGAATGCCACACAGATGCCATGGTAACGTACAAAACTGCCCTACAAGATCTCATGCAGTTTGGGAAATGGTACTAAATGAATTAGATAGAAGAGAAGATCCTACCAACGATGAAGATCTTGCTGGTTGCGGTATGGTCGACTCTTGTTCAAATATCCTTACGGGCGATCAGTTCTACAACTTCTTAAACCATAACTTTGACCGCCATTATGAAGAAAACAGAGCTCCTCTGGGACTCTATTTCCACGCTGCTTGGCTTAAGAACAACCCTGAATTCTTAGACGCCTTCCTATACTGGGTTGACGAAATCCTTTCCAATCACAACGATGTTTACTTTGTCACTATGACCCAAGTTATCCAATGGATCCAGAACCCAAGGACTGTAACAGAAGCTAAAAACTTCGAACCCTGGAGGGAAAAGTGCGTAGTCGAAGGACCACCAGCTTGCTGGGTACCTCACAGTTGTAAACTGACATCCAAAGAGGTTCCCGGGGAAACCATCAATCTCCAGACTTGCGTTAGGTGTCCTAATAATTACCCATGGGTTAATGATCCCACCGGAGACGGTCTTTTCTAAGTCAAATTAAATTTTAGTCCAGTCTAGATTTTAAACTTCTAAAAGATCTACACACTCTGTGTATTATGTGATGCTTCATCGTACTAGTTTAAATAAGTTATTTTTTAGAAATTTCGATCTTTTGATTGGACTAGTTAAGGGACTTTACAATAGTGTCACCCTTGCCGATGATGTCACTCGGCCATAATCGGGTCTTAATAAGTGATTTTACGTTACATTTTGTATTTATTATTTCAATGACTGTATGCGTGATCTATTTTGTTATTTTATTTTGTAATAAATGATATTTGAATAAGTTTAGACTGTTAATTCTCATGATATATCCTAGAACGCTAGTTAAAACCTACATTGTTGTGACTTTCACAACGATATTATGTAACATACACCTTTTATTAGTGTTATTTATGAATTAAATTTTAGGATAATCATTAAATAAGGTTTTGTAAATTTAATAAAAATGTGGAAAATCCTGAAATTAAAATAAAATGTTTTTAAATACGTGACTTTAATGTTTTATTCACCTTATTAATAAACATCATCCAAAAAATAACACCAGCAATTTGTCCATGAAAAAGAGAAAGGTCTGTTTCTGCGAAATAAGCAATAAATATTCAACGACAATTATAGGAAATAATCAAACTTAAGGTGTCTGTTTAAAGCATAACTAAAACCTTTTAAAGATAAACTTATATTTTTGGTTAAAACAAACAAGATATCAGCTTTAAAAGTTTTTTTCTCCTGCAATATATATTTTGGGTCTGTTTTTAATGATCTAGTTAAAGAAACAGTAAATAATAAACCTTGAAATATGCAGTCCAAGTCTTAAACTTAAAATAAATATATAAATATTTATTCTGTATGTCCCGAATTTAAGATATGGCGTTATTGATCTTTGATTGATTAAACGAAAAACAAACCAAAATTATTGCATATTAAATAAAAAATTTAGTTCTAGTTAGTTTGATTGTCTGCAGTGTATCTAATACAATTTTTATATTGCATGAGTATTATGAAATTGAAAAGGATTGGATTGAACGTCATAAGTTAAACCTGTTTTTTAGGCGATTTAAATAGAGTTCAATGCAATTGTGAGTTTTATTTGCACGATATTCACGGTTTTGGAAAAGGTTTGAAAAATTACAGTTAAGTTAAACAGGTAATCGGTGTAGAAACGAAATAGCAGGAAATAAAATACCCTTAAATTTTTGCTAATCCCTTGTGAAAGTGTTTCTTTAGTGGTTTGCGTTATTATTTTGTTCACGTCAAGATATTTATTGAGGGGGAACGTTTTTACAAAAAATTGGACGGCGCCCCTTTAACCCCTTAACCACCAGGGCCACCACCCCAAAATTCTTAAATAAGAAGGCGGGTCGGGTGATACATCATTTTAAAGCTCTTGACGAGTACTTTATAACCCTAGAATATGAAGTCAATATCTTCACCTATTACAAAATGGCGGTACTTTAAAAATTACCTAAATACCTGATTTGGATGGCCATTTTTCCGAAACTAATAAGGTTAGATGTATTTAATGTGGTATTTTCTTAAAGCTCATTTAAAGATCTTTTTAATGGTAAAATAATATACGGGGTTCTTAAATAAAAAAATATGTACTTTTTCTTCTACCCTGTATATTACTACCAGTATCACCATTAAAAGACCTTTAAAAGAGCTTTAATAAAACACCACATTAGGTACATCCAACTTTATTAGTTTCGAAAATATGGCCATTCAAATCAGGTATTTAGGTAATTTTTAAAGTACCGCCATTTTGTAATAGGTGAAGATAATGACTTCATATTCTAGGGTTATAAAGTACTCGTCAGGAGCTTTAAAATGATGTATCACTCGACCCGCCTTCTCATATAAGAATTATGGGTGGTGGCCCTGGTAGTTAAGGGGTTAAAGGGGCGCCGTCCAATTTTTGTAAAGAATGTTTCCCTCAATAAATATCTTGACGTGTTTCGGCGATTTTCTCAAATCTGTCTCGTTTCGAAGATAACTTGAGTGGAAAGTTTTCAAATGAACACCCTGTATACACGTTGCTCCAGCTCTATGCTTTTAATTTAGTTTCTGTGCGATAAGCAGGTAAAGATTAGACAAAGAACGCCTGCATTAATCCTTTCCTATGGTAATGATAAAATGGCATAAAATGTATACTATTTTAAAGCAGAACTACAACTAATAATAAAATAATCGGCTAGCAAATCCATGCTATCAACTTTAAAATGTTTTTCATATTTCTCTAGAACAATAAATGGTAAATTGGTTATGCAAATCGGACGATTTTTACTTAACAGTATCTTTCTACCAAGGTAATCAAGTGTTACAAACGTGGTATATTTTAAAATATGGTTTTATGATATTATACATTTTTTATTAATAAATGTGTGGTCTACGCAAATAATGCTTGTGCTAAGACTGTGATTTAATATATAGAGGTCATGGTTTTAATTAAAAATAATTAGGCCAATTACAAATAATCAGTGACACTTAGAATTTTGAGTTCTGTAGCACGATTTTATTCGTCGCCAGTCGATAGCCCAGGGAGGGGAGGGAGAAGTTGATATGGAGAATGAGAAAAGTATGAATTGTAGGAAAAATCAAGAACTTATGTAGATTTTTACTTGTAACGTATATCCTAAAAGTTTTGGCACAAAACTCATTGTCTTTAATTTTAACAAAAACAAAATAATATCAAGTTGCCTTTGAAAACAAAAAGTTTATTTACTTTATTTACTGTCAGTTGAGATTTATTTATTTTGAAGTTTTTGCTTTAAGATGTCGTATAAATTAGAAATAAGAAAAAGTATCTACAAGTTAGTTGGGCGGATACCCAAAACTGAAATCTGTCGAATATTCCAGAATGAAAACATTTCACGAAGAACCATTTATAGAACAATAGCGGAGTGCGAGCAGGGAATAACATGTCTGAATCTCCCAAAAGTCGAAGACCACGTGCATTTACCGCACAGAGGTCAGAGAGATTGGTGAGAAGAGCAAAAACCAGATTGGAATGTCAACGAGGAGACTGGCTAGGCAATACAGATCTTCTAAGAGTACGATATCGTTGGAATTGAGGAGGAATGGTCTTAAATATCGAAAGAGACGTAAGTGCCCCAAATACTCTCAAGCCCAGCTTCTTCGTATACCAAGATGTTGTAAAGACAATGAGTTTTGTGCCAAAACTTTTAGGACATACGTTAGTACGCGTTTTACATCTACGGCGTACATTGTATTAAGTGTTTTATTGATTGTCATAATGGATTTCGTTAAAAATCTGTAATGAAGAAAAATGCACAAAGTCGGTTTTGTTGTGTCTGCAGCTCGGACCTGAATAACCAAGAAATTACATTTTGTGGATTTATAAAATTACTCGGAACGCTGACTGTTAATTATTGTATGTTTTATTTTGGTTATTGCCTACGTAGGTATGATGCATAATATTTTTTGTTACTGTTATGCCTTGTTTTTAAAAGTGCTTGCTTGTAGCGGAGATACAAATCAAAATTGGTAATTTCTGTTAATATTCTTTGCCAGACTGGATCAAGATACCCATTTTTATCAGCTTACTGACCGTATTGTAACTGTTTAATTTTCTAATCTCCTTCCAATTTATACACTTTGTATGTGTCCCAAATTCGACCCTCTCTGGAATATTGTTCTCTTGTCTGGGGAATAGCATCCCCTACAACCCTCAGCATTCTTGATGCCATTCAAAGAAGGGCTGTTCGTCTTATTAATGATCCTTTACTTACTCAAAGACTCCCTTCTCTTGCCCATCGTCGAGTTGTGGGAGATCTATCGCTCTTCTATAGATACTTTTACGGCTTCTGCTCCGACGAATTATCCAGTATAGTCCCTCCTCTTGTAGCTTCCAAGAGAGAAACTCATGGTGCCGCACGTATGCATCCCTATACGGTCCAATTGGACAGGCCCCGAACTTCCCATTTCGTTCGTTCTTTTATCCCTAGAGTTTCTAGACTGTGGAACCTACTGCCAGCGGAGGTCTTTCCTTTCCCCCAAATCTTCAAGTTTTTAAGTCCCATGTTAACAAACTTCTTCTTACCCTGCTTAAGACACCCACGGTACGTTAGTATTTAGGCTTTCAGCCTTCGTGGATTGTCCCAAGATAAGAAAAAAATCTGAATCGTGAATACAAAAGACTATCCCTGTTAAAATCCAATATAAACCACATTGAAAAATAAAATTGACAACTGTCAGTCAGGGACAAAACATCATATGACTGAGCAATAGTGATAATGTAAATATTTCATTTGTTTTAAACTAGCTATTTAAAAAAAAAGGCAAAAAAATAATCTGAACGTCTATGCAGGCAAGGTCAGCTGCCTTTGGATGCCATTTTCATATTCATTTAACATTTTAAAATGGGAATGGATTTATACTAAATTAACAATAATTCAATATCTGACAAGTGCTGATGACAGACAATGTCAACAATAAATGTGTTGCTATGGATTAATTTTTAACAGGTAAAATTTCAAAATCTCTGATATTTCTATTAAAACATGATGTTAATGATTATTAAATTATGCGATACATAGAACAGTAGCAGAAAAATATAATACATTACACGATGCGAAAGGCCTTTCAAGTGTTCGGAGGTTTTAAATAGCCTCGGCTTCGCCTCGGCCATTTAAAAACCACCTCACACCAAAAGTAAACTTTCGCATCTTGTAATGTAAATAACTATTTATTACTTGTAGTGTAGTATTAATTTTAAAGATTAATTAAAACAAAGCCACTTTTATATTTTTGCAATTTTTTCAAGCTGCTACCTATTCTCAGAATTAATTATATTTCTTCATTGTATATAAATACAAAAGGATGGTACTACCTGCTACGAAACAGTTAATTAACAATATCGACAGTTCTGTTATTTAAATCGATTATTTAATATACAATGATATTAACTGTATATTTATGCGGCACTCTCTATCCACGTATAAGAAGCTTTGTGTTATTCTATTCGCCTTGACACTTGGGTTTGAAGAAGTCTAACTCGTTCTTATAACCTTTAAATGTCAGTATCAACTATTTCTTATAAATAATAATTTGCAATTTCTTATTAATATATTATAGAGGAACGAACATTTCGAAGAACTTTTTATTTTGTCTTTAAACAAAGTCATCATAATACTCTTGCTTTAACATTTGTAAAACGTAAAATAGTATTTTTAGGTTCCATTGTTTGTATCTTAATTTTTACAAAACATTACGGACAGTTATATTTCCTGTCTGTTTTTAAATAACACAATTTTTATAAAAGCTTAAAATCTATATTGAGTATTAAATTTTATTGAGGATATTAAAGTCGAAAGCTGCAAAAACTTCTTTTAAAAATTTAAGCTAAGCTACGCTGCGGGCTAGTTGCGGTTGGATGGTATTTATTTGGGTACACGCTAAAATAAAATTAAAAGTACTAAAAAACCAAAAAAAAAAAATTAAACAAGTAAAAAGATAATTAAAAATCGTTTTTTTTTTTTTGGTTTTTAGTACTTTTAATTTTATTTTGGCGCTTACCCAAATAAATATCATCCATTAAATGAATCCGCCAAACTACAAAACTAAATCATGATAATGCATAGCTTTGGATTTGACAGAAAAATATGTTACCGTTCTATGCGACTATTATTATCTTTTTACACTTCTTGTAAAAATTAAACAATTTAATATTTACTAACACATTATAATTTATTAAGATATTTAATTAAGGAGTAAGTTATAAAAATAATTCTAATTATTTACAGGGTGTTTAAAGGTAGGACGGCACTACTGCTAACGCTATAATAGTATAGGATGTAGCAACCTTTTCGAGAAAGAATTTAGGGTCAGCTAATTTTTTGATATATTGTTCCCCTCCCTCTTTCAGGTAGACCCTGGCCTCTCTGGCTGACGGTAGCATTTGCGTTTATTAGTTTATATCCTACATGTACAGGGAATAATCCAAAATTTGGAATATATTTAAAGAAAATTAATTTTCAATTTTTGTCTTTAAATAAGTTTCCCAAACATATTTTTTGCCAGAAACTTGCTTGCTAATTATACAATTACCCACTCTTAACTTCTGAACCATTTAAAATATTTTAATGAAACTTGAAACGATAATAAATGACCAAGGTTTGCATTTTATGACGTATTGGTGATAGCTCTAAATATCAAGGTGATAGCTCTAAATGTCAAGGTCACAGCTGGGCGCCAACGCAACCGCTACCGCCAGCTAAACATCCGAGGATATACCCGAAAGATGAGAAAAAAACATATCAAAAAATCAGCCAACCTAATTTTTTTGTTTTCCGACGTTGCTACATACCTCTCGGACTTTAAGGGACTTTAGTTAAATTAGCGATTAATTTTATTTTATTAAGCCTATTAACCATTGGTAAAACCTGTTTTGTTTTTTTATTACGAGATACAATTTTTATGTCATTTTTAAACCTAAGTCAAAAGTTAAAAGTTTTTAAAATAATTACAGTTAAACATTGCCATTATACTTGTATTAGATAATGCACTATAGCTAACTTCTTTACCCTAAGAGATGAAGCTTTACGAGACAAAAGCAAAGAATTAAATTTTTAGGCCCATTAAGATGGTAAATAAATAAAGTTTAATAAAAAAAAATCAAAACACTTGAGTATGTATGTATAGAAGGAACAGTTTAAAAATGTAAATTCGGTGCTTTTTGATAAGAAAAAAAATCACAAAAGGGTTTAAAGTAAATAAATCGGCATGCTTGTCTTCGCGGCCGTCTTTGCTATATTTCTTTTATGATATGCCGGTTGATGCAGCTGGTCATCGCACTATGGGATAGAAGTTAATTTTTTCGGTTAAAATTCTGAAACTTACCAATCTAACTTAAAATGAGGGGCTTTTTACTGGAAAAATATTATAAATCATTACAAATGCTTTTTGGAATCCTAAAACTTATTATATGTTGTTATAAATTTACACACAACAACATTTTTATTTTTTATTGTATAAAATAAACTAAAATGTCAGCTTGTTTGGTTGATTCGGTAGTATTCTAATTAGTAATCCGATGATTATTATCTAATATGTTCTACAGGGTACGACAATAGGTATGATTTTTTAAATGAAATACCCTGAATGCTATATCACCACCAAAAAATCTTTTAAAATGCTTTAAAAAAATACTACATTTGATGTGTCTATCTCAATTAGTTTCGGAAATATGACCATCCAAATCTGAAAAATAATTTTAAAGTATTCTTAGAAGCGTAATAGAGATACATCTTCCCAACTTTTTTATTTTTTAACGTATAAAATAAATAAAAACACTGTTTTGTTGGGTAGATTCTGTAGAATCCATATCTTTTATCAGAATGCTTTTATCTTTTAGGATATACAGTGTAGGACAAAACATATTCAATTTTAAAATGGAAAACCTTGTAAATTATAAAAAATCTTAAATCTGTCCTTACACTCAGAAGTAGCAAAAAGTAGGAAGGCAATTGTAAGTACAAAAACTGATAAAGAAAAAGGTAAAAAAATCTTTGACAAAAATAGCTAGATTTCGCGAGACTGCATCGGAAACACAACAATAGCCCTTATTATTTAAACTCTTTTACTTTTTTAGTAAACAAGGCTAATAATAAACTAAGTAGATTAATTGTTATATATTTATGTTAACTTAAAATAAATTTTCAAGTTTCCTATTACCCCAATAGAAGTCGTCATATCCTTTTATAATTTTGCGTACATGTAGTTTGGAGTATCTACTTTGAAAAATACAGCATGAGCCATTAAAATTTCAAAATTGCTTTTTGGCCAAAATAATGGATTTCTATCCCATAGTGTATCGGCGCGTCGCTGTAAAGGATAGCGGCGCCTTTGTATAAAATAGTTCGATTGCCTTTTTTATGTTTTTTGTATTATTTTCAAAGGGTACCGAATTTGCGCTTTTAAAATGTTCTTACTATATGTCTTTTAAAGTGTGCGTGCATAAAAAGGCGTGGCACACAAGTACTCATAATAAAATACCATATTCGTTAAGAAGGAACTCACTACAGACAAGGGTAACAAGCTGACCACCTTGACTGGAGTATTACAATGACACTAAAGTAATTTCTTTTAGTAAATTATTCTGCTGTTACAAGAACCGAAAACAACCTCATAGTTTTAAGCAGAACTTCTGTGGATTGTTGTGACACATATATTTGACCTTAAATTAATTTTTTATTTGAAATTTAAACCAGTTCACACCTAGTTCACAAAAACTTATTTACTAACCTATTAAAAAGGTTTTGAATCATCTCTTTGAAGGTGGTTTAGACAATGTTAGGTTTTCAAGAAAGTAGTACTCTTGAATCATTTCGTGTCCTTGAGGGTATATTTGTAGCATAAATAAACTTTATTTTATTTATTAATGCTTAATAAAAAATTGTCATACTTACAATTACCAAAAATAAAACAGCTGTTTACATTGCAGGCCAAAAAATGACTTATGTTTTACCCATCTATTATTGATCTGTAATACCTTAGAAACGGAATATGTTATGGTAGCAATAATACCTGCATCACACCTAGGGCATTATAAGCGGGCATTATGATAATGCCCGCTTATAATGCCCTAATGCGCTAATATGGAAATTTTATTGCTTATCCAATTTTATTTCTCTCACACTAAAGATCAAGTTTATACAAACATATGTATTAAAATAAAATCAATAACTTACCAGTTCCTGAAAATATGCCATTAAAACGGTTTCGGTTATTTGAAGAATTGCGTTCGCATCTTTCCAAATACCAAATATGCCATACTCCCGATCATACTGTTGCCTTGATTTAACTGGCAAAAGATTTTCGGTCGCTTTTATGGCCTTTTCTCTTACATTTTGTGAAATTTCTTCCATTTTGAGCAAATTAAAAGGTAAATAAAAATGCCAACTGACTAACTGATAGAAACATCAAAGTCAAACTTAACACCAGTCATTATCTACTAACGTATACAGGTACAGGTGCCACTTAATTTTTATATTGCGAATAAATAATGTAATTAGTCATTGAAAAACTCTTTTGGGTAAAACATAAAGCATTGTATGCACCACGGGCTTTATTGGACTATAATACCCATCAGGTCGAAATCTAGCCCTCGGGCCAGAGAGGTCCTCGGGCTATTTCTGACCTTCAAGGCATTATAGTCCTAGTAACACCCTTGATACATAAATAGCTATTATTATAGTTTTCAGTTTTGACAAAGACAATTATAGTTTTACTATAGACTCCCAGAACAATGCTATATTTTTGGTCATTAGTTATGACGCTGGCTTCGCTGAATTTATGAAGCGGCAAATTATACGTACTGTTTACGTGTGTACTCGATACATACCCGCTTCATAAATTCTACGAAGCGAGCGTCCAAGCTGATGACCAAAAATTTAGCATTGTTCTGGGTGCCTATTGTAAAACTACAATTCTTCTCTTTGGTTTCGATGTTTAAAGACGAGCTGATGAAGTAGCCAAGTCATTTAGATCGCTTGTCAGCATTTTTAATCATATCAGCTAGTTACTTATTTAAAAATAACCACCCGGGAGGTATAAATATCCTTTACCCAATGCTGTAAATAACTCTTTGGCTCCCTAGAACAAAAAAAAATTGCAGCGTTGGGCGACGAAAAATAATATTTAAAAATAGAAAAATATTTTTAGAAGTCTCTGGTAGGTTTAAAAAGTTTTCGTTAAGTTAAAAAATATATATATACAGGGTGTCTCAACTCTATTTATACACCAAATAACTTTGCTCCTGTACAGGATACAAAAATAAACTTAATTTAAAAATGTTTATTCGGTTAATTTATTTTTGGTGACAGTACTAGTTATTATACATGGTGTCTCAAAAACATTATTTTTATTGGCAAGTAGGTTTTTAAAATGGAACACCCTATATATTTTACCAAATTTTTACTCTGTAATAAATTCTACATCAAAAATATATAACACACTATACGTTAATTAGAGCTGGTTTTTAAGATATCAACAGTATGCGGATATACTTATGAACGATTAAAAGTAAAGAAAAAATAGTAATATTTTGGTTTTAATTATTTTTAAATAATTCTGTCACTGTCAGAGTGACAAATAATATAATAACAAGTAACTAATTACCTTTCATTGTAAGAACTACTAAAAGGTATGTTAGCAATTTAGTTTATTTTATACACATACAGGGTGGCCCACCATATTCGACACGGTCTGTAGCTGGATAACCATGGGATTTTTAAAAGTAAATACTGAAACATATACAGGTCGGATAAGGTCACAGTATAAAATTATTTTACTCTATACAGGATGTCTCAAAAAAGTGTGACGTATCAAAGTTATATTTTTTAAATAGAACAGCCTATATTTTATGACGGTTTTAGATTCTACATCAATTAAATTAATTTTATTTTAACAACATAAACTCCTTAAACTTTAAAATTTGTAACAAGATTAGGAAAAGTCTGCCTTATCATATGTAGGTCATATCGAGATCATAGAATATACAGGGTGATCAAAAATAATTTCAATTTTTTAGAAAGTCAAATAGCAATATCTCTCTTATTTTAAATGGAACACCCTGTATTTTTTTCACCACATGATGAAAAACCAAATGCTCTTTTAAATGGTGTATAGGTTGCCTATACCTATCTTTTATACTTTTATGTAAATTCCGTTTAACATATTTTTATTCAAAATGTCTATTTAAATGTAAGTAGGCTGTGATATAGCTATGCCTATTTACTAAGCCGTTATTGCAAAATGCAAATTTGTTGGAAAAATGCACAAAATTAAAAGATTTTGTATTATCTGCCACTATTTATAAAATTCACAGAAAAAAAATTCATTAGTTGTTTATAATGCTACTTCCATTAACACTTATTTCAGCTGAATGTGGTAATGATAAAACTTGTGTTTTTAAACAATTCTAATAACGCATCTGGTCAGTTCTGACGACATTCAGTGACCTATAACTCGTTTTTTCCATTATCTATAATCACTGTGTCAAATTTTTTAAAGCAACTATTAAGGTTATCAGATGGTTTTTCCTGGAATATTTTTCAGGATTAACTCTAGACTAAAGTAAACCATTTTTTTCACATCCTACCAGTATTATATCATCTTGTTGTTGTAGAAGAAGGGTTTTTATTTAAAATCATCGAAATTTCTTTTATACTGACTTAAACACTAGTAATCAATAGATTGTTATTTTCTTAAGAAAAATATTAATTGCTGCTATGTCGTTGCCCTAATTACGGTTTTCTGCTATTTTAACGATTTTTAAAATATTTTGAATAATGTGAATGATTTGATTTTTTTTATTTATTTTTTTATAATAAAAAAATATTTTTTAGCATTTGTCCACTTTTATTATGGACAATTGGCAACGTTGTATAAATGTTTAATAATAAAAGAGGGATTATAAAGGGTGGTCAGGTTAGTCAACATTTTTTTTGTAAATATTTTAATTACAACAGAGACACTTTATGAACCCAGTTTGTGTGAATTCTTTCTTTTTTAACACGCTTTTATTAGCTTGGGTTGTATCTATCTATCTATCTATCTTTCTATCTATGTAACGGAATCTTTGAGCCTAATTTTTACCAACTCCCAGCGATTCAATTTCTTTGAAACTTTGCACACGTATCAAGGACAGATAACAATGCAATAATTTAAAAACAGTATCCCGTTATCCTGATTAGGACCGCCAGGATAAATAAATTCCTTTACAGATCCTCTGTGAAAGAGTAAGCGAGCTAGAGCTAGGCGAGTGATCTGCGCATGCGTGCAGCTGAGAGACGAATGTTGCCATTAATCTTGAGTTGGGTTTCGAGGGTTCACAAGATGCAAGGTTGTACAGTCGATCATGCAGTCATTTATCTGGGCTCGCGACTGTTTGATGGTGGACAAGCTTATTTTGCACTTAGTCGTGTGAGATCTTTAGACGGTATGCGGATTGAAGAACTGGACTGCTCTAAGTTAACGGGAAAAACCCCATGCAACAGTGACGCTTTAAATGAAATGATGAGATTACGAAATAGTTCGTAAAACATTTCAATATCACATGCCGGCAGAAAACTAATTGATATATCGAACTAAAAAATGAAAAATAAATAATAGTTTAAAAAAACTAAAAAAACACGCTTTTATATGCAACCGAACTAAAAATTAGAATATAATTTTTCATTACAAAGAGTTTGTCACTTCAGAATAAAAGCGTAAGGTGCTTAATATATTAAATGTTATAATTATTCTATTTGCAAATATCTATGAGGGAAAAGTTATGAAAAAATTGTAAAATGCACCCCACGCTTTTATTCTGAAGTGACAAACTCTTTGTAATGAAAAATTATTTTCTAATTTTTAGTTCGGTTGCATATAAAAGCGTGTTTTTTAGTTTTTTTAAACTATTATTTATTTCACTCATAAATAGAATCAAACCCTTCCGATGTTGTCAAATGCTTTCCATATTTAGCATGGTATAACTGATGTTTTTAGTCGTTTTTTTCTTACCTACTTATACGTTCTGAATTAACAATTTTATATTTATCATATTTTTTATCTTTATTCTCAAAAATATGTGGAAAAAATTTAATTTTTACTTAATTTTACATGTGATGTTTAGTTTCATTAACTCATTTTACCAATTTTACCCCGCCCAGCACCCCTTTTCACTCCCGGTCCCTTAAGTTTGTTTACTGATATTTTTTTAAACGGGATATGTTTGATGTACGTTTTATTTAGAAGAGTGTCTAAATATGTAAGTATCAATAATTTTTAAAAAACCCTTAAAATAGCAGAAAACCGTTTATTAAACTGTTACCAATTATTTGTTTGAAATGAAATTACAGAATTAAAAGAGATTACTTATTATTATAAAGCCAAGAAGGGTTAAAAAACTAAATTTTAAAAGTTCTTTAAGGTATCTCTCCTTTCTTGTCTAGGGATGCGTTCCCCAAACTAACTTTTATAGCAGATCAAGAGCTTCAAGCCCTGAAGCGTGACACACAAAAGTTTTCGTCAGTGGAAAGCTACTCTGATAAACTGACAAGTCTACACAAAAAACACTGAATATACAGACAGATAAACGACGAGTCAGAGACAACAACGAGACGAGCAACTAAATGTACATAAATTATCCGAGAGAGAGATAGCTGCTGGGCCTTCCTTGTCTGTCTTCAAGGAAGGCAAACGCAGATGGCGCGTGAGTCGACTTTATCGTTTGCCCGCCAAATTCAAATTATATAGCTGTGCTATTTTTGCCCTTAATGTTAGGTACTTGTTTTTGTTTCTTATTAATATAAAATATTGGGGTTTACTTCAATAATTACACACACCTTATTAAAAATGTCATTTATTTGGTTATTATAAATATTTTTTCTTACAGATAAACATGTCAATATTACCTTAAATTATCTGTTGAAAAGCACAAATTTAATATATACACTGTGACGCCCCAAACAGTGACTGCTCCATCATTTTTATTGTAAAATAAAGACCACATGTTTTTATTCATTCTAGAAAACTCGATAAAAATAACATAAAAAAGTATGATGTAAAGTAAAAATATGTATTAATATGCATTAAAATAATTGTCAATAAGAGTTTGCTTCTTCTGGGAGTCTCTCTTCTTGCTGCGTTATTCCTCAGTGTTCTTAAAAGCAAAACGTCTGATGTGGTGGACTCAGGTTGCTGCTCTGCATATTGTAAGGCTTTCTCTAAAGCAGTAAAACCTTCTTGATTTGAAATACGATCGACTATAACCTCTCTATCTTCCTCTTCTTTTTCAAGCTGGTTTACTTCTTCGATTTGTTCAGAGGCAGCTATTTCCTCTATAGAAAGCTCTTCTTCATGGTCGTCAGAAG
Organism: Listronotus bonariensis; assembly: GCA_014170235.1. NCBI lineage: Eukaryota > Metazoa > Arthropoda > Insecta > Coleoptera > Curculionidae > Listronotus > Listronotus bonariensis. Next base: position 184,851 of record JACEGR010001163.1, read on the forward strand.
CAATCCACTCTCCAACATCTTCCTCTGTAACGTCTTCGCATCCTTTTAATTTTTTTCATTAAATCAAACAAGCTCAACTCATCTTCACAGTTGCTGTCATCTTCAGCGTCTTTTAATTTTAGAGCCAGCTCGCTTAGAGGCAAATCGTCTTCCGTGTCATCATCCGGGATCCAAAGATTTTTCCAGGACTTTTTATTGTGGATGCTCGTACAGATTCCCATGCTTGACTCACCCAGTAGACAACATCTTTTAGAGTAATCTGTCGCAGAGATGTGGTAAGGTCGTCATTTTCTGTCATTTGCAACACGTGTTCAAGAAACAACCGTCTGTAATTCTTCTTCAGGTTTTCAAGGACTCCTTGATCCATGGGTTGTAAAAGGCTGGTGACGTTTGGCGGCAAAAATTTAACACTAATTTCACCTACACGAAGATCTTCTCCGGGATGCGATGGGGCATTATCCATAAGCAAAAGAGCCTTTATGGGGAGTTTGCGATTGGACAAAAATTTGGTCACTAGTGGAAGAAACTGCTCTTTAAACCATGCAGTAAACAACTTTGTATCCATCCAAGCACTTTTTGATGTCTGTAATAAACTGGAAGGGCATTTGGAGAAATATTTTTTATAGCTCTTGGATGGGCTGATTTTCCAATGATCATAAGTGGCATTTTATGTGTACCTGACGCATTCGCACATGCCATTACAGTAACCCTCTCTTTACTCCTTTTATGACCTGGAGCTGCCTTTTCCTGTTTTGATGCTAGTGACTTTGAAGGAAGCAACTTAAAGTTAAGACCAGTTTCATCGCAATTATAGACTTGGTCCAATGTGTAACCTTCTATTAGCATTTTAAATGTTTGCTTAAAATTTTCGGCAGAATTTGTATCTGCTGAAAGCTTTTCTCC
>JACEGR010001164.1:0-185702 GCA_014170235.1 Listronotus bonariensis
ATCTGCATTGCAAATTTTTTAAAATGTTGTCTCTACACTAATGGGCTATATTCAAATAGTTATTAAACTTGTTTAGAATTTTTAAATAATTTTTGGCGAAATTAGCCTACACCTATAACTTCTCTACATTGTCAAGCTTCGGCTTATTAATAACTCTTGCTATTTAATAACTTTATTAATAATAAAAAACATCTAGTGCTAAAATCTTTAGATCTCGGTGGGTATTTTATGAGCTAAGAGGTTCTCTTCCGTAAGTTTGTGAAAAAAAATAGTTTTGTTGTTTTTTTTTTAATAAGCTTTAATATTTTAGTTTTAAACCAGTCTTTGCAGTGCACTATACCAAATACCCAAATTTTAAGAAAAATCGCCTTATTAATAACTGAAAACTGGCATGTACTTAAAATAAGCGGGAGACTTTGTTCTATAAAACTATTTTTCAAAAACCAATATTTGCAATAGACATGAAACTATGAGGGACCTAATAACATGCTATAATTATTTTTATCACAGCATAAGCGTAATAGGCCATGCAGTATCGAAATTTTTGAAACCAAAAACAATTAGGTATAATAGGGTTAAACACATTTTTAAAGGTAGAGAATATAGCGAAAACTAAAGAACAAATAAATTAGGGGCGATCTGAGTTCGGCAAGAGGAAGGGAGGGAGAGGGGGTTTAAGGGTAAAAAACTATTTCATTTGAAAAAACTGACTTAAGATCATAAATAGCGATGTTGCAAACTTGAGACGACTTTGTAGAGGCTATAAATAACAAAAGCTTGTCACACATCCATTTTTCGTGACTACTTTATCTAAAAGTTGTCGTTTTATCGCATTCATGGCACTCTAGATTCAAAATTTAAAAAAATAATGGTTAGGCGTCAAAAGTAGCATTGTACTAGGAATGTCATTTTCTATTTAAATAAGTAAGAATATACCGAGTGTCCCATTTAAAATAAGAAAGTAATAGTAGCCTTGGTGCCGCCTGCGATTGAAAGTGAAGCTTTACAATTTTATGGAAACAATGGGTAAAATAAATGAAAAAATTGGTTTTCAGGAGGTGGAAATCAAATACTAAGTGCCAATTTAGCAGAAAACTTAAGAATTAAGCAAAAAGAAGAGGAAAATAGTTAATTTAGGTTAGTTTGGGACAACAAGAATGATGATGAATATTCTGAAAACGAAACATATCAAAAAAAATTGATTTATATTCGTAATTAGCTTTTCAAAAAAAAACCCGTACCCTAAATTTCATTAAAATCGGCGATGCGTCCGGTTTGTAAATAATTACCGTACCTTTTGTTTCATCGATTTATTAAATAAAGCTGTGGTAAATTTTTAAATTTTAAACTTAATGGTACATTCTGTATTATTTAAAAATATAGGGATTGACATTATACAGGGTGTGTCAAAAATTTTTAGTTTATTTTTTTAAATTAAATATGTTCCTAACCTAATTTTTTAGGCAACCCTATGGCGATACCTTTGTTAAAATACTATCTTTAATGTAAAACAGTTTTTATTCGGTAAACAGATGGGTGAAGGTTGCTTTCTATTCGGATCTTGTACTAATAAAGGTAAGCCACCGGCTGGGACACCCGATATGTTATTTTAATAAAAAAGCAGCTACTAAACTACGTTTTATTAAAAGATATTAGAATGAGGTGTCAAAAATGTCAATTTGAATATTTAAGTTAGTTGACATTAAAATGCAAATTCTCGCACAAACACAATTTGCTTGTTTAGCAATATACGGCGCAGCGCTAACTCCGAAAGTGTTCAATGTCAACACTCCATCCTATTAGGTTAGTAATGCCTTTGAGAGTCAATGAGATTATATCAATAAAAAGAGCTTACTTCATTACCAGGCTGATGGATTGATTTTGCAAAGCACTTAGGAATCATTAGTATTTTTATATTTTACATTTTTGATTTTCCAAATATTCGATAATTAGTTATGTCTTTTGTTAATGTATCTAAGATGTTTTAATGTTTTTAAGGGTCACAAGTAAATTGACCCTAACAGAGCGATCTGTGCACAAAACCCTAATTTTCGTTTTTTTAGCATGGGTGGTTTTAGAAAAATGATGCTAAATTTACCAAATAGTCATATCCTAAAATCATAGATTTGTCTGACACGCGTTATTAAAATTTATGGCATTAAAATATAGGCAAATTGCAGGTAGTATATTAATATAGTTTTCCTACTCGCGTGCAAAAAATTTTACTTTTCCGCACGCATTTTAGTTCTGAAACCAGAGTTACTTTCGTTTCATACTAAGCTGGACTCACCGTACAGAGTGATAAAAAATTATAAGGATCCCTTTGAGTTTGCCGACTTTCCGGATTCTTAAAGCCGCGTACAGATCTGCAAACGCATACGCTGAGTAACTACACACGCATGTGTGCTTAACGCGTGCGCGCTCAGATCATTCGTCGAAAATTTTTATTGCTACGTATACGTGCGTGCTCACGACGCTCCGGCAAGAGCGCCGAAAGGATGCACACATACATGTATCCCATAATATGGGATATTTTTCATACTGGTCAATAAGCGCCCGACAATCTTCATTGGACCACTCCATTTTAATCAATAGCGCGAACGCATACGCATGTTTCTTTGAAGCGTTACAAAAACCGACACCAGGATGGCTCGAGACGTGCGCGCTCAAGTCATTCGCGAGCAGCAACGCATGCGGTGAGAGGCCACGAGAGCGACGTCCACATTTGCACACGCATGTGTATGTGTCTTCGCTCAACGTATGCGTGTGCAGATCTGTATGCGGCTTAACGTGTAAAAGGTCTCATAAGACTTCATACACTTCAGCTCCCGCTAATGTGAAACGAGGGTTAGTACAATGTAAGGTAATTACTTAGCCAAGACGCGCACTGCTATGATAGGCAAGTGACGTGGCGGCCAGGTGGTGAATCAATTTCAAAAGCAATCTTTTAAACCTGCGTATACGTATAAATACATAAACGCGCATTAAATTAGAGTGGCGGTGAAATAGTCTTTTGGAAGTGTATAAAGTCTGTTGGGTACCACTTATCTCCAAAATGTTTAATTTTTAAGGGCTTTAGGGATTTTATCCGCCACTAGGTCACCACCTCGCTGCCACATCACTTGCTTGCCACTTCGGTGCGCGCCTTGAATTAGGCTAGACTAGTGGTATTTAACTCCACACCCTTCCCAAAAACATTTTACCGCTACATTTTTTAAATGCTCGCTTTGCGTTTTTTAAGCAGGTTTTAGAGATTTCATCTGACACTGACAAAGCAAGGCGCACACTGAAATGGTGAGTAACGTGGCAGTCAGGTGGTGCGTCACTGTGGTCCCTGTCAGATGAAATATTTAGAACCAGCGTTAATAAATACAGGAGCGCGCAGTAGTAGATTGTCCGTGAAATAGTGTTTGGGAAGTGTGTGGTGTCAGTACCCTCCAAAATATTTAATTTTTAAGACCTTTAAAGATTTCATCTTCATCACCTCGCAGTAACTTCACTTGCCTTTTACTACAGTGCGTCCCTGGCCTTAATGGTATCATATCCTATTATTTGTCACTTTGACAGAAATAATTAAAAGTAACTGAAGCCCAAATAATATTGTATTTCTTTACTTTATGCTGTTAATAAATATAATAACATGCTGTTCATATCTCGGAGACCACCACTATTTTTCGCAGTTTATTAAACATTTTTGATAAGGAATTTAATAGTGGCAAAATTTGTTAAGAGATACAGGATGTTTTATTTAAAAAATACTTTACATAGAAAATTCTGTTTTAAGACACAAAACTAGTGTATTAAAAGAAATATTTTCTTTTCCTTTTTGTATCTTGTACAAGGGCAAGATATTTCCGGTATAAATATAGTTTGGACACCCTGTATGTTAAAGGAGAGCTTTATACCTTTTAGGGTAAAGGTAGATTGGATATATGTCAAATTTATAATTATATTTCGTAAAACTAATCGAGTATTTTTTAAAGAAAAAACAACAAATCCAATTATAGTGTATTTTGTTTTTATAGTTAGGGAAACCTGAACCATTTTACCAGTTATTACTAACAAGCTAATTTTTCGTAAGAAGCTTTATCTATACGAGACGACCACCTTACAACAATTTTCGTTGGTGGTAGCTTACAAAGGTAGCAGAAATAAAATAGGTTGATTTGATGAACATCAAAATACCAGGATGACTTCGCATTTTGTAGAACATTGTGGGTTTTAAATTATATAAATTTTATTTAATCAACAGAAAAGAAATCTGGTTAGTAGTTGTTTTTCACAACATCGTTAACCATACATGTTGGTGGTGGGCGACTCTTTGATGAAACCTTACGTTTTGTAGGGCATATATTTTTCGGTTTTTTAGATAAATAACTTGAAAATTACCAAAGAAAATTCCTGTTTGTAATAAATTTTTGATATTCGTCAAATCAACACACTTAATTTCTGCTACCCCTGTAAGCTACCACCAACAAAAATTGTTGTGAGGAAATAAGATGAGCGTCTCGTCAAAATGAAAATTCTCACGAAAAATTAGCTTGTTAGTAATTAATAGTAGAAATGGTCCAGGTATCCCTAACATGACTTTACAGTAATTGAAAAAAAGAAATAAGTAAAGAGGTTCCAATAATTTTAGTTTTAAGATAATTTTTTTAAAATTTTTAGAATATAGGTACTTTATAATGTGGGTTATAACTTAAATTTTTACACATCCATTAATCTAGTTTTGCCTTTAAATTTAATAGAAAATAAATTGTAAAAAGGCTACTTCATTTTCAGACACATGGGTGATAAATGGAGCCACTGAATTGATAGTTCATAAATTTATCGGTCAACTTTTTTTAGTGAACTTGCAAAATACTGTTGCAGTAAATATATTTAGCAGGCTACTTTTACGTTGCCCTCTTGGGCTGGATAGTTTATTGTTTTTCCAAGTGAACATATTAAATATAAAAAGAATCTAGTAGTTAAAAATAATATTTTTAATATCTGTCTGAATGTGGTAGCCAATGATTCAGTAGTGATACTTAAGAAATTTCAAACTTCCATTGTTTTTATTATATTTATTCACACAACGTTTCGGGCAGTCCTATCTTTGTCCGTTTTCAAGTGTAAACTAAATAAATACCTATCGCTACTTAGTTTATTATAATATTACATTATTATAATATTGGCAGTAAAACATAAGGTTGTTTACCAATGACCCCAGCATTGGTGCGTTTTAAAAATGGTTTCCAAATAGTAGGTATTTCCGTATTTGGCTTGCTAAAAATATTTTTGTTGTTTTAAATGAAAACGGCTTTCTTAAGTCTAAGCTTTTCAAATGAGGTTCCCTGTGAACAACTCGTGCTTCTGTCCACTTAATGACATGGTCGTTAGATCAAACGTGGTCAGCAGTACCAGACTTGGATGTTTCGCCCTTTTGGGTATGTTGCTTATGTTCTCAGGATCCCTACATTTAATGGGCATTTTGTTTCACCAATATACGACTCTCCACATTCGCATGGTACTTGGTACATACACGCTTTCTTCTGTTTAGATGTATTTGGTGTGGTTTTTGTTAAAATGCTTCTATGTGTTGTGCCAGAATTAAAACAGTATTAGGTGAACAACCTCATGCGTGACTGCACCCAACTTTGTCACGGGTGCGTGCTTTACTAGACTTTATAAACTAAGTATAGCGATAGAAATTAATTTAGTTTACACTTGAAAACGGACAGAGATAGGACTGCTCGAAACGTCGTGTGAATAATAAAATAAAGACATTAGAAGTCTGAAATTCTTTAAGTATCATTATTTTTAAAACTTTTACGTTGTCAATACATTGTCAATCAACCGACCCCCCTGGTGAGATTTGTTTTAACCCCTTCTCCCCATTTCGCAATTTGACATGAGATTTATGAGGATGTAAAAAGTCACCATTTCTCAAACTGGAATTGATTTTGTCATCGAAATAATTTTGAAGAGAAAAAAGGGCCCCCTACCGAAAAAGTTACACTGCATTAGAGGATACATTTTTCCTGGGACGACCTGCTCAAATCTCGTTTATTTTTTCCTGTTTTTAGCGGAAGAAAAATTATGTTATGTTTTCACAGACCCCCTCCCCCCCTCCGGTGCAATTAGGTGAGATGCTAGTCAACCCTTTCTCCCTAAATACCTCACGTAATTTATGGACGCCCCCGACTACAAATCTACGCTCTCTCGATTTTTATCTTAAAACATATGGATATCCTAATGCACAAACCTTGTAACTACAGAATTGATTGAAATCAAACTTTTGTACCATCCACTAACTTGACAATGAACGAACGTTACTTGTTTCTTTAAAGTTAAAAAAAATAGCCACGTTCGAGAATGTTAAAATGACGTTTTACTCTTAAATTGTCACATTAGTGGAATATGCACTGTTTTTTTTATCTTTTGACAAACCACGAAGACTAAAAGCCTAAATACTAACGTACAGTGGGTGTCTTAAGCGAGGTAAGAGGGAGTTTGTTGACACGGGACTTAAATACTTGAAGATTTGGGGGAAGGAAGAGACCTCCCGCGGGCAGCAGATTCCACAACCTAGAAACTCTAGGGATAAAAGAACGAACAAAGTGGGAAGTTCGGGGTCTATCCAGTTGGACCGTATAGGGATGCATACGCGCGGACCCACGAGTTTCTCTGTTGGGAACCGTAAGTGGAGGAACTATACTGAACAATTCTTCAGAGCAGAAGCCATGGAAGTATCTATAAAGTTTTAGTGTTTAACATGTAATTAACTTATTTTATGCTAATCTGACGCACTCAAAAATTTCTTACCCGTATACAGGGCTCATATTTGGTGGAGGTACTTAACCGAGTAAAGATGGGTCCACATTTAATTCATTCTGAAAGCGATGTCGCCAAGTACACAAAAAATGATAAAGTAAAGAAACCCTTTTGTGAACGATGATTTATTGCAGCAAAAAATATTTCACCCGACGAGTTTCTAGTACCACGCCACGTGCCACCGGTTTTATAGTAAGACAGAGGCGAAATAAGAGAATACTTTTTAAGTAGGTGATTCATGATTTAGCAATGTTTTTTTATTATTTACCTAAAAACATGTAATCAGGCTCTGTCCGAGGCTATGTGCATTCGAAAAGGTTTGTTTACTTTATCATTTTTTGTGTACTTTGCGGTATTGCTTTTAAAATTCATTAAATGTGGACCCATCTATACAAGGTATCCTTTGGTATATTAATCTGCCGCGCTGTAGTTAATCCCGAAATCCCCTCTTTGGCTTTTCTACAATTACAACTTAAGCAATAATAAGGTAATTAAACATTTAACAATCCAAATCATAGGCTAGAGGAGAGTTTTTCTTATCTCCTGATAATGAAGATCCAAGGCTTGGGGATTGAGGTAACTATAGATATAAAGGGTGTCTCTAAAAGGTCTGTACAAAATACTACTACAAATTTCGTGGGCCAATATACAACGACTTAATGCAATTTTCTTTAGTTAAAAAGTTAATTGTTTGCGAGATACAGGGTGTAAAACTAAAAAAAAATAATTTTATTAATTATTTTTATTATACTTTACTCAATTATTTTTATGCTCATCTCTAGTCTAATTATGTACTTTAAAACCTCAGGCACGATATTAAGCATCACCATCTTTTGCAAGAATAAAAGAACTTGTTTTTTAAATCAGCCCCTGGCGCTGGTTATTGTGCCCGGGGCCCGAAAAAATTTTTTTCTAAAAATCCTCCTCCTGTGCATTTAACAAAATAAACTAACTATCAACACGCTGTATCTCGGTTCGTATTGGTCGTAAAAAAATACGTATTTTTTATCTTTTTGAAAGCTACAATTTTGATTTTTACAGTTTCTTTGATAAATTACGTATTTTTCGAGTTATTTACGTAAAACGTTAAGAACATCGATTTTATCGTAGAAGATTTGTTAATTTCAATCGCGAATAACTTAGGTTTACGAAAAATATGTATAAAATATTTTTTGCACCTTATTTCTATAGATTTCTGTGGCAAAAATGTAATAAAAAATTTTCACCCCCGAAAACGGGTGGCAAGCACCCTCAAAGTTTTGGTGGTGCGATATAGATTTTGATCTGTGGCCTATTTTCCACTTCTGTTAAAATTTGAAGTAAATCCATGCAGAATCACAGAATTGCAAGGCTTTGCCTTTTTTGTGCTTTATTTCCTATACTAGAAGTAGGTTACAAAAAAATTTCTGGTAAAAATGAAGTCGACATTTTAAGATAAAAGTCATATTTTACTCTTTTGTTTTCTGGCCAGAACACATAATCTAACAAATGGGAACACATAAGTTTAATTAACGCTGACCACGATAAATTCTTTTCAAACAAGTGTACTTTATGTTGAACTTTAAGCTAACTAGTTTGTTCCAGAGATGAAACTTGTAAATAATTAGTCTTAGTTCACTATTTAAGGATAGATGAATAGCTTTAAAGAAGCCTAAAGATAGAGTTATATTTTAGTTAAGGGAGTGGTGAGTATAAAACTTTAATAACTTTTAAAAAATCTTCCTTTTAAAATCAGCATTATTTTTGTACAGGATTTTCATTTATATTTTGCCACCCTCTTACAACGATAACTAAAAAACAGGTAGAAAAAAGTTTTGGAATAAAAGTTTGTTTTTTTATTTTCTTATGAGCAAAACGAAAAACAAATGAATATCAAAACGTTAAAAAAGTGAGGAGCTGAACTTTTTTTATGAAACATCCTGTATATTTGTCACCATCAAATAGAAAAAAGGCTTTAAAAAATAATAAATTTGATATTTCCATCTTTAATAGTTTAGGAGATATGACCATTTAAATCCAAAAATATCTACTATTTTTAAAATTTAAATAGCCCTATTTCCAAAATAATTAAAATAGATATAACAAATGCAGTAATAGAGATCTTTTTAATGGTGACATAATATACAGGGTGTTCCATTTTAAAAAAATTTTATATCTTTATTTTTTTAAATTTTTGTCACTCATTTTCATTTTTTTGCTTAAAAAATAATAGGTAAAAAACTATGAAACTTTTATTCAAGAAGTTTTTTCTTTATTAGTTAGCGATCTTAAGTAAATGGGTGGCTAATTAAAAATCAAAAGGCTGAACATATGTAGGTGTGTAGTAATACTTAAACAGAATAAATACTCATGAGGTCTTCACGAGGACAAAATTTTACTTTTAAAAAGCAGTTATCAGGGTCCACACTGTATGTCATTTAAAATGCCCTGGTAGAAGCCTGAGCGAAAAGCGAAATTCCCTGGTAGAAGCCTGGGCGAGAAGCGTGTTTTTCTGTGCAATGCCTATTTATCGTAATATCCTTTATATAAATTAAATACTACTTATTAGGAATACAAATATAATGGACCTATTCAAATTTATTTTTCAAGACGTGTAAAATATCACTATTAAACAAATACTATCTACATATAAAACAGAAAATTTTATTAACTAAACTGACGTGGCCAATACCTTACTATGTAAGGCCAATAAATAAAAAAATAAAATAAAATAAAAAGCAGTCATTGCTGGTAAAAAAATTAAAACAAAATATGAATAGCCTTTATATAAGACTTTATTTTTAGTCATTTAGGACAGTTTGGTTTGATAATATGTATGAATTTATTTTGGGTTTATTAGTATTATTATTTTAAATACAGTGACTGGTAATAAAACACAAAAAGCTTATTTATATTTATGTAAAGCTCTTCTCATTTTTATTGCATACATCCGATCCTGTGCAGAATTATATTATTTACTCAAGTCTATTTTAAGCTTTGAGTTATTGCTGTTTTGCATGCATCAAAAGAGTGGCCTAATTTTTTAAATTATTTTTAAATTCTTGTTATTATACATGAACAAATAAAAAAAAACATTCTACAAAAAAAAGGAAAAAAACCTTAAAAGCCAAAAATATTGCTTTTTTAGTGATATACGAGGTATGTCAAAAAATATGGATTTTTTCCAAAAGGAAAGTACCTTTATTTTTTAAAATATCAGAAACTTGTATAAAGAAAAATGTTTAGGATTAAAAATAATATTCAGATATGCAAACCTGTTTATTTTAATTAAAAGAAAAACCTTTATTTTAAATGTTTTATGCATTAACGGTTAAAATTTATTACTTATTTTGAAAGGTAATTTAAAAAAAGGTTTAAGAACTGTTAAAACGGCGAAAAATTACAGAAATACCCGTTTTCACAGAAAAAAGTTCTTTTTTTAATCATCCAATTTGCATACTTGCAAGCCATTTTTAAGTTAGGGTACTTCGTTTCCTCTTGAGCAAAATTCATATTTCTTAACATAAATCGTATACCTCGGCCAAAAATGAATATCTGATTAATGCATTTTGGGTTTTAAATTATGCAAAACTTAATAAAGAATAACTTTTTTGTAAAAATAACAATAAAAAGATTTCCTTATGGTAAATAATTTTTGTACATTTTTTTAAAATTTTTAAATATATATATTGTACTATACCACCCTATGTGTATACCAAATATACCATTAGTTTTTTAACCTAAAAAATTCATTTATCACACAGCAAATAGGTATAGCTTCTTTTAAAGACAATAAATATTCCAACGTATTAAAAAAATTATTTGCTAGCTAAAACAAGACGGAAAAGAACAATTTTATCCAATTATGTCAGTAATAATAACATAAATTTGTAACACAATTACATTAGAATAGCAATAAATAAATAAATGCCAGCGTGACATAGGTAACCCCAATAAATTTGCAATTCTCGGGAAATATCAGTCGATTATGTATAATTACTTAAATTTGTTTTTATCTATTTACTGGCAATAACTCTATTTTATCGTAAATAAATTGCAGGGTAAGTATAATAAAACAGAATTTTATCGTTATGTATTGATGTTCATTGTTCCCAATTTCAATTATTTAATGTTGTTTTTTTACATTTAGATCAATATTTATTGCATTTAAGTATGGGTATTTATGAATTATAAATAAAAAACATATATTTAAGATTTATTACATACAATTTTTATAGTCACCTTATTAACCCTTGGCGCTAGTTGCCGCACCTGTAGAATCGGCAGCGTCGATCACCGATGTTAAGCAACGGGAAACGCGCCCATAACTTGGATGGGTAACCGCCGACCAGGCACCCGGTGCTCGGAGGTCAGCAGACGGACCGAGCAGCAACCATCCAAGTTATGGAATGAATGGGGTGTGCATGAGAAGAAGTAGGATCAAGGAAAAATAAGCCCTAGGACTGCAGTACACACCTAGGGGTGGGGAGGGTGGTGGTCGGACCTAGGTGGAAAACCCGAAAGAGCAAAAAGGTCAAACTATAATTTTTAATTAAAATGTATTTATATTTGGGTGGGGTATTCTGTAGGTTATAAGGATCATGTGTAACTTTGTGACATATGAGCCAAAATTTTTCAAATTTTGGGTGGGAAATTATTATACTAAAGGTTGTTTTAAACAACTTTTTGTTAATCATTCCAATTTAAAAAAAAAACTGATTTAAAGAGCATTGTTTTATTTTATTTAAACATACTCACTGCTGTACAATAAAAATAGGATGTAATAAAAAGTATATTATTCCGGGTTAGTAAAAAGTTCCGCAACTTTTAAAAATCTTTAAAACCGCTAAAGCTACATTTATCAAATTTGGTATCTAAGGGGTTTTGGACATGTGGAATTAGGTAGTGATATCGGTAATGTTGTCAGATTTTCCAGTTATGTGCTACACGTATTTATTTAAGTTTTTTAAATGGAATTCCTAATTTATTATCATTGCATTAAAATGGGTGGATCAAATTTAGTAAGTTTCCTAAATTTTCAAAGTTATATCTTTATTATTTGTTGAGATATAATACACTACACTTTCCGCAAAAGATAATTTAGGGTCTAAATATCTTTACAACCCCTAAAGATATGGTTACAAAATTTGGTATTAAGGAGTTTTTTGGGATGCCTAATAGATCAGTGATATCAGCATTGTTGCCAAATTTTAATAAAATTGTTGTGTTATCATATCTCGGTAACTAGTAAAAATGAAATTTTGAAAATTTAACATCTTACTAAAGTTGGCACGCTCCTTTTATTGCAATTAAAATAAATAGGGCTTTTTATTTAAAATACCAAAAATATTACATGTAGCGCAAAACTAAAGTATCTGGTTAGCAGATTAAGTGGTTCTAGAGATATTTGAGCGCATGTAAACTTTTTACCTAAAATGTGGTGTTCTCATATCTTAGCAGCTAGTAAACATAAAGTTTTAAAATTTGTAGACTTATTAAATTTAGCCTGCGTAATTTTTGCAATGAAAATAAATGGGACATTCCATTTAAAAAACGAAAAAAATACGTGTAGCACAAAACAGGGAAATCTGGCAATGGTGCCGATATCACTATTAAATGTTTTATGCCCGATACCTTCAACGTACCAAATTTGGTGAATGTAGCTTTAGTGGTTTAAAAGAGTTGTAGTACTTTTTACAGATTAATTATCTTGGGGTATCAGTCCTAGAGGGCTAGTTGAATAAAAACTACTTTTGTGCTACTCCAAGCTTTCGAAAATTTTTATTTTCTTCATCAGGGCTACAATAATGGAATTAAATAAGTTTAACGAGCTTTTAAGATAACTTAAAATTGTAATTAAAAAAAATTAATTAAAGAAAGAAATTATTACTTACTGCTACATGTAATTAAATTGAAGATATTTCTTACAAAGAACAGTTGGCATTTTCACAAAATCAATACCAATTATTTAACCATACTGATTAATTCTAAAATTTAAAAAAATTTTTAATTTATGCAGAGTGCGTATGTTCTTTGGATGGTATTTGATACCTAATAAGATGGCGTGAATGCGTTTTTTAAGGATCTTTTTCACAGGATTATTTGTTGAACTATTGCTAAGGTTATCTTAATTCTAGTCTTAGTTAAGTTAGGGTTAACTAACTTTTAGGTGGATAATCAATTTTTAGTAATTAAAATTAGAGCAACCAACCACATGTAATGTTGAGCAAAGCTAAGAAAAAGCCTGGCTGAAGGCGCTAAAGGTGAAAAATCAAGAAAAAGGGGAAGAAAACCACTTCAAAACCAAAAATCCTCTTCCTTTTAATAATATAAAATGGAAAACTCTTATGACTGTTTATTGTAGGGAAAAATTAATGCAAAATTTGTTAACACATGCTTCCAATTCAGTCCATTGCCAGTGGACCGACCCAGGAATTGAACCTAGGCAGCTATGGATATTGGTAGACAGACTGTACCTGTCACTTACGTCTGTCAACCATATACCCGAGCCGATACTTGTTACTGAAATTTTTTAACTGTTTATTATAAAAATTAATGCAAAAATTGTGAAAACATGCTTCCAATTCAGTCCATTGCTAGTGGACCGACCCAGGAATTGAACCTAAGCGGTATGGATACTGGTTGACAGACTGTACCTGTCACTTACGTCTGTCAACCATCTACCTGAGCCGATACTTGTTACTAAAAAATTTTTAAAATAAGAAAGGCGTTTAATTATTTTGTTAAATTTACTTTATTTTTAATAGAAGTCCTGGTTTGAAATTAAAAAAAAAACAAAAATTTTTGATAGTTTGTTATTATGAAGAGACATTACCTAAAAAGAAGAAAGAAAAAGAACAAAGATTTAATCATTCTGCCCCTTTACCCCTGATTTAGTTTATTTTCAGTTTGTGCTAGATGTGAAGTACTCGTCTTGCTAGTTCAGCAAATGTCGCCTGCATATGGTTTCTAGAGTTCGATAGCTGTAATATGACACTTGGGTCGTGGATATCCGTCCTATTACTAGCATTTGGGTTGTAGGAAATATCCTTCTGCCATCTCTAAAAGACAGCCTTTACTGTGTAGTTGCTTTCGTGTGTAATGCCCATTGGTTAGAGTAATGACCGATACCTCAAGATAACTGATCTGATTTTGTTGTTTCACTAGCCGCAATACATCAGCCTTTCGATATACACATATACAGATACTTTTTATATATTCTTTTTTCCCTACATTATAGCATATATCATACCATATTACATAATTATTCATAGGCGAAGTAGCATCAATTGGAATAGCCTTAAACACAATAAAACAATAGTGGACAATCTTCAGTAAGTTAAAAGATAAGGATGAACACCAAAACAACTTCGGAAGTAGTATATAGTATTCCTTGTTCTGAATGTGACAATGTATACATAGGACAAACCTCTAGAATTCTAAATGACAGAATTACGTCACACATAAAGTGATTGTAGACTCAAAAAATACATGATGCATTGGCTGAACACACTACTCAATCTGGTCACCTTTTTGATTTTAATCTAACCAAAATATTACATAGAGAAAGCAACTACAGTAAAAGGCTGTTTTTAGAGATGGCAGAAATATTTCTACAACCCAAATCCATTAATAAAAAACAGATATCAATGACCCAAGTGTCATTTACTCTAATATCCTAACTCTAAAAACCAATACAAACAACAACAATAGCAATACAAGTACTTCATACAGCTCAAACTGAAAATAAACTAAATCAGGGGTAAAAGGGCAGAATGATTAAATCTTTTTCTTTTTTCTTTTTCTTTTTATGGTAATGTCTCTTCATAATAACAAACTATCAAAAATTTTTGTTTTTTTTTTTTAAATTTCAAACCAGGACTTCTATTAAAAATAAAGCAAATTTAACAAAATAATTAAACGCCTTTCTTATTTTAAAAGATTTTTTTAGTAATCAAGTATCGGCTCAGGTATATGGTTGACAGACGTAAGTGACAGGTACAGTCTGTCTACCAATATCCATAGCTGCCTAGGTTCAATTCCTGGGTCGGTCCACTGGCAATGGACTGAATTGGAAGCATGTGTTAACAAATTTTTGCATTAATTTTTCCTACAATAAACAGTCATAAGAGTTTTCCATTTTATATTATTAAAAGGAAGAGGATTTTTGGTTTGAAGTGGTTTTTCTTCCCTTTTTTCTTGATTTTTCACCTTTAGCGCCTTCAGCCAGGCTTTTTTCTTAGCTTTGCTCAACATTACATGTGGTTGGTTGCTCTAATTTTAATTACTAAAAATTGATTATCCACCTAAAAGTTAGTTAACCCTAACTTAACTAAGACTAGAATTAAGATAACCTTAGCAATAGTTCAACAAATAATCCTGTAAAAAAGATCCTTAAAAACGCATTCACGCCATCTTATAGGTATCAAATACCATCCAAAGAACATACACATTCTGCATAAATTAAAAATTTTTAAAAAATTAATCAGTATGGTTAATAATTGGTATTGATTTTGTGAAAATGCCAACTGTTCTTTGTAAGAAATATCTTCAATTTAATTACATGTAGCAGTAAGTAATAATTTCTTTCTTTAATTAATTTTTTTTAATTACAATTTTAAGTTATCTTAAAAGCTCGTTAAACTTATTTAATTCCATTATTGTAGCCCTGATGAAGAAAATAAAAATTTTCGAAAGCTTGGAGTAGCACAAAAGTAGTTTTATTCAACTAGCCCTCTAGGACCGATACCCCAAGATAATTAATCTGATTTTGTTGTTTAACTAGTCGGTCAAGATCTGATTAGTAAACAGATTTAATTGACATTAAACATTTTAAAGGAGAATATCGCCCGAAAATAAATAACGTTTTATAATTTGGTAAAAGCACAATTATGCTAAAATTTGTAAGTATAATTTAAAGTGGTAAATTTTGCAAAATAAATTATGGCTTTTATATAATTTATTTAAAAGTAAATGACCCAGTTTATTGTTTTGACGTATTCTGTAAATTTTATATTCATAACTACATTTTACTCCTAATATACTTGCCAACTGTGATAAATTAACTAGGTTTCCAATAGTGGCATATTGGCATTTAGCTGTTAAAATGGAAATAAAACAAACAAAATGTTATAAATAATAAATTAAACTTACCCGGGATTTTGTAATCGGTTTACGACAGATCAAAAATTTAATAATTATATATAATAATACATCCTACATTACAAATAAAATGTTTAAATAATGTTTATACAAAATAAATTGTTGGGCAAATAAGTTTTAAAAATACAGGGTGTGCGCTTGGTAATGTTACACAGAGAAAGCGTAGATTTCTTATGCCAAAATATTAAGATTTAACCAAACATACCTATGTATATCAAAAAGTTGATAATAAAAAAGATATAGGCTGTCAAAATGCAAAAAACTTTTTTAATTTATTTAAATCATTTTAATACGTTTTAAATATTGTAACAAAACACTGTATGTTGGGTTGGAATTTTTACACACGATAGTTGTTTTCGTGATTTTTTTTCTGACGACACAGTTAAAATTTATTTACTCAACCAATGGTACATTAAAGTATGACATCTGAAGAATGTTTCATCAAATTTTTAACAAAAATATTAAAAAATACGGCAATGGCAGCAATTGTTCGGACGTGTCTCGAAAAAAGTTGAATTGCGGTGCCCTCATAACTGGTGCTGGATCATCCGAAATCAAAAATCAAAGTTCATTCGTTAGATAATAGTTTTCCTCAGGTAACGCTGTCGAGTTTTTTTGTTTCCAAATTTTTTCACTTTCGAACACTTTGAAGTGAAAAACACAATTTTGTGGAAAAAATCGGCTAATTTGTTATTGCAAAATCAAAATTATGAAAAAAAAAAACTCGACAGCGTTACCTCGTAAATGATGTACAGAAATAGTGTTTAAAATTTCAAAATGATCGGTGCAGTAGTTTTGGACGGCTACAAATTTTTAAATTTTTAGAACGGAATATTGTTTAGCACAAAAATGCATAGCTTATCCTGTATAATAAATGTCCTTATAGGTTGCTTAAAAATTTAAGTCCTTGTATGTGAGAACAAAGGTTTTGCGGACACAAAAATCTTTTGTATGTAAACTCTGTTTCTTTCTAATAGAATCAAAGGACTGTTGAAATTAGTTTCTATCTTACATATAAGAGATTCGAGACAGGTAGGCAACAAACACCATTGGGATGTTAGACCTTTTCAAACATTTCTCTGACCAAGCTACTTGTTTTATTAAATAAATGATTAACCTTCTCTACTGAACAATTAAAAATTTGGTACCAAACAGGAACATGTACAGGAGTTATTCATTTATTTAAAAATTTTCTTAACAGGAACGGTTTAAAATTTTTAAGATCCTGGTTTGCATTTTATGAAAAACTTAAGACATGTATTTTATCACTGCAAAATAAATGTTGCCAATGGGCCATTCAGGAGGTCCTATCAGCTGAAATAGCCAGCATAACATGCTGAGACCGCTGTTAGTCAGCGTTTTTATTTTTCTGAATGAGTTGCTAACTTAAAGGTGGACAGCTGGTCAAATGTAAACATTCAAACATAACATAAATTTGGTTTATAGGTATATTAAGTATTGCTCATTTACAGTAAGTAATGATAACTGTTTGACAAACTTTGTAAGCATCTACCAAGTAATTGATGCAAAATATCACTGTAGACAATAAAACTGCTATATTCACCTATCTAGTACATTATTATTATCAAAAGCATTTAAAACATCTTCATTGTTTAGGTTAGTTTTTCTCCGAGTTAAAAGACCAAAATTTGCTTTACTTAGAGGCACAGAGGAATAAAAACAAAGGAATTATCTAAAAATTTTACGAGCATAGTTAATAAGCTAGGGTAAATATAATAAAATTTACGAAATATATTTGTACATTTAAATATTAAATTATCCTTACCATTATGCTGAATCAACACTCTATTATTTTATAATATAATTTTCTTCATTATTTACGATCAAAAAATTGGTAACCAGACCAAATTTGTTATTGTCATAACAATTGTTGAGTTTAAACATTATTACAATGAAAATATTTGAAAGTATTAGAAAAATAAGCTATTTATCGCGATTATAATAGCTTTCATTTCAAATATCAAATGTCAAACTATCAAAAACCGCTATTTGAAAAGTGACAACGGTAATTTTTACACTGAGCAAAATACTCAGCCGCTATCGAAAAAGCAGTATTCGGCTTTGCATTCAGAGTGACTTCTAACTAAGCAAATCTCAGCCGCTAAGACAACTTGAATGCGCCCATTATTTCTGTTTTTAATAAAGTTGTTTCTTTAACGTCCCTTTTCCTTTATTTTTAAACGGATCAATTAAGGAATTAAAACTTTGGGTTATAAAATTGGCCATAAATGCTATATTTTAGAATTGACGACAAAATTTTTAAGATGGCTGCTGAGCGCCATCTTGAAACAATTTTTAGAAAGCGAAGTCTTGTGGCACATCACTTTCGATCTTTCACGACTAGTACTTTATAACCCTAAAATATAAAGTCAGTACCTTAACTTACCTTATGTGGCGTTACCATGTTGCATCTTTAAAGTATTAGTAGTAGACGCTTGCCGTAGGTAATACAAATAATTTTTATAGGTTATTAATACCGCTGCTAAGAGTATTTGCTTCACCTGATGTCTTGATGCGTTTTATTTTATTATTTTGTTGTTGCGTTCCTGTTTTATTCTCTAATTTTATATGTATAACTAAATTAAGCCGTTTAAATTCGACAGGCTCAATTTAATAAAAATAAAAAAATACCTATTATATTTACAGAAATTTTTTGACTTTTTGTTGTCAGATCTACAACTTCTGCCACACCATCAAGCAAAATATGACAAACAAATGTCCATCTAGCACTAAATAAGTTCAAAAGCATTCTATGGAGGCGTTTATTTCATTCGCTAATAACTATCTAAAACCTGTCAATTTGACGGGGTTCAATGTAGTGTATAATATAAATCCTAGGAGTATCTCATATTTAATATTTGTAGTGCCAAATATCATCTTAAAGCTTGTTTAAATACATTTATTTTATAATTTAGTTATTAAGCAAAAAAAAATTATCTGGGGAGAAATACATTTTAATAAATAGTTTAATTATAAAAGTAATAATGAAATATGTCATATAGTATAAATAAATTATTTTGTTATTTAAAATTAAATTTTAAATTTTAACTGAATTAATTATGCGCCTTGACATGTTTTAAATTTATTTATATAAAAAAATATTTATAAATATGTGTACACATATAATAAACCTATTAGGATCATCGTCTGTCAAGTAAGAGTACTTACTGAAAAGTTCGTTTGTTCAATTTCATGAAACCTTTTTTTAATAATAAGTTTGAAAATAATAACTTAATTGAAATCACTGAATAAATTAATCATAATTCAGTGTTCCAATCTAAGGGTCGTCCAAACATTATGCACGATGTTAGTTGTAAATAAAACAAAAAGTTTTGAAAACATTCTTCTAATTTATTTTATTATGATATGATAAAATGATGTATGACAATTATGTGTAAAATTTTATGATGTCAGCGTTATTGTGTCAATACGCACACGGCTTTGATTGGTATACCTCTATCCGATGGTTCATCCTTGTAATATCTACAAGACATAATTAAGTTCATGGATTCATTAACAATTAGAATTGCCGAATTTGGGCAAATTAGGTTCTTTTAATCGAGAAATTCAATGGCTGTGTGTAGTGTGTCATGGCGATCTTGATTTGCACTATATGATTATTTGTTTTGACACCTTCTTTCCTTGGAAATATTTAAAAAAGTGTACGTCATTAAGCAAAAGCTGTATTCAGAGACCGTAAGGCCGATATGACTCTGCGCATGTGAGGTTATTGATCCTTAATTATGTCTCAGAGTTATTGACAATATGGACCATCGGATGCCAGCGCGGCGCGTAGCTGGCCGATATGCCTGTTTCAAACACCATGTTAGCATTATTTTATATTTAACAGAAATGACGAAAGTTCTCTAGTGTAACTTATAATGTTTATTTTATTTGCCTAATCGACTTAAATTTAAAAATAAACAAGCAATGCTTTAAACCTTATGCAAACCATAAGTTGATGCATGAACGAAACACGCAAAGCCCAAAAAAGATTGTTAACAGTAAATTTCATCCGAAATGAGCTTTGCCCCTGGATTTATTTTTGACCATTTGCTAAGCCGGCTGGCAAACTATGTAATCAAAACACTGGAAAGGTAATAAAAAACTTACTTGGAGTTTACAAGGAAAACATGGTTATTCACACATAGATAAAAATAGAAATATATTTTTAATTTTATAACATTAGAAATAAATGATAGACCAAAAACCATTTTAAAACTTTTTTCTAATACGACCGACAAAAAACATAATTGGTTTTTAATCTTGATCATAACGATATGGTTATTTATATTATTATACTAAAAAGGTTCAGATTCCGAGATTGTGTTGTTGCTGACGCGAAGGACAATTAGACCTTGCGTTTGTATGAAAACCTTTAACAAAATTATTACATATCTGTCAATGTAATTTTGTAATTTAACGGAATAAAATTTAAAATTTGTGACTAAATGTTATAGTAGGGGAGCCCACGATGTTAAATGGGGATTTATTCGCGCGTCATAGAGACCTATTGGGTTGCAAAGCTTAGATGATAAGAAGAAAAAATGTTATATAATGTATTTTATTAGTGGGAAAAGCGGCTTAAGATTTAAAATATGTCAAAAACAATACTAATATTAATTCCCCTGTGGAAATCGTTTGGATAGTATAAAATTATATGTATATTTCTCGTTATCCCTTAATTATTTTTTCAAAAAAAAAATATTCAAGTTCGCGAATGTGAAAATAACGCTTTTTTTTGTGCAACTTTGTAGCCCTCCGCTTTTTTACGTCTTTCTCAAATTGTCAGAGAAGTGGAATATACTATGTTAAGCATGTAATTTACTTACCTTATCCTAATCTGAAGCACTCAAAAATATCTGATGGATTTATTTTTACTATCGGTCCTGTATTAGGGGCTTATATATGGTGGAGGTATCCTCCGGTACATTAATCTGTCGCGTTGTGATAAATCCCGAAATCCCTCTTTGGCTTCTCTACCGTAACTGTTTAGTAGTTATTCTAAATATTTTAGAGTTAAAAATGTTTGACTGGAATTTTAATGTAAAGAAAATGTTACTTCTGTAAATTAAAATATCAACCTTTAATTACGTTTACGTTTGTCCGGTAAAAAACCTTACTCTTTGCCCACGGAAAAAAAAGTAATTTTATGAAAAGTTACATTTTACTACCTGTCAACAAGGATAAAATGTAAAATTAAAAAAAATACACCAGCGGTCTCGTTTATAATGGAAAAGTTTATGGTTAAATCGGAAGAAATAGAAAACCACTAAGAGTTAAGAAAACACTGCACATTTATGTGATATACCTATGTACCAAATTTTATTTAGATATTTAAAACAATAAAAAAGTTATACTGGCGGGCTCTCGGTTAATAAAAATAATTGTTTCTATTAGAAAAAAGTCATTGCATTTTTTTACAATTTTGAAGACATTAATTTATCTATCATAAAAAAACCGTTCAAGCGGTTTTACAAAAAAACCCTGATTTTTTAATAAATTTATTTTTACTTACGTGTCATTAAAAATTTTTAAAAAGAATCGATGGTGATTTCGATATTTTTTAACTTTTTGTAAAGTACCTGGTATATCAAATTATTAAAATTGAATGCAGAATTTAAAAATGTCACAAGAAATAGGTGTTTTTACCTAAAAAAATAAAGTTGATGGTTGTCACTTACTTTTAAGTAAACCAGTAAACATGAACTTACTTTAAAAAAACGCAACCAAAAATAAACCATTAAATTTTAAATCATTTTTTTCTAATCCATGCGATCTCCCTCTATAAACAAAATAATGGAAATATTCATGTCAACTTTGACCTTTGACCTATTGTAAAATTTGGCAAACTTTTTTGCCAAATTTGGTTAAAAGCAATAATAATATAATACACCAAAAATAATAATGCATTTATGCATTCCACAGATAAATAACCGATGATTTGTGAATTTTCAACAAAATTTATAAATACACATGATTTATTATTTTTCTAATGTTTTTGACAGCCTACAAAAGGAAAAGTGGGGCCTTAGTACTGTAATGGGATCACTGGTCGATAATATTAAATAAGGTTTCGTAGCTGATGTATGGGTGGTTTTCAGTAACTTTTAATATGTAATGTCTCTATATAATATTTAATTTAATATCTAGTATTGTTTGTTTATTTAATACAAGAATTTAACTAAATATGGACACTTAACAAAATGTGGAGTTAATGGATGGGATTTATTTGGGTACACGCCAAAAATTATATTAAATAAAATTCAACGAATAGAACATAAATATAATATTCGCACAATCTTTAAAATACAAATCACTATCAGATCTTAATTTACAAAAACAAAACCATACAACTTAAATGAAAGTACAAAAAATGTCATTTATAAAATACCTTGCGAATGCAATAAGTTTTATATAGGTGAAACTTGTAGACCATTAGCCAAACGCATAAAGAACACAGATCATACATTAAAAACACAGAATTTCATAAATCCAAAATCTGCCAATACGCATTTGATAACAATCATAGAATAAACTGGGATGCTTCGAGCATTTTAGCAAAGAAAACTTGTTCTAAAAGTCGCAAAATCAAAGATGCGTGCGTATATATTATTAAATAAAGGTAATTGTGTAGCATCAATTTTAGTTAATTTAAATAACACTTGGTTGCCTTTGCTTGATACTGAAGTATCTTCAGGAAGACTAAAAATTAACCTTTTTTGTAATATAAACAATAAATACACCAGCAACCAGTTATCTATGTCACTATGACACTATAACCAAACAAACATATTTGACATTTAATGATAAAGAGATTTCAGAATATCCTAAAAAATGTAAAAAATTTAAATTTTAAAACCTTAATAATAGTTAATTTTCATTTTTATTATTTTTGTTCAATTTATTTTGACAACGGTGGCAGATTTTCCACCGAAACGTCGATTTTTAATTATCTTTTTACCTATTTTAATTGTTTTGGTTTTTAGTACTTTTAATTTAATTTTTGGCGTGTACCCAAATAAATATCATCCATTAAATAAATCCGCTGAACATTTTAGAATTTACGCTAACCAATTACGGAGTAGGTTTCAACTATTTGTTTCAACCTAAACAGCGAGTGAACCTAGCCAGTCACTGGTTTTTAGTATTTTGGATCCCTGATACGCAGATGCGCAGGTGAGGGTTTAATAAATTAAGCAAAGAAGTAAAACACACAAGTTTTCTTTAATTACATAAAAATATTAACACATTCTTGTTGAAAAATAAGCATCCTTCACGTACGACCAACAAGAGGATGTAAAACTCTTAAAACTAACTTAAACTAAGAAATGACAATTTTTCGTAATCAACAAACTCACTATATTTCAACTTTCATCAACTTCACTATTTTTTCCTCTTCCAACTGGACTAATGTCTAACACTTCTTTATTTATAACTAACTCCTAATATTACAAAGGTTCTTTTCAATATTTACAATATTCAAAATAGTTGCCAACTCCGCTCAACTATAAAACTCCTACACTATTATCAAAATTCCAAGATTTATGCGAGAGAAAAGTTTACTACCTTCTGTAGCACTTCTTACTTTGAGAGAATTGAGTCTTCTGTGACTCTGAAGAATGTTTATATTAAGATACAGTTTATTATTTAAATTTACCTGTTTATACTTCAAACAGATCAGCGTGAGTCGAGATTTGACTGCAGGAAACTACATCATTATTGTTTTGGGCATCAACAACCCGCTTACACGTCCAACGAAACTGTTTCACAACGACATTTACCAAAATTACACCGAATCTTCTTCTCTAAACCTTTTACACAAGCCCGCTTTTACGTAGACAGCTGTTCAAATATCATAGACGAACATTTAACGAACTTATCTACAACTATGACGATAGAAAAGCAAGATGGCTGTCTCAAGAGATCGTATTATCCGAACTGGATAGACAAGCGACCGTATCTTAGGAGAATAAAGTCTGCACTGCGCGTTCAACAAGAAGCGGTCGGCTCGAAACGACGCTTACAGCAAGGAGCCCGTTGCGCCGCCGCGGTTGCCATGGAAACTCTATCGATCGAGGGAGAGCCTCGAGCGGGAAATATTGTAAACAGAACAGGAATAAACACAGTGGGTGGAATTGCTAAATTTCGGAATTAATTTATTTACCTACAATATACGAAAGAAAATATTTAATTTTTCCCACCTGTTTCGGACAGTTTCCGAAACATACTGCCCCCGTTGAAATTTCATAATTTCAAGAACACAAAAGATGCGATAGCATCTCAACCCGGAATTGGCAACTTTTTGAATTGGAACTAAATTTACAAGTCTTCATCATCAGTAACCTCAGCAACATCTTGCTGAGGCAAAGGACAAAGTTTGGCTATGCTGCGCAAGAAGACACCATCTTGAGTTTTGATTCTGACAACTCGAACTTTGTTGTCAGCACCTGGAAGAATTTCCAAAACTCTGGCCAGAGGCCATCTCAGAGGAGGGGTGTCATCTTCCTTAAGGAGAACCAAATCATTCTCCTTCAAATTTTCGGAGTCTTGAAACCACTTTGGTCTATTTTGAAGTCGATTGAGATAATCAAGTCTCCACCTTTTCCAAAACATTTGTTGGATCTTTGAAATCCTTTGGAAACGAGTCAATCTGTTTTCTGGAAGAGAAGTCACATCCTTTTCAGGGTAGGCTGTGAGACTGCCTCCAATCAGAAAATGTCCAGGTGTTAAAACTTGAAAATCAGTAGGATCATTTGACAAAGGACAAAGAGGTCTAGAATTCAAAATGGCTTCAATTTTTGTCAAAATCGTGTAAAACTCCTCGAAGGTATATCGAGTCTCTCCTACTAAACGATAGAGATGGTACTTGGTGCTTTTGACTGCAGCCTCCCAAATACCTCCCCAATGTGGACTCTTAGGTGGGATAAATCTGAATTCTATTTCGTTTTGGGAGAGAAAAGTCTGGATTGACTCTGAGAAATCCTTATTCTTGAAAAATTCATAAAGCTCTCTAAGTTGGTTTTTGAGCCAATGAAATTGGAACCATTATCGCTGAAGATTTTATAAGGATTTCCTCTTCGAGAAATGAATCTTTTCAGCGTCATCAGAAAGCCTTCAGTAGACAGGCTAGTCACTAACTCCAAGTGAACAGCCTTTGTGACCATGCAGACAAATATGGCAATATAACACTTTATGACAGGTGCCTTTCGCAAATTAGAAGACTTAAGTAGAAATGGGCCACCATAATCAATGCCAACCCTGCTAAAACAACGAGATTGTTGCACCCTGTCCTTTGGTAAATCGGCCATACTCTGCTCTGCTGGCTTAGCCTTGAACCGAAAGCATGTTACGCAATTTCGAATTATTCGCTTGGTCTCTCGAAGACCATTCAAAGGCCAGAATCTCAACCTTACATTGGAAAGAACCGTTTGAGCACCAGCGTGACCCAAACGTTTATGCTCATATGTTAGTAATAATGAGGCAACATAATTGTGGGCAGGTAAAAGGAGAGGATGTTTTTGATCGAATGGAATATCGGCATTCTCCAATCTACCACCCACTCGTAGAAAACCATCTCGGTCAAGGAAAGGTTTAAGTTTTCTTAATTGCTTGTCACTCACAGATTGAGTTTTTCTAGCTCACCGATTTCTTTGGAGAAATGTTGTTGTTGAAGAACTTTTACAATGAAGTCAAGGGCAGCCTTCAATTCAATCACGTCAAGAAAACCACTTTTTTCTGATTTTTATTTTTTATGTTATGAATGAATCTCAAAACATATGCCACGGTGCGTTGTATTTTTGAAAAGGATGAAAACTGCGAAAATAATCTTGTCCAAAAGGCAAACTGATTAGTCGTCTGGAATGTAACCAAAGAAATTTTTCTTTCTTCAGGAAGGTCACTTAAATGTGGTACGTTTTCAAAGGAAATTTTTGAATTTTCAAATTCGGAGTTATTTAAGAACGAGGGTCCTTGCCACCACAAACTCAAATTTTGGACATCCTTTATAGGTACTCCACGAGAAGGTAAGTCCGCCGGGTTGTCAGCTGACTTGACATGTCTCCAGAAATAATTGGAAGTCAATTCCTGTATTTGTGCCACTCGATTTGACACAAACACTGACCACCTTGAAGCATGAGCTTGCACCCAGCACAAGGCTATTTGCGAATCTGTCCAAAGATTCACGGAGTTCACCTCAAAACGATCTTTCAATACAGACTGAAGTTTAGTCACCAATCGCGCAAGTAACAACATGGCGCACAACTCCAATCTCGGAAGTGTAACGGTTTTCAGTGGGGCAACCCTGGATTTAGAAGAAATCAGTATGCATGAAATGGAGTCATCAGCATAAATTGTTCTGACATATACACAGGCGGCATATGCTTTCATGCTAGCGTCTGCGAAACCATGAAGTTCGATTTGTTTAATCTCTTTAGACAAGAAAAAGTATCTAGGAATTTCTAGATCTTTTAGCAATGGCAGACACTCAAAGAAGTTTTTCCAGTCCTTTAACAGAACCTCGTCAGTAATTGGAGTATCCCAGTCTAATTTTAGAGCCCAAAGCCGTTGGACTATTAGTTTACCAGTAACAATCACTAATGACAAGAAGCCAAGCGGATCATAACACTGAGCTATGACAGAAAGAATTGTTCGTTTTGTTACTGGCCCTTTAAACGTGTAGTCTGGGATTGAAACACAAAAGAAGTCACAGAAAGGATTCCACCTCAACCCTAAAACCTTGCTTGGAGAATCATCAAAGTTTAGGTCTTGATCGAAAGTTTTTTCTTGCGAAATTTCACTCAAAAATTTGCTCGAGTTTGAGCACCATTTGTGTAGGTGGAATCCATGAGAATTTAAGAGAGCATTTAACTGAGTGTACAGAATTTCCAAATCAGAATAATTATCGACACCTCCCAGGATATCATCGACGTAGGTCATGTTTAGAATTGCCTCTGAGGCAAGAGGGTACTCAGAAGAATTTTTCTGAGCCAGTTCATTCAGAACTCTAGTGGCCAGATAAGGTGCACAATTCGTACCGTAGGTGACTGTCGATAATTGTAGACATTTTAAGTTGTCTTGAGAGTTTTCTCTCCAAAGAATATTTAGTAGAAATCTCTGATCTGGATTGATCAGAATTTGTCGGAACATCTTTTCGATGTCAGAAGTGAGAACATATTTGTAAGATCGAAAACGACATAAGATGTCATATAAATCGGGCTGAACTTGGTAGCCCTTCAAGGTTATATCATTCAGGGAATATCCCGATGCAGTTTTGCAAGATGCATCGAAAACCACTCTGAGTTTTGTGGTTATGCTATCTTCTTTGATAACTGCATGGTGTGGTAGGAAATATTTTGGTTGTGAGCACTCATTTACAAGTGAAAATGGAACAAACTCTCCATGTCCCAGGGATTCATACTCATTGATAAATTTTTTGTACTCAGAAAAGTACTGAGGGTCTTTTTCAAACCTTTTCTCAAGGTTAAGAAATCTTTTCTGAGCTATTGCAAATGAGTCGCCAAGTTTTGAATTTTCTGTATCAGATTTTAGTGGTAGATCCACTTGAAAACGACCATTTTCCAATAATTTTGTCGTTTTTATGAATGACTCTTCAGCCAGTTCATCTTCTTTCGAAATAGGTGCTGTTTGAGGGATTTCCTCAAGTGACCAGAATTTTGAGACTAGTTGCTCAAAAGGGGATTGCTCTTCAGTTTGAATAAACAAGGAAACACTGTTTTCACGAATAGAATGTGAAGTGTTTAAGTAGGACATACTGTTTATAGGTATCGATCGACCAGGGTATGTACCACCAACCACCCATCCCAAATGGGTGTTAATGAGAAGTAGGAAGATTTTTTCCTAATTTTATGTGACCTTCACATAACAAGTCATAGTATACATCTGCACCTATGAGAAGATCTATCTCAGAAGGTGAGGAGAAAGAGGGGTCTGACAATGGGACATCACTTGGAATGTTCCAAGAAGAAGAATCAATGTGAAATTGCGGCAATGGACAGGTGATTGCCGGCAAAATCACACAGGAAACTTTAAACCTTTTATAATAATATACATTTGAATGTAGAACAAGATCCACCATTTTTCTTGACAAATTGGTGGAAAGAGCAATACCAGCAACACAGGTTTTCCTTGAATAAGGAACATAATTTAATTTTTGAACTAATCTTTCAGTCACAAAGGAGTTTTGTGAACCGGTATCCAAAATTGCCTTTGCTTGTATTTTGTTTCCATGACTGTCATAGAGAAAAACGGCTGCTGTGGCCAACAGTACACAGGAATTTTTTGTAGAAAGGGCCGAAACTGAATAAGTGCCCTGAGCAGGTGAATTATCCTTTAAGGCAGGTGAATGACCTCCTTGTGATTGGGGTGGACGAGGTGCATTTTGAAATCGAGGGGGTGAGGCTGTGAGGTAGAGGGGGTGATAAAGGTGCTTGAAATTGACCTTGAGTTTGTTCTTGACCTGTACCACGATTGTATACAGGGGGATTTTGAGTTTGATTGCCCTTGAAGAAAGGACGAGAACCATTTTGTTGGTTTTGTGGGTTTTGGGTATTTTGAAATTGGGATGGATTTCCTTGATTAGGATGTAAAAAAGTGTGGTGTTTTTGTGAACAGATTGAACACAATTTTTTTGAAGAACATTGGGGGAAATTATGATTGCTACTCAAGCAATTGAAACAAAGTTTTTTAGAACTTACCAATTTTCTTTTTTCTGAAAGAGATAAATTTTTAAATTTATTACATGAATATATAGTATGTGAACGATCGCCACAACCTTGACAAACTGCATTATTTTGATTTTTTTGTAAAGTATTTGAAAGTAGAGAAGTTTTAAAAACCTTTTGGTTTGGAGGTTGTCCTCCTGTACTAGCTAGATTTTCTAGTACTATACATTTATTTTCAAGAAATTCGAAAAATTCTTCAATTTCCGGCAATTCAGTCAAATCTCGCTCGGACTCAAAAGCTTTGCGCGTACCGAAATCGATTTTTTTGCCTAATAAATAAACAAGTAAGAATTCGAATAATTGTTTATATGAATAATTTAAATTTTTCAAAGAAGCAAGATTTCTTTTGCAGTTTGTAACAAAATCTCTCAAGCTTGCCGCAGTACATTTTGTTAGGGGGATACCTCGAGCAGTGACACAAAAAGAGAATTAATGACCGTTAATTTATTTTCATATCTTTTCTTTAAGATTTCTAGAGCAACTGCAAGATTGTCACTTATTACTGATAAACTTTCGATTAATTTTAAAGGTTCTTCTCGTAAGAACGATTTTAGATATACTAATCGTTGTACATCTGACAAAGAAGTATTTTTTACTATTAACTCATCGAAAAGTTGATAAAAAGAATTCCACTCAGAGGGATCACCCCTAAAAGATTGAATATTAATTTGAGGTAATTTAACAGAAATATTTTGAGGTACATTTTGTTGTACTATAATAGGCGTGGGGCTTTGAGGTTGTAAAATATTTTGCGCAGGAGTTAAATTTTTTATACATGTCATTATTTGCCCACAAAGTGTAAGTACTCTATCCTCAATAGCACTCCGATCCTCACTATCAAGGGTATCTGGAATTGCCTCAATGGCATCTTGAAGTTGATTATAATCCTGAAATGCATCTTTTAAATATTCATATCTTTGTTTAAAAATTTCTGAGTCCGTCACTGTATCTGAATTTGCAATAAACCAGTTGTAAGTTCGCGTAATTTTACCCTTAACAGTAGTTCTTTGTGCTTTGAGACTTTCAAATTCCATTTTTAATATTAGAAAAATATATTCAATTTTTTTTTTAAAACAACAAATTAAAAGAAAGTTAAAAAAACAATAACAGTTTTACAATTTTCAACGACTTACCCACTAAAGTCTGTTTAAAGCCTCACCATCTAGCGGTATAACCTAGAGCGGCTATATGCACTGTCCATTTACCTAATATTTAATACAAGCAAAACACAAAAACACAACAGTTTGCTGTGTAAAAAAGTTCAAAAAAATGTTAAAAAATGCAAAAATATATAGAAATATACACAAATATAATTTAAGAAAACCTCCCAACGCGCATGCGCACAGGATCCGGCTCGAAGGACCAAAATGAATTGGAAACGCGCAAGCGCTATTTTAGAATTTACGCTAACCAATTACGGAGTAGGTTTCAACTATTTGTTTCAACCTAAACAGCGAGTGAACCTAGCCAGTCACTGGTTTTTAGTATTTTGGATCCCTGATACGCAGATGCGCAGGTGAGGGTTTAATAAATTAAGCAAAGAAGTAAAACACACAAGTTTTCTTTAATTACATAAAAATATTAACACATTCTTGTTGAAAAATAAGCATCCTTCACGTACGACCAACAAGAGGATGTAAAACTCTTAAAACTAACTTAAACTAAGAAATGACAATTTTTCGTAATCAACAAACTCACTATATTTCAACTTTCATCAACTTCACTATTTTTTTCCTCTTCCAACTGGACTAATGTCTAACACTTCTTTATTTATAACTAACTCCTAATATTACAAAGGTTCTTTTCAATATTTACAATATTCAAAATAGTTGCCAACTCCGCTCAACTATAAAACTCCTACACTATTATCAAAATTCCAAGATTTATGCGAGAGAAAAGTTTACTACCTTCTGTAGCACTTCTTACTTTGAGAGAATTGAGTCTTCTGTGACTCTGAAGAATGTTTATATTAAGATACAGTTTATTATTTAAATTTACCTGTTTATACTTCAAACAGATCAGCGTGAGTCGAGATTTGACTGCAGGAAACTACATCATTATTGTTTTGGGCATCAACAACCCGCTTACACGTCCAACGAAACTGTTTCACAACGACATTTACCAAAATTACACCGAATCTTCTTCTCTAAACCTTTTACACAAGCCCGCTTTTACGTAGACAGCTGTTCAAATATCATAGACGAACATTTAACGAACTTATCTACAACTATGACGATAGAAAAGCAAGATGGCTGTCTCAAGAGATCGTATTATCCGAACTGGATAGACAAGCGACCGTATCTTAGGAGAATAAAGTCTGCACTGCGCGTTCAACAAGAAGCGGTCGGCTCGAAACGACGCTTACAGCAAGGAGCCCGTTGCGCCGCCGCGGTTGCCATGGAAACTCTATCGATCGAGGGAGAGCCTCGAGCGGGAAATATTGTAAACAGAACAGGAATAAAC
Source organism: Listronotus bonariensis (assembly GCA_014170235.1). Classification (NCBI taxonomy): domain Eukaryota; kingdom Metazoa; phylum Arthropoda; class Insecta; order Coleoptera; family Curculionidae; genus Listronotus; species Listronotus bonariensis. Next base: position 31,185 of record JACEGR010001164.1, read on the forward strand.
ACAGTGGGTGGAATTGCTAAATTTCGGAATTAATTTATTTACCTACAATATACGAAAGAAAATATTTAATTTTTCCACCTACTTGCTTTGATGCATCAAGCGCTTACATGAAATAAACATGTTATATTATTTCTTGAGATACTATAACTATTTTTTTTCTTTTTTAATTTTAATTTAGTTTTATTGAGAATGTAAATAATTTTTTTCTGTTTATTCCTAAGATATTATATTATGAAAAAAATATACATATTATTAGGTCAAGAAATATTATAGAATTGATAATAAAGAACCCTGGTAGATACTTTGGCTGGTTTCTCAAAAAATAATGGAGTATCCAAAAAAATGGATCGACCCTGGGTCGCAATGAAGAAAGGTGACACGCGTTTTCATCCTCGTTGGGAATGGTCACCGCTGACACCTTGACTATGTTTCTGGTTATATAAATATAATCCTTGTCAGAACTAAGGAAAACATTCAGACGGTTACGCCATCTCGCCAAGCAACCTCAAAATAAATGGCGTGACCGTTTGAATGTTGAAAACTAAAATGTATTTGAAATAATAACTTATTAGATTTGATTTGAGAAAAATTTAATTGGTTTAATTATATTTTTGATGAGTGAGTAGTTTTAAAATAAATCTAAGTTAGTTACAACGCAATGTTAGTATAGATGTTAACCTGATATTGACTTTGTGCCAATAAAGTTTTGTATAGTTTGAACATAAATTTTTCTTTGTACTTAAAGTAAGAAAAATTAATTTCAAGTCAAGTTTATTTGTGATCAATTTACATTTAGATACTTGAGAGCATTAAAATGATAATTACCTATATTTTCATGAGTATAGGGCCGAGTTTATAAATTAGAATTTAATTTTAGTATTAGTATTAGCATTAGTTACAAGATTCGAGAACATACATATAAATTAAAGTGTTAATAAATCAAATTTATTTTTTGTCGTAAAAACGACCTTGAAACTCTTAAAAATTCAAAACTTAATACAAAAATGGAAAGTATTAATTCCTTAATTGCCATAAAAAAATAAAACAAGTAACTCCTTTTAATTAAGTTTTATTACTTATTTTTTTAATGTAGCTTAACAATGCCATGAAAACTGCTAAATTTATTTCAGGTTAATACTAATACTAATGGTATTACGAATCCTTAAATTAAATTTTAATTTATAAACTTGGCCTAATTATGGACAATTAAAAATATAATAAAAATATATTTTAAAAAAGTGGTAGTTTTATAATAATTCTAAGTTAGTCTAAAGGTGATATTTAAAAATTTGAACTTACCGTAAATTTTTTGATAATAGGATTTTTTGGTTTCATCATAGATTTTTTCTGTGTAAAAATATGAAAAATGCCAAGAGTAAAGTACCTTTTATTTTATATACGACAAAATTGTATAGGTAAATGTTGTAGAAAAATAAAATTTATGTCAAAATATAAAGTTAAAGATTTTAGATTAAAAAAATAATTTTGGAAGTTTTTAAATTATGCATTAACAGTTTTTAAATTACTTGTCCAAAGGCAGCGAATTTTTAAAATATATTTAAAATTATTAAATTTTCTCTTATATTTTGCTTTCTTCTGTATATTATTTAAGTTGTAATAGGTTATGTAAAAATTGACAATTACATTTTTACTCTCATGCCTTGCCTTAATATCGATATAAAATTAATTTCTCTATAATATTTACTTATATATAATTTAAAAATGTTTGGTCCATTTTTCCTTTTGTAATACCTATCCTGGGACACACTCTATGTTTAAACTTAGGTATAGGATATGATATACAAAATTTGCCAAAAATCGTATGCAAAATTCAAAAAAGTAATTAATTGTAGTGTGATTCATTTTAAATAAACAATATAAGAAACAATTTCTTGTAACTAAAAGTCTTAAAAACGTAAGATATTTGCCATAACAATATAAAATAAAATATCACTTAATCTTATGGCCAAAAGTTGAAAATAATCCAGTATTTAATATAAAACTTTCTATAAGTTTCGCACTAAAGGGCCCTTCAAAGTTTAAAATACAACCTAGTATTTTATTTCTCAGTTGAAATTGGATTTTTAAAGTAGGCATACACATTTAAAACTTTTTGAATTAGGAGCAAAAGAGCGAACTTTCTTTTAATCACGCAAAACTGTTAATAATTTATAGACAATGTTCTTACAGAAAATCTAAATTTAGGGTTTTCTTGTTAAAAAAAGTTATGTACTGACATTATTATTTAATTAACCATATGAAGATATGCCATACATTAAAAGGAGGACAATACAAAAAGACCAAAGTTTAATATCAAATTATACCTTGAGCATCTACAAGGAATAATATTAAATAAATAAAATACTATATACAGGTTGTTTCTCGCAGGTGGTTCTTCCCTATAACTTTTTTACCTTTTGCCGTAGAAAAAGAAATTTAATAAATTTATTTGTTGTTTAAGAATCCCATAGTGCTTGTTTATTGAGTTAATTCACAACAAAACTGAAGACTGTAGTTGCTGTCATAAGGTTGCTGTAGTAATATTGTAATAACAAAAAAATCGCGACGTTAGCACTACCTCTTTATTTTCAAAGGTACCTAATTAAAAATCCACTTATTTACAATAGGCGCGTAAACAACTTAGTTTCAGTAAAGATAATTATATTTCATACAAAGTTAAAAAGAGTTTAACCAATAAATAGTTTGTCAAAGATATAACAAAATTATTTAACTCCTGAAAAGCCAAGACAAAAGAGTTTATGCATTACTAAAAATGTAAAACTTTTTTTAATACAAACTCTTATTACAGGCTTATATAACTGGCCAAAATCAAATGAAATATATTCAAAATTCAATTAGACCATTGTTTTTATTTGGCAGACATAAACCATAAAAATGTGAATTCTCTCAAAAGCTGTATTTTTGCAATTAGACTTTTTGCCTTTGCACAGTGGCGCTTCCGCTCGTCAGTCTTCAGTCTGGCCATACACTAATGGTGAGGTTTACATCTAATATTTATTACATGATATTTATGTCAGATAGATATTCTGGATAAAGTTAACAATGAAAAATTTATCAGACCTCTACATTTTTGACCGTTTATATTAGCCCGTTTTCTGTCTGACGCATAAATATCATGCACTAAATGTCAGACAAACCTACCATAAGATGTTGTATCATGAAAACAAACAATTGGCGAACCAATGTTTATATACATTCGGATAAATTAAAACGTATATCGGCCACTTACATGCCGGCATTCGCGTTAAGATACATCTCCTTTTCACGTATTGCATGTTTAGGTTTCTGATTGAAATTGATGAAAACCTTTGATGTCTATTGGTGCCTAAACGGTGAGGTTTGAATCGACTTTAATAAAGAGTAGGCTTACTTTTTAAGTTTATGATTGTCTATAAAATGGCGCCACGCAGTCTTTGCTATATCGTCAGAATAGAAAGTTATGATGTAAATAAATTTTAAGTTTTAGTAAGTGCCCTCTGGCGGTATTTATAACAGTACTTTTGTTTAAATTTTAGAATCTGCAAATCTCTGTATGCCAAAGTATTAACCGATTATTAAAAATAAATGCAATATGGCGAAAAACCAAAATAGAAAAAGCTTTGACGGCTTGTAATCCTCGAAAACGAATGACAGTTTTGTTTTAAATTATATAAAGCTCTACCCTATTTTGCAAGCAGCAATCACCTCCTTTAAGCCTGTGATCGATTTTTGAATTCTAAAAACTTCAATTTTATTGCTCGGCAGCCGTTCGATTTACACAAACAAATTCGAAGTTAAAATAACACCAAAATAAGGCACGACCTAAAACCGACATAAATAAAGCCAGGCACTATCCTTATTAAGGGAAGTCGTTTTGGTACATAGCGCATTTTACTGTGCAATATATGTCTAATATTTTAATATCCTGTGTACCTTTTAAAGTTCGAATATTTTTCTTTTTACAAAAACAAAAGCAATAAAAATACTAAACTTTTGACGGGTCCATTAATTTTTTTCTACTTGTTTTTGATTTCCTATCCTATTTTCAGATAAAAAGTGTGTTGTAGTAAATATTAAAGTATAGATTTTTAAAAACCGTTGTTTCTAACCATAAAATATTTAACTGTCTCTATCAATAAACTGCAACTTACTTAAGTTAAGACCAAAACATTAGATTGTGCTAAGGTTTTAAGCTTTAGGTTTTTGTGAACTGCTCGAAACTAAAGTAAAGCTGTAAAAAGGCGCATATTTTTTTAAGGGTACATTAAACCCGCAATGAGCTTTTCTCTAAATTAACTTCATCGTTAACTAAACCGACGGGTAAAGTATATAACCACCAAAAACAGTGGAATAAGTAGTAAAAACTAACCTTGGACTTAACACGATAAAAACAGTGGCGTTATAGGGTCGTAGACCCAAGAATTGTATTGTTTTATTGTCCTTGGGTTTATCCAGGATTTCGCTATACATATTTTGTGCAAAGTTATCCATTTATTAAGCCAATTAAAATAAATTACAAACAAAAAATAAAAGCCTCTTGTCTGTATCTAAATCCTTAGGTCTACATTTGAAACATACTGGGTGTCCACGAGATCACTTTCCGGCTGCCATTTTTTATTTCTTCATCGATACTGACGAAATTTGGTAGAGTTGTTAGCATAACAAAAATTCATTTTTAGGTGTATAGGATAGGCTTTTACGACTTCCGGTCCGACTTACCGGAAGAGACTAGAACTCTTGATGTTTAAATGGGACACCCTGTATATTTTTATTTTTTTGATTCTTTAAATCATTTTTAGTCAAAATACACTATATTTAAAACAAATTTTGGTCAAATTTTATAATTTTTATTTTACATCTAGAGTGCCATGATCATTCTAAAATCACTCCTTATGCTTTACTTACTTTCAGAAAAATACGCAATTGATTTTACCTTTTCAAACTTTTTACTAGAGGGCTCAAAACTTCACTTTTTAAGTTTTTTTCCCAAGCTCAAAAACCAAAATAGGACCATATCACTTTCATAATATTTCCAAATGCAGTATTTTAAACCAAATCCAAGGATGTAAAACACTACGACACTTTATATTCTTTAAGCTAATGATCTTTTTGATACCGAATTACGTACGTCTCAAATTAGTTGCCTTGAAAACAAAACCTAAAAGACTAAACGGACCTTAAGAAATTTACAGGGTGTCCCATTTAAAAATCAAAGGTTTCAGTCATTTCCGGTAAAACCGGAAGTCGTAAAAGCCTATTGTATAAACCTAAGTTAAGGGGGCACTGGCAACTTTTTTCTGAATGGAACCTCGTTTTAAATGCCCTCTAATTATCCATTTAATTTGGTTATAACGTATAAACTGTTTCCACAATTCCAATGATATTTGGACAACAAAGTTACTTTATATTAATGCTTATTTCCATAGAAAAACAGCTGTTGTTGGAATTATACCACAGGGTATGAGATGGTTTATTGTTTTGAGTTTTATTTTGTGTTTGGGTTTTGACGAGGTGAAAAAAATTTTAAATTTTGCACGTTGGCCGTTTGAGTGTTTCTTTTTGTATGTGTACCTTATTTTATTTACTGTCTATTATTTAATATCTATAATAATGAGTTATTTTATTGATTTTTAACATTACTTTAAATAAAAATAAATATGTTACCGATGACCCTTGCATATGGGTGGCCTAATAATTTTTAAAAATATATTTTTGTTAACATTTTTGGCTCGAAGGATTTTTTTCTTTTGACATTTGAAAACATCAACAACAAACAGTTTAATCAAAAAGAAGCTTGTTATTATTTGGGTTTTTAATTTACAAAAAAAAACGTAAATATTTTAATTTTAACGTATGCCCACTAATTGTCATAAAATAGAGATTTTAAAATGTTAAATAAATAAAAATAATAAAAAAATTAATAAAAATATTTACTTAAAATTAATTTTTAAAATTAAGAGTGCCACCCTGAAGATGTTAGGTAACACCACTTTTTTAATTATACCCCTATACTAAATTAAAAAAAAATATTTCACTTCACTCTAAGTGGACACAATGTATATATTTCTTTTTTACTTTTTACATAGGCCTTTGTTGTAATGAACTAAAAACCAGTTTTAAAGAGGTCACAAGCGTCATACACGTCGTTTGAATAGTGTGCGAGCAACAAAAGAAAGAATAGATTGCAAAGTGAGACAGAACTGATAACCGCCTGACTCTTTTACTACTAATTTTAAGTCCACGCTACAAATATATTAAATTAAAGGCAAAAAACCAATATGTTTTAATATTATAAACCTAATAAAAACTTGCAAATCCTGTTTATTTTCCTACGCTTTTAAAAGTACTTTTGCTTACAAAAATGCGTCTGTATGGGCGACAGACTAAGCTGTCACATTAAAAATAATTATAGCGGATAAGGGGAGCTTTAAGCGTTATACTTTTTTGTTGCGAAGTGAAGTAAACAAGATATAAATTACTTCATGCTTTTAGAAGCACAATGTTGTTTCATTCACGTATCTACTTTAGTTGTAGATTCTTAAAATAGCTACTTATATGTTATGTTTTATTCTTATGACATAAAAACAACTTATTTTTGTAAGTTCTTACTTAAAACCTTTTAGTGTTTTTTTACCGATAGATATGTTAGTCCTAATGTTTATTCCTATGCTTTTTAAATAAATAAAGAATAGGTATAACAGAGTTGGGGTGGTTACAGACACTTTTATTTATTTGCATAACTAACAAAATAACAATAAAAAATTAAGTACGAAAATAATTTTCTGATGCATTACCTGTATACAATAATGTTAAAAATTAATAATTTAAATGAGAATATTTTTACAATTAGTTTTAATATGCAATACATAAGTTAACTTTTATTTGTCCAAGCGTAAAATCTTTTCTGTCCTTTGTAAAATATATTTAAATTTAAGTGTTTTATATGTAAGTAATTTTTTTATTAATTTTAATGTAAACAAATTCTTAAATTATTATTTTTAATATATTTCCAATTACTTGGTTTTTTATTAGTTTTTAAGTGATTTAAAGTGACGTGTTTTATAAGGTTACTCTTGGTCCCCATGCAACAATATTATCAGTAACTTCATATTACTTAAATACTCCTCTACTTATTAGCAAAACAACATACACATTTATTAGATATTTCAAAGAAACTTACAGTCTTAATCTTACGTGTCTTCCCCGGCAGCACAGTGGTCAGAGTACCTAGCCCGTACCCGGGAAGACATTTTTTGGTAGTATTTATTAAAAATTATCGTCCAAGATGGCACTACCGCATTGTCTAAAAGGTGCTGTAAAATGCAAATACTGCATGTTTTAGTGTTTGGACAACGTTGACGGAACAGAGGAAAAAATGGGTTAAACATCCAATAATCCGACACCCATGGTACTCTGGTACTTAGGCGTAGGCCTTCATGGGCTGTTTCAAAGATAACAAAAGGTTTTTAAATTAATAAAAATATCACTGTAAATGTACAGTATGTATCAGCCAAATGGTAAAGATTACATAATAAATATATGAAGGTTGTTCGAAAAAACGCTCAGGCACGTCGATTGAAGTTTTTGGTTATACAGTATATTTAGTAAAAAAAGAGAAGATCTTTGTTGCTTTTGGTTAATTATATGATACATTTTTTTAAATATGTAAATATACTAATAATTTTATGCAAATAATAAATTTATTTTTTTAAAGTAAGGTCTACAAATTATTTAAAAAAAAATAAAGACTTATATAACAATGTTTTATACAGTACAACAAAATAGGAATAGTATTTTTGACAAAAACTTTTTATGAACTTATACAAAAGAGTGGCGTATCATACTTTCAAAAATCAGTTTATTCAAATTTTACTCTTTTATAAGTTAGTGTTTAGCAATAAACACTAGTTATTAATGTTTTTAAAAATATAATTTTTTCCATTAGGTTATATTTTATATATTTTTTTGTTAAAAAAATATATATCATGCAAATTTTATTTACACACTTAAGGTTTTTGAGTTATTTTTTAGTAATAAAATCACCATAGAAAAATGAGGTTAAGCAACTTTAAACACGCTTACTATGTGGAGGGGCGACTACTAGTAACCAAAGTTTACCGTTATGGATAGCTCGAATATCACAATAAAGTGTAAGTCTTTTACAATTAGATATTTATAAAATTTTTACCTTTTTATTTTTAAAAATTTAACTTGTCTTTTTTAAAGCGTGGTTTAAGCATTTGGTAAAAATTTTTACTACGTATTTTAAATAAGAAAATGCATATATATTTTAAAGTTTTTAAATTCTTATTTAAAAACTTAATTGTTTTATTATTTTTATAAAACGTTTTATTAAGGTGTCGAATTTAAAACCTAAAATTTAATTAAACAAATCTTTAAACCTTGTTGCCAAAATTGTATATTAATGGCTTAATAAAAATTTACGTTTTCCTGATCGACAAAATAATAATTTATTCTAAAAAGGAAAACAACTCCCCACAGGAATACAAATTAGTCAATGTGTCCTTAATCTTTTGATTTGCATGGATTTGTAATTAAAATTTAAATTTTTATAAACAGAATTCATCTTGTATTAAAATTTAAAACCTTTTTTGCCCAGAACACAATAATAGGATTAAATGCAATAAAACGAGTATCCAAAATTACTCTTTGCACGTCAGTATTACTGTTTGTTAAAACGAGTCAAAAACAACTGGCACAAGTCACATGACAGTGCAAAAAATAAAGTTTATCTTATTTGCCCAAATATAATAAATTAGCTTCAAGATAAATTAAAAGAGAAACGATAAAAAGAAAAAGGAAGAAGGAAAGAAACAGAAAATTTGTAGTCATGTGAAACTCAGTTACCGAAACTTAAAAAAAAAATTGTTTTCAAGAATTAAAGACTATTTTGTTCATCAATCAATATACGACAATATTTATTTTACCATTTCAAAAAGTTCTAAAAGGTAATGCGAATGTCCTTAATGAAAAATAAAATATATTTTATTGTTTTTAGTTTTTAAGGATTTCGGTGCCTAAACCCCACGTGAACAGAAATCTGTTTTCTTTTTTCCTTTGGTCTTGAAGAAAATTTAGAAAACTGGTATTTATAAAAGATGTTTAGGTGATAAATATTAATGCAAGTTTCTTTAAATTCTCCTTTTTTGCGACAGTCGTTCAAGAAGAATCCTTTCAAGATCTAAAAAAACGTTGAATCTTTAATTTAATAATTTGATACCAGAAATGTTGGTATTTTACAATCTGTATTGTGCAGTTTTTTCATACTAAATAGAAAATAAAATAAAATATATTTACTCTATTATTTAACCCTACCCTAACCGTTTATCCTTAGTTACCATTTAAAATGTTTATTTGTTCTACCTTGTTTTTCATTGTTTTTCTAGTACGTCATATTTTGTATGATGGTTAAAGCAATAAATGTTATATTGTTCTAAAACATTCGACACGACGTACCTCATAGGTCTGACCCCATAGGGCGTCCTGCGGAAGGCCATCGAAGATCACTCCTTGCATCCGCTTTGTCAGTAATCTTCGGCCATATTCATTTGCCTAAGTAAACGAAGGAATCCAAGGACAACAGATTTCTGCATTTTCATCACCAGTTGTTCAGGTGTATTTTTACATGCTAAAATGTACCTTAGCTCCCTTATTATACTTTCTTTCATGCCTCCCAAAACGCCGATTATCAGGACAACCAATCGCATGGTATACTTCGGAAAGAGCCGCCGAAGTTCGCCAAGAAGATCTTGATTTTGGCTCGTTTCTCCCGTTTCTTTATACTGAAGCTGGTTTACGCTGAGGCGGAGAACTCTATTACATTACACATGTGGTATGTGGTGTGATTTGTTTTATTAAGGAGAACGATGTCGGGTTTATTTACCTGAATTTGATGAGTGGTTTGATGGGAGTTTCATAGATGCCATAGTAATGCCTGAGATAATAGTAAAGTACCCGAAGAGCGTCGTTATGCCGATGGATGTAGCTATTGACAACATGCACTGGGAAAGCTGACAATAAGTGCATAAGGGTCTCGGGTTGCTGTCGACAGGCTTGACATGCAGTGTAAGAATGTTGAAAAATTGGCTTTTATACACTAGTGTGTCTATTACCTTATCTTTGCATGCTAGTAAGAACCCCTTGGTCTTAGACGAAAGCTTGACGGATTTCAAGAACCCAACGTAAGCTTTTGAGATGGATTAAGTCTATCGAGGTTTCTGTAAAAAAACTCTAAACTGCAGCTGTTACAGCACTAGACGCCAGTCTTATAAGTAATTGATCATCATTAAGATCTATTTAAAATATAAGACCGAATTTCTATGCGGCTTGCTTGGTTGCCTTCAAAAGAAATGCTTTAACATTTGCCATTTCATGTTCTCTTACTAACTGCAGCAGTGAATTCGTGCTATTGGCAACCCGACAATTATTATCAAAATTATTACTATTAATAATATAACAGGGTAAATCACCTTATAAACTTTTCTTGATCAATAATGTTATCATCCAATATGCTATCTATACTACTTATACACACCTAATTTTCCAAAACCATACCGTCAGCGTCTTCCTTTTAAAGGTGAGTATTAAATTTAGGCAATTTCCCTTCTCGTCTTTTACAAATTGCAGCCACTTAGGACGCTTTTAGGCCTCAGTTATAGCCTTTTAGATAATATATATCCCTCAGGGATCTTACCCGAACCTCACAATTGAAATATAAATTTACGGGTTAAAATTTAAATACAGAGTAGCAATAATAAAGGGTGTTGGTTTAAAATACTGTCTTATTTAATTAAAGGATTGCTTAATGCCCCTTTTATTGTTTGCATCTTTGAATCCTGGTTAATTCTAATCTATTTTGCTTTTTGGAATAAGCTTTACTTTATTAAAGCTTGATTATTATACAGGGTCTCCGAAAAAGTGAGGTCAAAAATGATAGGGGTGGTACAGTGAGTCAAAATAATATTAGTAGTTCATATAAAAAAGTTCTATCGTCTTTTCTTAGTGAGTTATTGACCTTTAAAGTTAGAATGAAAAAAATGTATTTCATTTATAACTTTTGCTTTAACCGTTTGATTCCTTTATCATTTTTGTACAAAAAATGAATACTTTATTTAAATCGACATTTTGGGTCGTTTTTCATAAAATCGCATCTTGAATTCAGACATACCAGCATTTTGTATGTAATAAAAAATTATTTTTTTAGGAAAATAAATAAAATGTAGTAAAAATAATTAATTTTTTTGTTTTTTATAATTTTATTATGTTTTCATAATTTGCTCACAAAACTAAATTTTTGATTTCATGCAAAATGTTGGTCCAAGATATCAATTTAAATAAGGGAAACCTTTGTTGTACAAAGATAATAAAGAGTCAAACGGTCAAACAAAATGTCAAATTTGTCACCTGTGTTAAAAATCCATATATTAAGTGCTGCACAATGATTTTCCCATGAAAAAAAACTGGTGTTAGTTAATTTATTTGCCCAAATACTAATATTGTGACAACCTTTCAAAAAGTATAAATAAAATACATTTTTTTTATACTTGATATATATGAAGTACTAACAGTATTTTGGCTCACTCTATAAACCCTATTATTTTTGACCTTACCTTTCCGGACACACTGTATATAGGGTGTCCGATTATATGTTTACCCATGTTGACCGCAAATAACTTAAGAACAAATAAAGCCGCGTATAACTTAAAAACAAATAAAACAGTGGCGTAGCTATTATGGGGCTTAGTGGGGTAGTGCCCCAAGGGCCCCGCAACTTTGGGGGCCTCTTGGAGGTTAAAAAGGGCCCTCGGGGTAAGTACTGAAATAGTGAAAAGAATTGAAAGTAAAACAATAGGGAGGACCTTTCTTATTGTTTTGTTTTTGCTCTTTAACAAATTTTTTGGGGTCTTGGCGGTTAGTCAAAAAGTAATGAGGACCTTATTGTTTGCTCTTTAAATTTTTAGGGGTTTTAATTTTTTTGGGGCCCCAGCTGCCCTAGCTACGCCACTGAAATAAAGTATTCAAATTGCGGTTTTCGCAAAAAGGCTTGGATTACTTGTTAATGACATTTACCTAACAAAAAAATAAAATGCAGTTAAATTTTGAGAGATAAATAAATCCACGATTTTTGGAAATTTTTGGACTAAAGCTTATATACATTTCTTTCACAGGCAAAAATTAAATGTTAACCAGAACCACTAACCAGAACTAACCACATCTTGATAACTGTATTTATTTTAATAATTTGCGATAAAAATTAGTCAAAATAAAGAATATTATGTGTAGGCAGTATTTTTCTATATGTTTAGGGTTAATTCTTATTATCATTTTATGCTTTATTTTATTACTTTAAAAGTAAGTAAAGCATTTTCCATTAATCAAACGCCTCAATTAAGTTTATCGTAGCCTGTCATAAAAAAATGGATGAATACCTAACTGTTTGGGAAAAAATCGTTTTTGTAATGGCGAAAAGGTGAATGATGATGGTTATCGGTTCAAAACGTCGCATATATGTAATGTGTGTTATATCGTTAGTTTTAAACTTAAAATGTAAGTTTAATAAGCCCAAGACTAAATACTCTTCTCATTAAAAAAACAAATTCGATGATGGTGGCTTACAGACAAAACGTCGGATCTTAAATTGAGTGACATTATTTTATAGAACCAAAAAAAGTGGCAATGGTGATATGTCATTTGTTTTAAAATATCTTTTTAAATAAACCGAGAAAATAAAAACTGTTTCGCAAAATTTCGGTTTATTCTGGATAATGCCATAAAACTCTGTATAAAGAAAATTTAGCGACAGTACAAAATAACCCGTTTTTAAAATACAAAAACATAAAAATATTGATTTTGTTTTTGTATTTTAAATTATTTGGTATTAAAAATGCAATGTAGGCTTCAATATTCCACTGCGATAAATGAAAATCCCATATTTTTAGTTTGGTTAAAACTACATTTTTTAAACAAAAAATCCAGCACATGTACAAAAATTACTTTTGGCCTTAATTTCTAACGGATTTTCATCAAATCTGTTTTTAAAAGGTTTTGTAGATAAAATTACATTTTTTTATTACTGGATATACGTCCACTAATATTTATCATTTTTTATTACTTTCTCTCTTTATTAAGTTAAAAAATTAAAAATAAAGGAGAATTATTTTATTCATATTTATACAGTGTCCAATAACTCTACCCAAAAACTTAACGGGGTTGTTCTTCCAAGTAAAATAAAAAAAACTACTTACGGGAACATATATTTTAAACGTCCTAGATTTGGAATTACAAGGTGTTAAAATTTATTTTATGCTTTATTTGTTTTCTGGAATATTAAATTTAAACAAAATATTATTTGGCTTAGCTCCAGAATAAAATTAAAAAGTTTATTTAACATTTAAAAAAAATAAAACTTTTGCATATTATCAAGAACTATTCTGCTCTTACATAATATAATAAAAGTTATTATTGCTTTAAAAGAAATAAAATAAATGAAATATTCAATATTAAGTTACTTACAATACAAAGGTTTTAATCTATAGGCAAATATTATTATAATAACTTTTATTATATTGTGTAAGTGTTAAAATTTAATAAAAATGGAGGTTTTTTTTATCTACCTCTGCTAAAAAATTAAATTATATTTGAGAAATTTAGGGAACTTCTTCTATGTATAAAAACATATTTTTTGATGCACAGGAAGATAAGAAATTTATATTACTCTTTCGTCAGAGATTTTCTGCAAAATATTGTTTTAAGAAAAATGCCAATGTACTTTAGCAGAAAGGACTTTGATCAAGGGCCATTTGGCAAACCAATAAAAAACTTTTAGTAGTACCTAGTAAAAATATTTTTTGGATTCCTATTAGGTTTCATATAAATTTAATCTTCTTACTTAAACCAGTCATTACGTAAATTTAAAGGTCAAACACTAATCTTGTTCCATAAAACATGTATTTCGCTTTAAAAATAAATAAAAAAGGGTAATGGAAACTACTGTAAAAATAGATATTATCGATATAAAATGAGCATGCGAAGGACTGGTTTGTATTTATTTACGCGAAAATTCTGCCTTAAATATAAAAAAATCATTTATTATCAAACACATTTAGTGTGATGTCACACGACGTTGGCGTTTTTTACCCTTAAAAACATACCTATTAGAGGCAGTCTTGCCGCTTAGCTGTGCAAAGAATCGCATGTTTAAAAAGCAATAAACTTTAGCTCTGCATAATTATAGGGGCCAGCAGGACCAAAAGCGATAGATTATACTCTTGTCATATTTCTTTCTCATGCGTTTTTTCACACTGCCATAAAGGCTGACTCTAGAGGTATATTTTTAAGGCTTTAAATGGAATCCAAACAAACCCCCTACCTCCTCGCCTCTCCATAAAACAAACAAAGATTTCTATGGAAAATATACTTTATTTTTCATTTTTGTTACATTAGTGGCACTATTTAGGATATTTTATATTAGTTTTATTAAAATGGATTACGAGGAACCCTTCAGCATTAATATCATGGATTGAAGTTCGTAAAAATTATACTTTTGTTCACATAGTTAGGTAAGCTGAATAAATATCACAAATAATCACGAAAATTTAGAGTCACAGTGTCACAAATAGCCGACACTAGTCACAAACACTTTAAAACACACAAAAACTCACATAAATCGCGTTATTTTAACTTTCATTACGAATTCCAGTAGTAAAAATCTATTGTTTGTTTTTTTGTAGTACGCAAGTACACACTGGTACGCAAGTAGTCTACTAGGAACCTCCTGAGGATGCCAACCACTCGCGCTGGCAGAAACGTCAAGGATACAAAATCTACAACGACGGCCGTATAGCCCCAAAAACCTGAGTTAAACATGCATTACAATAAATTTAAACGTTTTTTAGTTTTTATAAAATGTGGCAAAACTGGGGACACTTTGAAACTAGGCCCCTCAACTAATCCGTATAAATTAATATTTAAAAAAATTGTTTTTGTTCACGGATGGTAAAAAAAGACAGCTGGTCAAAATAACCGGTAGTCTGCGGTTACGTTTCAGAAACGGCACCTCTTTGGTTAAGGGTTAATTAAAACCTCCATTTATATAACTCATATTAAATATCGTCCTACGTTTAAGTCACAAAGAAAACAAAGCCAAATAATATAATAACGCAAGCACCTAAGTTCATTAGAGATTATTTATTAATTCCACAGAGCTTCCGCCCTGTCCTTGCTTAGTCTATAGCACCAAACTTAGAGCAAAACACAATACTCAGGGGTCTTAAATACGAAAAGGAATGTTAATTAATTAGAACTGATTAATGCTTTATTTTGTCACAAATAATTAATCTATTAAAGGAACCCCTTAAACAAGTAAATAATTAATTGGTTAGTAAAACTGGACTATACAGGGTGATCAAACTAAAGTTGACACTATTGCTAACTTTTTATTATTGGAGATAAGAAGTCGGTTAAATTTGTGAAGTTGAAGTATTTTTTCCGCGGATTACCGTTCTGCTAAAAAAATGAACAACGGGTTTTTGATTTACTAATAAACATGTATTTTTTTAAATAGAACACCCAGTATCACCATTCAAAAGATTTATAAAACAGCTTTAGAAAAATTCCCATGTGATACATCCAATTTCTAATAGTTTAGGAAATATTGCGATCCTCAAGAATTTGATAGTAAACTGGTATTTTTAGAAAAGAACCCTACAAATTGTGCTATTTGAGATAATTGAATAAAAATTTTGTAGTAGATACCTAGTATTGGTAAGTTTATACAAGCGTATAAAAATCTATACAGAGTGTTACAAAAAGTAGTTACATTAACTTAAAAATTAAAAATTTGATATTTAATTTTAGCGTTAGTATTGTGATTAAAGAAATAATTTTCTTTTTGCTTATGTACACTTGTATCAGGTTTCTAAAAAAATATAAAATTTATGTACCGGGTGATTCAAAAAGAAGATAATTGGAAAAATGTAAAAATAGAAAAAGAGTTATTTTCTCGTTATTGATTAATCTACAGTTTTTAAAAAATACAAAATGTATCCATTTAAATGACTACTAAAAAATATAGAAAATAATTATACAAGGTGGGTCAAAAAGATTGTACGTAACTTTAAAGTTTGAAAATTGAAATTCATATAGTTACTTTATTTAATAACTTATCAAAACAAATATCGGTTGAAAGATATATACCGACTTATGCTTTTGTAAAATATGTATTTCTAGTATACAGGGTGTTTCAAAAATATCACCAATAATATTTTTGATATGTCTATCTCTTATAGTTTTGGAAATATTGCCATCCTAATCTTATAAATAGTAGATATGTCCATTTTATCTACGACACTTAGCTTATTGCTTATAGCTTAGAGCTGTAAAGATAATGGAAATTTAATAAAATATTAAGATTTGGATGGCCATATTTTCAAAAGTATAAGAGATAGACCTATCAAATGTATATTGTTTGTATAAAATAGCTAATTAATTGATTAAAATAATTTTGTTGTGAGAGAAAGAAAATACAGGCAGAAGTGAAATGTAAAAAAAAATTAAAAAGAAAACGTAAAATGATATTTTCGATTGCTGATATTGAAAAATTAGAAATTTTAGTTCGTTAAACTATAGAATGATTTCATTTTGTTTTGACACTTATTCAAGACAACTTAACAAAGCCTGGATCCAATGCAGTAAAATTAACACTAATAAAATTTCATCTTGGCTCGTCAGGGAATCACATTACTTTAAAAATTAAAAATTAGCAGATCGCAGAGTTGCGCGTCTATACTAGACGCTTTCGGGATACGCACTCTTTTCACTCCGAAAGTGAACTTCATAAAGCCCAATTTTAAAACTGTAAGCTCAGTTTATGTAAAACTGGACCTTATAGAGTTCACTTAGGAACTTTAGGAGTGAAAAGAGTGCGTATCCCGAACGCGCCTACTGGTAACCAGGGCAGTCGAGTCGCAGACGCAACGTCTCGGTCGCAAGCTTCCGCTGGAACGCGTTAACCAAAGCACAAACACGGACTTTAAGCAGATGTTTTCAGCCAAATGAAGTCGCTGGTCTCGAGGCCCAGACAGAAACCTTAATTCTCGGGCAAGGTACTAAGCATCAGCGTCAGCGTCAGCGGGCAGCGTTGAGCAGCAAATGTGAGAGCGCTGTCTTTGATCTTTATGCGAGAATAAAAGAACTTTTGTATTTATATCAGCCGCTCGACGCTGACGCTGGTTATCGTGCCCGAGGCTTTACGCTTTATCTAGGCCACCCAGATTTTTCTTAAAGGTGTGTGCAAAATACTACAACACATTTCTGGCGCCAAAATACAATGATCCAAAGCAATTTACCTTAGTTAAAAAGTTAAACCTTCGCGGGATATGTATAAGGTGTTAAAGTAAATAAAAGTGAACTTCAAAACCGGTATCTTCTTAACGATAATTTTTTCAATGGGGTAAATTGCATTATATAGTTGAATTTGTGGCAGCATTTTGTCCGACTTTTTGTAGGCTGCGAGGTGGCCCAGACAAAGCGTTAAAGACTGCAGTGAAAAGCTTTTGTATAAAATAAGATGTTTAATCTTAAATATCTTTAAAACAGTTGGTCGTAGCGATGTTTACCAAATATACACTTTTTGTGCAAAAAGTATACATTTTTTAGAGCTATAATATAGCAAGGCAGAGAAAAGCTACGACATTTTAAACATAAGCAAAAGACTACAGGTGGCGCCCTCAACATTTCACAACAACAATGTAAGCAGGTTTTGATTCCTTATTTCAAAAACCTCATAAACCCAAATTTTGTAAAAAAAAATATTATTAAAAAAAAACAAATATTTAAAAATAACTTAAATAAAATGTAAAATTTGATACCCTCTATTTCGCAAACCATTAACTTTTGACTAAGGTAAATTGCATTAGACCATTTTATTTTGACACAAGAAGTTTACAGTGGCATTTTGTACAGACTTTTAGAGACACCTTGTATATGGACAGTAAAACAATTATTTGCATTTCTTTATACCTAGTTTGTTCCTGTTTTTTTGTTGTTGTTTTTTTAATACTGCAGTAGACAGACGATATATACTTTTATTAGTTAAACTATTTAAAAGGAGTTAAAATACAAAACGTGTTAAATTTTTAAAGTAGGTAGCGCCAAGTTTTAAATAACAGGGCTTGTAGCAAAACTTGGATTACTGGGACTAACATTTTCGTTGTGAAATAAAAGCTGCAGAATATTTTTTTCTGGTTATCTAGGATAGAATAAGTGTCAAGTTTAATTTTAAAAAATGTAAAAAGCTTTGAAAGAAATTACCCTGAAAAACACAATATTTCCTATGTTTATGTATGTATAGGTATATGTATATGTATGACAATAGTACCCTTCACTCCAGTTTTCAGATTTCTAAACCAATCTCTAAACCTGGTTTGGAAAGCAAACCCAAAGCGATGCAGATATCTTTTCATAGGACCTTAATTTAATATGGGATTGGGGCGGCAAAAATCTTGTCCATTTTAATGCATGCAAAGCACAATCATGTTTCTTGTCGAAAAAAGAGTCATCAAATACGCCATCCTTTACTGATGAGCGGCCAAGATTTGCCAAGCAAAGATACTTTCAATCTTTTGGGAGTCACATTTAAGAATAACCTTAACTGGCATAAACACATTGTATCTATAGCTACGGCAGCTTGAAAAAAGCTTAAATTTCTCTTTCGAACCTAAAGGTATTGACCTTTCTTGGAATATTGAATATTGTTCTCATTTGGGGCATGACGCCCTTTACAATCCTTAGCATTCCCAATTTCCATTCAAAGAAGAGCTGTTCGCCTCAATAATGATCCTCCACTTACAGAAAGGCATTTCCCTCTTGTCCCTCGTCGGGCATTATTTGCTTTTTATAGGTATTTTCATGGCTTCTGCTCTGAAAAATTGTCCAGTATAATTTCATCACCTACGGTTCCCAACAAAGAAACTCGTAGTGCGGCACGTATGCATCCCTATACGGTCCAACGTGGACAGGCCCCGAACTTCCCTCTTTGTTCGTTTTTTTGTCCCTAGAGTTTCTGGAATGTGGAACCTGCTGCCCGCAGAGGAGTTTCCTTCCCTCTCAAATCTTTAAGTATTTAAGTCCCGTGTCAACAAACTTCCTCTTACCTCGGTTAAGACACCCACTAAACTTGTCCAAAGATTAAAAAAATGTATTAGTGATACTAGATATCCATAGTTTTTGAAACAACCCTATGGTCATACATTTTTTTAATACTATATTAATTAGTATAAAACAGTTTTTATCCAATATTCAGAAGGGTAAAGCTCGCTTTCTATTTGGATCTTATAATAAAAATTTTAAAATCATCTTCTTAAAAGCATTTAGTTTACTTAATAAATAGCATCTCATATTGTATAAATCATTATTACAATCAATATTTTATTAACATCTTTTTTCTCTCGCTTCTATCTAAATCAGTTAAGCAAGTGAAATAAACGCTCATTTTAAACATCTTCAGGACCTATTTATTGCAACTTCATTAAAAACTTGAATACAGTTCGTGCTTTTTCAGTTTACAAAGGAAAATACATTTACCGAGTTCCAACTTAATTGAAGAATTACCGCACAACAAAGCAACTAATGAAATTGGGTTACTGCAACTAAAAATATTTTTCGCTACTAAATAAACGGCGCAGTTGTTAAAAGGCATGCAACCAAAAGTTGACAAAATGTGTTTTGGACAAAATTTATATCAGATATATTTTCTGGTTGCTTATGCTAAAATTTTATTTCGTTTCTTAACTTTGCTATTTTTAATAAAGAAGAAAAAATATATTTCTTTTACTATAAAATTTTATACTTACTTTTCAAAATAAAAAAACATATTTACAACCGTGTATGTAATGCACTGATGTCGATAGGTAGCCAATGATTGTTACCTGCGCGAAACAAAAGTTACAATTCATGGGCGAAAAATGAGTTTGTGCGCAAGCAAATCGAAGGGAAACCACTGATCTAAAAATAATAAGGATAAATACAGCAAAAATGACAATAACCCCTACGTGGGCACTGCGCAGTCCCCTTGTGGGCATGCGCACTAAAAATTTACAGACTAGCGGAAAACAAACAACAGGACCGGGTTTGGAAATTTGATAGACGAGGTGTTTTTGGGGCGCTAATCACGAGTTTTTTTTTTGGAAACGTTTCGTTCTCGAGATATTCATCATCAAAGTTGAAATTCAATTCTTAGTTTTACTCTATTCCCGCCTTCTTTTTGCACAAAATTCTTGATATAACACTTAACAGGCACACAATATTATATAAACATCCTAAAAAAATTTTTTTTAAATTATTTTACGTTTTTTCATTAAATTCCAAATCTTTTACCCCTAAAACGCTGCAACCTTGCATACACCTATGTGTATAATGGTTTCAGACATGGCGACATGATTTAAAGCAAACTTTTTATATAATAAAGAAAAGGTAAAAATCAATAAGAAACACCTGTTTTAAAAAGGGTTTTTTATAGTTAAATAAAATATTGTGTGCTAATTTAGTGTTACATTAGTAACTTAGTGCAAAAAAAGGGAATTATAGTAAAAATAGGAACAGTTTGACCATGATAACGAATATCTCAAGATCAAAACGTTTCCGAAAAAAAAAATTAGATTCGTGATCAGCGCCACAAAAACCACCGTATATTAAATTTCGTTAAAATCGAAGTTGCCGCAACTTTTTAGACAATAACCTAATTTTATTTCTTGGATATATACACATATTTAAATATTTTATTTTAGGTTTGTACTCGTCTTCCATAGAAGTCCCTAAAAATTAAACCGGTTTAGATAATTGAGTACTTTTTTTGTCTTGTATAATTTAGTATAGAGTGCTTTAAAGCTGCCGTAGCAGTTTTCGTTCAGTTAAACTTGGCGTGTTGTGCCATTTGTAAACGCCGTTCCCTCAATTGACTTGACCAAGTTATCACCTTTGCCTTTGGTCGTTTACGGTCGTTTTATGCTAAAAATTTTTGGGGTTAGGGACAAACTGACCTCATATTTGCACTCAAAACCACAAGAAAAACCTTCTAATTTCTGCAAAACAACACTATACAATTACTCATTATTTAGTTTTGGTTTATCAAAACTAAAATAAACGAAAGTTAAAAACACCACTGAAAAACACGAAGACTCGCTAAGCACAAATGTCCTTTCAATTGTGCTTTGCGAGAATACCAAATGACGAAGGCGTCAATTTTATCTGGATTTTACAATCGGAAAATCCCAAATTATCAATTATAGTCATCAATTTTAGGCGAAGAACCAATTCTAAAACGGTATTAACCAATCGGTTATGTTGACGTTTAAACAATGTATTATATGTCAAAGTTGTCACCAATTATTACCGCGGTTATAATTGGTTGAACGCATAAAATTGATAATTATAATGAGTGTGGCCCTGTTGCCATGTAGGTAAACATTTTCAGTGTTGCAGCCACTATATTTAATAAAATACTGCAAATTTTGTCAATGTTGCCAACACTATATTGGATTTTTAATTGAAAAATACTAACTTTTATGAGAACTGCGCATGTGCAAAGGTGTACAGCAACTCTCCCAGGCTGGGGTTAAAAATTCGTGCGCAGGTCTATTGAAAATATATGGGGAACATTTTCTACTCACTCTTTCCGCGGTCTTCGAGTAGTGCGGTTCATGTTTACGTAGAGGTCTACAAAGACTTCCCGGGTAGGTGATTGAAGGCATCGTACGAGCGTGGCTGTACCCTTGGGGACCGAGAAAAGATTCACGCTAAATTGGGGCTTCTTTCTTCTGGGGCTAAGCGCTGTGAGTGAAGATTCCTAAAGCCTGAAGTTTTTACGTTTTGGTGTTGAACACATGGTGTCCTCGTATGGTCGAGGAGGTGCGCATGCCTTGCGGAAATACGTCAGGAGTGATAGTGAAGGTTATGCACGACACCAGTAGCAGCCGCTGGCTAGATTGTCGCAATTTATGCATTGCATCGAGAAAAAACAATAAGTATTAACAATTAAAAAGTGAAAAGCTCGGGAGCCACCAGGGGCACAGGCCCGATTTACTGGAGACTCCCACCCAGAATACAACCCCTCTGGACACAGAGGGACGTACTGGCAATTGGACCTTCGGGGACCTACGTCAACAAACAAAGAAACAACAACAACAACATTTTCTACTAGCTATCCGTTTTATTTTTCAGATCATTGAGGGAAACGCGCCAGGTGCAGAATCATGTGAATTTATCGCCGCTTTTCCGGTTAAAGGACGTTGAGTCAGTACCGTATTTAAATAAATTTTAAAAATACAGTTACATCAAAAACGTCTAATACGCTATATGTCAATTGTTGCCGTATTTAATAAAAAAAGTATTAAAAGCAGTCCCGGATCTAGAAGGGGTGGGGGCAAACGGTGGTGTCTGCCACGGGTGACACCTTCAAGGGGCGGCAAACTGAAACATTGGATGTATAGGAAAGTGGCGATTGTAAAGAGAAAGACCTTTTTTAGTCGTCTTTTAATTTGTTATTATACATAGGTATTTAAAGAAAAGGCAATGATTTTTTCCTCTTCAATTTTTTTCTCAATAAAAAGGCCGGGCGGGGCGGCATACGGCAAGTTTTGCCCCTCGTTACAAAAATGTAACTAAATTAATAAAATGTTATTACCTGATTTGCTTCTTTGACAGTTTTAAATAATTAACACGTAATAAGTATTTTTTAAATATTCTAATAATAATACCGACAAAAGCGTTTACGTTATTTATCGTAGTAACATTTTAAATTTTGTTTTAAAATCCTTTTTGTAATATTTTCTAAACTCTAAATGTGTAATGATATGTAAATGTACAATTTTTTTCGAGCTGAATTTTATATTATTAATTTGGCCACCATAATACTTTATTTACCCTTTTTTTAGTGCTTTTTATCATTATAGGTTAGCGGCCCGTTTTTAAAATGTTTTTTTATGCCATTCTTAGAAGTTGTTGGACGGAAATTCTCCTGCTTTGATATTGCAAAACCACGACATTGTTTTTTGGCCGATTCCTTTTTGTCTCCTTTATCTTGCCTCGACTTACACCATTCTACAAATGAAACAAAAGTATTGGGCCCAAATATGTGATATATGCTAAATTCTGACCTTAAAATATCGGAATATAATATTAGAAAATTTTTAACGCTTTTTTGCAAAGTAATGTATATTGGTGGATGCTAAAGCAAAATGTACCCTTGATTTAAGTTTAGAACATAAATAAAAAACGTATTTTGCATGTCTGAGTCACCATCACTTTTTCTTTCTAGAATAAATTGCTAAAAAACTTCAGAACCAAAGAAAAACATTATTGCCTCTGACTTGCATGCCCCTGTCTATTTAACTAAAAATAAAACATACCCAAAGTTTTTTAAGATCAGGAAAAAATTGTGGATTTTCTGATTACGCATTCATGTTTAGTAGTTCAAAATACATCACTGAATCTGGGTTAGATCCTTTTTTTCTATTTCATCAAGTGACATTAAACCCACGATATTAAATTATTTTTCTGTCAACGTGACCTAGGTAATCCGTTTACCTTTTTTCAAAGATAAATTATCAATTCTTTCTCCTTATTCACTGTTGACGTATCGTGTTCATGATATTTTTTTAAAGGACCGAAGATAAAAAAATGCTGAAATCAGAAAAAGGTTATAAAGTGGGGACCTTTTTGTTTTCTTTGTTGGTCTTCAATTTTCGATAGGACCGAAAATTTTAATCTCCTAATTTTGATACGGGGCACCTCCAAGACACGCTACGCTATTGTTTCGGACGTTTGAAGTAGATACATTTTGGTCTTTGCGACAAAAGTTGATTTTTTTATTAACCCCTTTTCCAGAAAAAATCCAAGCAAATTCTCTTTTCGCATTTTTGTATGAATTTAATAAAATTTATCGACAAGGCAGATTTTGTTACGAAATTTGTGACTTACGATAGCACTTGATTAAATTCACGAAAAAAAATTTAAAAGAAGATTCGTACATGTGTTCTTTCTGAGGAGGGAAAGGGGTTAACAAAAAAAACATTATAATATTCTTTAACAAAGTGTTTCTTTTAAGCCCAGTAGCATCTGGTATATATTTGGAATGGGTCCCATGTCCCAGTTTCTAGATACAATAGTTTAAAAAGATTATCCACGCCAGAGCCAAAGTCATGTTTATAGGTATTTTTTGCAAAGGTTAGATATAGAATTTGCTCTAAAATTGTCTTAAAATTACCGCACGATATGCTTAGGCAAAGCTTCCTAATACTTACAGAAATAGCATAGGTTTTTTTCTATCAGGCTATATTTTTCATGTTTTCCTTTATCTTAAAATGCTTTGCAACTTGATCTAACTATTGTATGACGAAAATATTTTATTCCGTGACGGAAAAAAAAATTTAACATTGTATTTCTGTTAACAGGTACAAACTGCCTTTTTACAAAATTACTTTTTTCCCGTGAAAAAAAAGTGAGCACTTTTGTCTCGGACATATATACAAGTAAGTAAAGGTAAATATTTAATTTTAGAATAATTTATTATACATAACTTACATTTACCTTATATAAGGGGACCAATTAGATATTTGTTATCGTTATTATATATAATATTTTATAAATTTTATATTAAATTTTTCATTATTTTATTTCTTTTAAAGTAATATTAACTTTTATTATATTGTGTTAAAGCAGAATAGTTCTTCATAATGTATAAACGTTTTAATTTTCCTAAAATGTTAAATAAACTTTTTAATTTTATTTGTGGAAAAAAGGCAAAATAACATTTTGTTTAAATTTAAATCTCTCAGAAAACAAATAAAGCATAAAATAATTTGCATAGACATAAGTAAAAAACTTTTTGTAGTAATTATTACCAATCTTATATTTTTCCTTTATTTTGTCAACATTTTAAGTTTTATTGATCAATTTTAATAAAGATTTTTAGAAAAAAAAAAAAACTAAAAAATGATAAATGTAGCCAAATATGGAATACTATAAACACCATTAAAAGTTAAACTTATTTAATAGGAAACTCTTTGGAAACTTTGGTATAACATCAGCGCAGTTATTGTGCCCAGAGCTACTGCCATCGTGATTGAACAGGCCGTAAGCCATATTTCGTGACGTCACACGCGGTGGTTTAACCTATAATAGCATATAATATTATAGGTATAGAATTTAATTATCTTTCGTTTTTTTTTAATCTGATTAAACTACAAAAGTGTCTTTTAATTGTTTGTCTGTAATATTATTATTTTTAAATAGGTGTTATATATTTTTTAATTTTACTTGGTAAATATTGTAGGTTCGATTGTAGGTGATTGTCTCGAAACTTGCGGCAACGTCAATTTTAACTAATTTTGGAATGTAAGGTTTTTTTTGGGGCACTAATCACAAATCTGAAATAATTTTTAGTCGTAAACGTTTTGATTTTGTGGTATACATCATCACACTTGAAAGTTAAAATAACCTTATTTGTACTATATTCTCGCTTTTTTTCGCAAAATGGGTAAAAAACGGTCACATTCTTCACAACTTTTTGGATAATTATCGTAATTATTTAAACAACAAACAATATTTCATTATTTAATATCAAAATAAATTTATAAATAAAACACATTTTAAAACGAAAAAACCAATATATTTGCCTTACAAGTTGTTTAATTGCTGGTTGCAGACACCCAAGCAGCAAGCTAACGTCTTATTGACGTCTCTTTTTAGTCTTTTTTGGTCACATTTGGTATGCAAAGACGTCATAAGATGACTACAAAAGGACGAATATAGTTTTTTTAAAGCTAAAATGATACAATATTTTACTTGAAAATTGAAATAGGAAATAAATCCTTACTGCTTGCAATTTCCTTGCACTGCAAGTTCGCATCTCTGGGGATACTGTTCAACCTGAATATGCAGATTTTTACACTAGCCGAAGGTATTTCTTTTAAAGCTAATTGTGATCACCAACCGCGGACTGGTCTTTAACTATTTTGGTCTCATCGGTACGGTGTAGGCGATAAAAAGCAAAGATATTAAATAAACGTAGTAGTTTATTGTCCATTGCGCCATCTATCTGTAGACTTTTTTCCTATTTCAATTTTGTAAAATTATAAGTCTTATTTTTCTGTCATATGATATTTCGGTTGGATTTTGACACGAATCATATAATGTCACAAAATTTTTCTGGCGGGTTTTCTAAACATTACGTCATTAGATTTTTATGAGCGAATGACGTCGAAAAGACGTCGCTTTCATGACGTCAAAAACACGTCAGTAAAATACCGTTAAAATGACGTCATAATTTTGGTCTGATGACGTCCTATGACCAAAAATGACTTAAAAATAACGCCATGATGACGTTAGCTTGCTGCTTGGGCAGCTACTCATTTTATAGAGACTTTAGATAGCCAACTAAAAATTGTGAAGTCCTTTCTGGAAAATAAATATTAATGTATAAAGCATAATGTATGTAATTCACAAAGTGTAGATAGATACTATACCTACACTTTGTGCTACCACGATTCTGTCTTACTTAAGACCATTTATTTTTACACATTGACAAAAATTGCTTATAAAAGTATTGGATTGGCACAATATCTATAAAATATTACTTATTTCTATATACATGTGTCTACGTAAGTTGGGGTCATATGAGAAACTTTTCTTATTAAGTTTACGAAAAAAGTTATTCTTTATGAAATGTTTGTCAGGGTCCAAAACCTAATAAACACTTTTTAAATATCAAATTGTATAAGTAAAAATACAGCTACTTTACTCTTAAGCAAAAATTACGTTTTTTGGCTAAACCTTCTTCATGACTGATACAATTTAATATCTAATTGATGCTTTTTAGGTTCTGCACTATGCAAAACGTTTTATGAAGAATAACTTTTTTCTAAAATTAATAATGAGAAAGTTTCTATATTACCACTTACACAGACACACTGTATACTATGATTACCAACACTAATGCTTATTAAATAAATATAGGCTTTCCACACCAGCTTATTACTATAACATGTATAGTTATTATTTAAAATTGTATACATAGTTACGTACCTAAATGATCCTTCATAGTCTATCGAAATATAAAATATTTGCTTTTAAACCTTACCACTAAAAATCGTTGGGAAATACCTAAAAAGCTTAGGACCTAACTGTAGATTAATATACTTTTATACCCTTAAACTCAGGGGCGGTCATATCCACTTTCTGAGGGGGGCATAGGCCGAGAAAAAGTGTGTTTTGAGGTGCCAAAAAACAAAAATCTTGTCGCCCCTTTTGAAGAGCAAAAAAAAGGTCCCTTCACCTATTTTTATTGTTGTTATTTATAAAATTACAAAAAGAAAAAACTCCCACGCATATGAAAAGCAAATAAAATTTCATGATCGCCCTCATCACCCTCATCCCACGGACCAGCCCTGCGGGAGGGGGGCATATCATCAATAAATGCCCAAAATGCCCATATTTGCCATTACATATGTATGAAATACAAAGGATGTGGCATTAAAGGGGGAGGCATGACCCCCATGGCCCCCTATGACCGCCCCTGCTTAAACTCGCCCTCAAGTCTACTTAACATTTGATTTATAAAACGGAATAAAAAAATGTACCCTGTTACTCTGTTTTATATAGCTTCTGTTATAAAAAATACTACTTTTCACAGGTATATCTTAGAGAAAAGAAGCTAAAACAATAATATTTTACTATAGTAAAGGTCATGCCAAAAGCTTATTATGCAAATACCCTCACAAAACAAGCAGGTTAATACCTTACACTGATGTAGTGAAAAATATCATAATTATGTACGATACCATTAGAGTATCATTCTTCTTAATTAAAATATTTACGCACTTTAATCTGCATTACTACTGTCAGGCCTGGTTAGTTCTGGTTAGTCTTCTTCTCTTAAAGTGCAAAATTCACACAGCTGTATTATTCCTAGATACGTGATACCTTTTCCATAGAATTGTCTTTTCCCAAAAATAACAGCGTTGGGCTCCTTGAAGTAAATTAAAAACTGAAACACATTTGCCGACTTAGAGCTCTTTCAGACGAAGATTCTGTATGCGAGATACGCGTATCCAAGATACAGCTATTGCATATAAACAAATAGGACTTTTCTAACAGCGCAGGCGACACGTTCAGTATCGCGATACCAAATTTCTGTATCACGCATTGTCCGGCCGCCGGCGACAGAATGCGTATGCCGCATACAAAATTGTCATTATGTTATACGAAGCTGTTCAGATGCGCAGACTTTTTAGCAGTAAATACGGTTTAACAGAGGCGTTTTTGATTTTTCTTATGTTAGTAGTGGATTAGTTTTTGTAAGAATTGGACATTGGACATTGGTATTATATACGTAGAAATGGAACGTGGAGTATTTGATAATGAAAAATTTATATGTTTGATGGAGCCAAATAGCTGTTTATGGGATACAGCGCACCCAGATTACTGCGATAGAAATAAAAAAAGCAATGCTGGCTTTCCAAAATGCTATGAAGTTCCTCAAACGATGAATAGGCATTCGAAAATATTTGAAACATTTTGATGGATCTTGCAATAAATATTGATATAGTAAATTATACGTTCCCTTGGTTTCTTTTAATTCCAACATGGGATGAACCCACAAATTACGTTGCCTTTTTAGTTTCTTTTTCTTATTTTTATTTAATATATACCACACAGCAATACACTCTTCTATTTCCATAACTGTACTACACTGCGTCTGTTTTTGTATTGACGAGTCGTTATGGGAAGCAAAAGTACCAAGTTTTCGTACGTAATTCTGTATCCAGCATACAGTATCTCGCATACAATATCTTCGTCTTAAAGAGCTCTTAATAGTTCGATTTGCACTCGGAAAGACAAACAATTTCGAGACATGGTATAAATTTTAATACTCGAATATATTTTGTAAACAAACTACAGATTGAGGTTAGAATGTTTAAAACTTGACCAACATTGCACTTTAGAACCTTGTAATTTGGTTTAAAAGAAGAAATATTACTGTTAAAAACACCAAATAACATTTAATAGACCAAAAATAATATGTTTAATAAAATTAAACATTAAAAAAATGTAGAAGCAGAGGCAGACCCGTATACCGCTATACACCTCCGCTGAACAGCTGATCGGCGATAATTGTCATGTATATTTAGGCCTGTATGTTTCAAGATGGCAGTGCCAGAGCCCACACCAACGATGTGAGTGTCTTAAGTGAGGTTGACAAGGGACTTAATTATGAGGTGGAAAAGAAATACCTTCGCGGGCAGCAGATTTCACCATCTAGATACACTAGGGATAAAAAACGAACAAAGTGGGCAGTTCGGGGCCTGTCCAGTTGGACCGTATGGAGATGCATACATGTGGCAGCACGAGTATTTTCTATTGGGAACCGCCGTAAGTGGAGGAACTATACCAGACAATTTCTTAAAGCAGAAGTCATGGAAGTAACTATAAAAGCGATAAATCTCCCACAGGGCGACGATAAGCGAAAGAAAGAAGTCTTTCTGTAAGTAATGTTTATTTTTTGAGATAAAAGGCCCTTTTTGACTTGATTCTTGTCTTCTAATTTTTGTCTTGCTCTATTAGAAGCTTCTTAAATGATCAAAGAACCCAAATATGGAATAGTCCATATTTGGGTACTATGTTCTGTCCATATTTGGACTTTCCGACGACTTTAAACTAATTTTTATATTTTTTTATTTAAGAAAGTAATAAAATCAAATACCGTTAAAACCTACAACAGAATATCTGAACCATCTCTAAAAGTTATAAAAACAATATTTTAAACAACACAAAAACAACATATTTTTAAAATACCTTAAAAAGTTATGATAAAGTGATAAAACAAAACGTTGCTACAGCGACGACAGGGCTTGCAATACTGGCATATTACCTCTTCTACCCGCAAATCGGCATTAAAAAATAAGACAACCCCTTTAATTGCGGGTATGTGTTTCCGTTTAAGAGAAATGCCGGTATTCCATATTAGGGACCCCATTTCTATTTGGTCACTTTCCTCTAATAAGGCGTCGTTTTTCCCATCACAGAAAAAAATTGTGTATTATATACGGAAAAAATGTTACAATTTAGCCCTCGGTTTATTGTCAACAAAATCTCAAGCTAACATCTAAAACTGTTTTTCCTTGTATCATAAATAACTATTATTATATTATTATTAATAACAGACACACCATTCAATATTTTTGTTATTTTGTAATCCGTAAACTCCCTTTTGCATTTTAATATTAACATGTCAAGCCTACTCTGTCTGTGTCACTTTTTTCAAGTAATTTAACAAAAATAGCGTTTCCAAGTGGCAAATAAATAAATACGTGTAATTTCAAAATTAGAGTAATGTTGTGTTTAAATTAAATTTGTAAATTGTGTTTAGGTTGCAAATATTTAAAAAGTTTTCGAGGCGGCTCGTGCTGTCCTTTCTTATTATTCCCATAATAATATAATAAAAAATTATAATAAAAGTCAAAAATACCTTTCTTTGCAAACTTCCGACATCTTACGGATAAAGCACAAAAACTTTTTTAGAAAGACATTATTAGAGCTTTAAAGCCACTGGTAAATAACATGGTCTATCAAGCAAAATAAGAGTCATTAGTCTTTGTCGGTAAAATTGTTTTTATCTATATATCCACTGACCACGTGTTTGTTTGACAAATTAATTTATTTTTAATATTATATACCGCGTTTAGCCAAATCAAAAGGTTAATAAGCGAGTTAAGCAAAAACAAAACGTTACTGATGCGACCCCATGTTTGCATCCCGGCATTCTTTGTCTACTCTCTATCTGTTAGTGCTCTACACGCATTAGATTGTCTCCTGCCATTGCTATAAATCTTCCGATTAAGCTAAACTTGTATATATTTTTATTAGGAAGTTAAAGTTAGGTCTTGAGTGTCGTCCTAGAGCGTCAGTTTTCTTATTTAAATCATTTCCTCTCAGTTTTGTTAAACATTTCTCTAGCTATACAGTTAAGGTTCGGGGTGTAAAACTGAAAAAATGAAAAAACAATAATTTTAGTAAAATTTGTTAGACGACATAAAAACTTTAACTAATTTCCATTATACAGGGTGCCGAGAATATGTGGACAATCTTTCAGATTCACATATAGTCCCCGGGCCAGTAATGAAGTGGACCTCATAAAAAAAAACACTTTAAATCTTTTAAGGGAGGTTTCTTTTGACGAGTCTACCATGAATATTCTTACCGCCATATATGGAAGTGGCGCTTCTCAGCCTGTCAATTCCAAATGTTTTGGGTGTCGAAATGGGTGAACGCGTCACTTATTTTGTCGGACAAGTTTAACACAATGATTTACATGCAATTTTAAACATTTTGCCAAAATTGGTAAGAATTACAGTCATGAAATCATAAATCTTAAACACATGTAAAATTTGTGGAAACATATTTATATGGACTTTTTTTCCTCTTTAAGGCCCGTGCACATACGTCGGCATCGGACGGACGGTAAGGATCGGAAAAAATAGTTTTAGGAAATTAAACACACACACCCGCACATGCGAGCTATGGATAAACCATAGGTAAATATTAAAAGTAAGCGCCTTTTTACCCGGGGTATAAAACCATTTGGTTAAAACCCTTCGGTAGGAATCGGTTTAAATTCTTGTCAAATAACGCAATTTCTGACCTGTACCGCATATATAAAACAGTTATGACCGGATTTTAATTGAAGTTGTTATATTCTCGCAGGATTTTTTAAATCCGGTGCCATCCGCCCGCACATAGGTGCACTACTTCATTTAATTTAACTAAAATTATTTTCAGATCCGTACTGTCCATAGTAATTAGACACGTACACCCTTTTTTTGCCACAGGTGTAATAAATAAAGATCAAATGTACTATAGCTTATGTCCAAAAACACCTAAATACCGAGTTTTAATAAAATATTTAGATTCCATTAAAAATTATCGAAATAAATGATTTTTTTCATTTATAACCCTGTACCTTTATTTAAATTTTAAACATAGACATTTTTGGATAAATCTAAATATTTTGGCACTAAAAATTTGTAGTTTTTCTACGTTCTAATATTTAGTTACATTTGCTAAGTGTGTTTTTTTGTAACCCAATATAAAATTTAAAAAGCCTCAATATTTTAGACCTAATATGTGTTGCAAATGTGCCCTACACGCTGTATATTCTCTGGGTAATGTTTATGCATACTTTTAAAAAGCTACAGCAAAAACTGTTTCTTAAAAAGAAATTTGCATTTTTATTTCAGTTGGTTTACGACACTCCTACGAGACCGGAATTACCAACTTATGCAAAGTGCGAAATTTTAATTTTTTCAGCTAAATCATGTGCACGGTTTTCTACTTTAACATTCTTTTAATTGGCTAGTTTCTTTTAAGTTAAAGTTTTAGCTACACTTTATTTAACAGCCTTTGTAAAGAAAATTGTATTGTTTTTTTGCTTGGCTAAAATAACAATTACTACAAGCAAAGTATTTTTATACACGCAAAAAATAAACAGTCCTTTTTGTAAAATACCATATCACAAACTTTTCATTTAAAGAAGTATACTTTGTAAAGTGAATTGAGACAACACAAAAATTGGGGTTTTATTAATTTACCACGTCACGCATTAAAATAAATAGCCTATATCATAGTTGATTAGTCCCCGTAAAGAGTCCACGTTGATTTGAAAACTTTGTCAGTGAAAATGGTAGGCGGGGTGTAAATCCTACTGGTCTACTTCAAATTTAAACGAACGTGATTGGATAGATATTAGGGATCAGACCTATTTTACTTTCTTCAGAATTATTGCACCTGCAACTAAAAGATAGTGTCGTCTCATATTTCATTTTTAATATTTATAAATTTATGATTTAAGGTCCTAATTTAGATTTTTATAAATGTTTTTATGTATTGTGTAAGGTATTTTTTTTGTATTTATTTTAAGAAATTTGTTTTTAATTTGCCAATAAATTGGCATTTTGGCGGCCATTTTAATATAAGGTGACCACGAACGTGTGTATGCTGAAATGTAGGCTCTTTTCTAGACTCTATAACTCACGAAAAATTGTTTTGGTTAGATTATATTAAGTTGGGTGCGTCATAAGCGTATGTTAACGGGAATGTTAAAGAGGTCAAAATTAAAAAAAAATGAATATACATTTAAAAACATTATTTTGATTTAATCTTTGTGATACCGCAGGCTTATGCCTAAATACCGTATCGTGGGTGTAGAGATATTACAGGTTTAACCCATCTTTGCCCTGTTCCGTCAACGTTGTCCAAGCACTGAAACATGCAGTTTTTGCAGAACCTTAGACAACGCGCCATGTACCACCATAAATCTTATTTCTAAAGAGCTACTACTCAAAAATGCCTCCCTTTTGTTTTTATTATATACAGGTAGGAGAGGCGCAAACGACGCACTATGTACAATGCAATGAAAATGAATGAAAAATCGTCCGAAATCAAATATCTCTTGAACGATATGTTGTAGGAAATTTTCTCTAGTATTATTTGAAAGGTAAGGTTATATACAATATAGAAAAATTTGTAAAAATAATTAAATCTTGGCTCTAAAATTCCAAAATAATGCATTAAAAAAAATGTGATAACTCAGTCAAAATAGATTATTTAGGTAATATTTCTTTACATAAAATTCATTAAGATTATAGGATTATTTGGTTATTAATTTGGTCTTAAATTAAAGAAAATGCCTTAACTTTAAAATTAAAAGAAATGTATAAATGATAATTTAATAATGTACAATTCTGTTTATCTTACTTGTGACTTTTTATACATTGATGTAATAAAATTTTTTAAAAAATGTTATTACATTTATTACAAAATTAACCAATAAATAATAACCAAATAAATGATAGGAAAATAAAATATCATAAATATAAATAGAAAACCAGAAGTAAGATAAAATATAGTCTTTGGCGACTGAGTTATAACATTTTTTTTTCAATTTTTAAATACATTATTTTAATTTTTGAAGTTAAGATTTTTCCTGTATTCACCATGACTTTACCTTTTAAATGATACCCGAGAAATTTTTGTACGACCTGTAATTCAAAAAATTATTTAAATTCCGGACGATTTTCTACTGCAACCTATATAGTGCTAGTGTTCGCTTGAAATATTAAATAATAAAATTTGCTCTTATGTTACTTAAAAAAAAATATGCCAGCTTACAATATAATTATAAACTTAGTAGTACCCTTTATTTCATGCAAATATAAATTAAATTGTATAATATAGAAACCCACCATAACTCTAAAATACTTATTTAACATTAAAAACTTAAGTTTATATTGTACCCTTATTAAAAATACATATTTTATAAATAATTGTGCCCTCTGACAAATGCAAAAACTAAGTAATTTAGTTTTGCAAGTGACATATTATTTTAGATGACACAAACATAAGCAAGGCACGACCTACTTTACCCCTTTTCATTTTCCAAAGGGAAAGGATTAAAGTAAATATTTCTGATAATACATACTACAATCAAAGATAAAAGTAGTTTTACCATTAATTCAAAAAACAATGGTAAATGTTTGGTCTAATAAATTATTTTCAGTCCAATCATACAAAACAATATTAATTACAGGGTGTTCGACTATATTTCGACCCATTTTGATCGCGAATGACTTTAGAAAATATAAAGTTATCAAGATGCGGTTTTCGCAGAAATCTTTAGATTTCTTTTAATTTTTTATTATTTTCTTGCCATTTGATTGCAGTCTTCCGTTAACACAAAAACAAAATGGCGGATTTTTTGATATAGGGAACCTTTTTTAATTTAAAGGGAACATCATATATTTTTCGAACATCGTATATTTTTTTACGTTTTAAAACTAAAATTTTTACCTTTAAAAAAATGTAACATATGCTATGGCTATTTCTAAAAATAATGGATTTATTGATTTAAAAAACATAAAAGTATTTTTTTACAATGAAAATTTGCTACATTACATGATTACAGAGAAGAAATACGGCAACAAAGCTAAACGTTGTTTACATAATAATAATTTCAGTAAGGCTAAATTACTTTTTAAAATCTTTCAGTAATATTGCGAAAAACACATAGCTTGTTGCCGTATTTTTCTGTAACCTTGTAAGTAGCAAATTTTTATTGTCCAATATTTATCCCAACTGCCATGAAGTTAATTTTTGAATATCAATAATTTTATTAGATTTGGAAATAACCAAAGCTTATGTTACATATTTTTAAGGGAAAATATTTAATTCTAATATGATAAAAACATATACATGGTGTTGCATTTAAAATAACAATGTTTTCTACATCGAAAAATCGCCCATTTAGTTTTTGTATATTAACGAAATGTCACATCAAATGGCAAGGATATGATAAAAACTTTACAAAAATCTAAGGCCTTCTGCGAAAAACGTATCTTGATACCTTTATTTGTTCTAAAGTTATTCGCAATTAAAATAGGTCAAAATATAGTGGGACACCCTGTTATATTTCGTCATAGACCTGGACTTGCTCGCTAGGATTTATCAAAGGGTGGTTCTTTGACTGGATACAGTGGGTATACGTAAATTGGCTTTATACAGAAAAAATATTCTTTTTATTAATTTTACACAATACAAAAAAAAAAAGATTTCTATAAATGAAAAGTTTTGCTTAAACCGAAACTTAAACGACAACTATCAGATATCAAATTGCATCAGTCATCTAGAGGGTTTGACCAAAAATGAGATTTTTGCTAAAAACTAAAGTACCTGCATTTTTGGTAATATCGCAAATTATTATGAAGAAAAGTTATGTGAGATTATTAATATGTTTAAAATATGCAAACATTATTATTTTACAAGAAAATACTTTGTTTTTTGGCAATAAAGTTAAAAAATTTAAAGGTAAAACGCCCGAAGTGACAGTTTATGGTTTAGGGAACATCAACGCTTTTATACAAAATTTGTGACAATTATAAAAATGTAAACCATTTCTTTTATATATAATATTTTAATAAGGATTTAGGAATGTTATAAATATTGTTACTTATAAATTATTTATACTAAAAATTTTAACTATAAACAACTTAAAAATGTTTAAACAACTTTTTTAACAAAATGTACCTAGGGACTTTTACCTTTAAACCGACGATATGTATTGCACTAATGTTTAAACCCAACTTTTTTATTTCAACCACAAGAAAATAACAGAATCGTGCTGTCTTGTAAATAATACAGATTGCATATTTGAAAACCTCTAAATAATTTGTATTATTACTTAAAATATAGGTAATTTACTCCTTAGCAATAATCACATTTTTGTTCAATTCTTGTAGATGACTAATACAATTTAATATCTGACGCTTTTCTTTAGGTTTTGGACTATGCAGAAATTTTTGAAGAGAATTACTTTTTTTGTTAAATACATATTTAAAATAGTAGTTTTTCATATCACGCCAACTTACATAGACAAGACACACTATATTCGTATTAACGTATTAAGTGGGTGTAATTTGTTCTAGGCAAGTTTTTATGACGGTTTACATTACAGAGAGTAAAATATCTAAATAAGTTATACACGCTCGAGCATTAAACATTTTTAAACAGGTAGGTAAGTTATTTTTAGCTTGCGGTGCATCATACTCTAATAAGTTGTTATCAATAACGATTTAATGTTTAAAATATTAAATCATAACAGATTATTTAAAATAAGTGTTAAGTTAAACATGTTATATTATTCAAAAAATTTACACATGTCACACAATAGTTGCAAAATGTTAAAAATGTAGGCTTGATGAATATATGACGCCAGTTCATATTATAGCGCCCTTTTAATATTACATAAACATAGTATTTTTGCACCTGTAAAAATAATAAAATACACATATTAAAAATTAGAGTATTCAGTAATTTCATAATGACATTAATCAGTTAAAAAATTTCTAATGAAAGTTAAAAGAAGAGAAATAAATTATTTATAAAATATGTTTTTTTTTAATTGTTATGTAAGTAAACGATTAATTTATTAGGTTTAACGCTTATGCCTTTTAAAAACAAATATTTATTTTTGATACAAAAATGTTCTTAAAATTAGGTCATTTATTAATGCAGTGTATACTGGGTTAGTGAAAAGTACTGCAACTCTTAAATATCTTTAAAAACGCTAGAGCTGCATTTACAAAATTCGGTATCTTAAAGGTATATGGTATAAAGAATTAAACAGTAAAGTTTTCACTGTTGACAAATTTTTGGTTTTTTGCTACACGTACTTTTTAGTTTTCTTTAAACAAAAACCCCATTTTATTTTTATCACAATAAATTGCACATGCCAAATTTATTAAATCTACAAATTTTTAAATTTTTTACTCGTGGCCAAGATATCACAACACCACATTTAAAGGTAAAAAGTTCAGATGCGTTTAAATATCCTTAAAACCGCTTAAAATGCATTAGTAAATTTTGGTACTTGACGGTTTCCACGTCAGTAGAATTGAACAGTAATTAAAGTCATTGTGGCCACATTTTTAAGTGTTGTGCAACACGTAATTAATTTGGTAATTTAAATAAAAGACCTTAAATATTTTATTTGCAATAAAAGAACCATTTCACCTTTAGTAAGTTTTCAAAAATTCAAATTTCAATCTTTACCAGTTACCGAAATAGGACAACACCGCATTTTTTATTAAAATTAGGCAACAAAACTCCTCTAAATACCTAATTCAAAAAACACAGTTTTTTTAAAGATATTTATGCGCTAACATACTTTTGCTAAAAGTATAATAAAGTAAAAGTAAAGGGTATTATACAGTGTGTCCAAGATAAGGATCCTAAGCATGGGAGTCTCGGTACCTATTGGAGATACAGCTTAGGTTAAATCAGGAAAAGTTGTGTTTTTTAAAGCTCATTTACATGCACGTTTAGAAACTTGAAAAATTTTCATGTCCTGCTGAGATATTTGGCAAAACAGAAAATTTGATTAAATCGATTTTATTTTTTTCTGGCTTTATTTAAAGAGATATAAAAACTAATAACACTTTTTATTGGCACTTCTTTAGCTACTACATGATGGTATTTTCAGATTCAATACCCGACGTTTCGTTTTCAAGAAACTATCATCAACTTTACTTTTTATATAGCTCGAAAAAAAAAGTACCCCTGTATCTGATTCCATTTTTATTACAAATTCAACGATCTATCACATGTCATATTTTTAATTTTTAGTTAGAAAAAAATTGCATTTTTTCTATTTTTTAAAATAATTTTTAAGTAGGCCTTGCAAACAAATGCTTGGACGTTAATACCTGTTACCGTATCTGTAACATAATTTAATATCATGATAATAGTATATTACATTACAAGTGTGGAAAATGACTAATTTCACAAGAGTGGGAATATTGTAGCACGAGGCGTTAGCCGAGTGCGACAAACCCACGAGTGTAAGAAAGTCATTTTCACACGAGTACTGTACCGGGTGGCCAAATAAGCGAGGTAAGCGGCTGTATCTCGGAAACCGCTTAACGTACGACCTTTCGGTAAAAAATATTGTTATGAATGTGGCCAAGAGAAATTGCTGGAAATTATTCTCAAGTTTGTAAAATGTCCGCTAGGGGGCGTAATAATTATTTAAATTACAAAAAATAAGTTTTCTCTATAAGTTGCCGAATTAAGGTATACCGAAAATACATACAAATAAATCTTACGTCTATAAGGAATAACTTTGGTTCAGCACTTTTTCCTCAAACTCCTCAAATAAAGTGGTGGGGTAAGACAAACATTGACTTATAAAATATGCAATATCTCGGGAACGCCTCATTGTAAAAATTCGATCTAGGTTTCATTTGAAAGAGTTTTTTGCTCTATCATAAGTGCTAGAAGCGAAGTATCTGTGGTTCTTACTACCATCGCTAGATGGCGTCTCTTTTAAATCCAACATTTTATTATTTTTCTCAGAAACTTCAAATGCACTTATATGCACGTTATAGCACAGTTATATAGAGCATTAAATGCCTAAAAGAATAGCGCAAACCGCAAGTCTCTATCTTTTTTTCGCGGAGATATTAACCGAAAACCATTCACGAGACCGTGAACCACAATGATTTTTAAAATTAACGAAAAGACCCCCAATTGAGTTATGTTGCTAAGCAGTAAAATATCAGTAGGCTTTGGAAACAAAAAATTGTTTGTAAACAGAGTTGAAACGTCAAACGTTAATCTTGCATTTTGATTGTAATTTGAATTGATTTAAAATGCCGTTTACAAATGACGAGGCTGTTGATTTGTTAGCTGTTTATTTTGAATGTTATCAAATGCAGTTATCCAAATCGCAGACATTACGGCAGACGTGTTTTCCCCGCTTAGTGCAACGCTTACGTGTCACTGGGAGTATTCATCGACCAGTATTTCGAAGACGTCGTATTGGTAGATCCGAAGAGAATATTATCAATGTTCTAGCATATATCCAGTTTGATCCACACGTTAGTACTAGAACTTTGTCCTTGGAGTTGGGAATTACACGAACAACCGTTCAAAATATTTTACAAGAGTATAGGTGGGTATATTAAAAAAAAACTAAATATTTTAGAAGTTAATCGGATTTCATTTTGATGCAAATTTGTTTTACTTTTAGACTACATCCTTATCATCTGGTTTTACACCAAGCATTGACTGAAAGGGATTTCGATTTGAGACTTGACTATTGCCATTGGTTTCTCAGCATGGTTAACGAAAACCGTCAGTTTTTATCCACAATTCTATGGACAGATGAAGCCACCTTTAATAGCAATGGTGGGGTAAACTGTCATAATATGCATTATTGGTCTGCCGAAAATCCCCATTGGATGCGAGAAGTCCAGTATCAAGGACGATGGAGTGTCAATGTATGGTGTGGTATAATAGGCGGTACAATTATAGGACCACATTTTTTGACGGGACTGTAACCGGTAACGTTTTCTTGGAGTTCCTTCGAAATAGAATGCCGATTTTATTAGAAGATGTAAATCTGGAACTTAGACGCAATATGTTTCTGCAACTTGACGGCTGTCCAGCACATTTTGCAATAAATGTGCGAGAACATCTGAATGCCGAATATCCAGATCGATGGATAGGGAGAGGAAGCCTGTTTCCCTGGCCAGCCAGGTCACCCGATTTGAACGTTCTGGATTATTACTTCTGGGGAAGGATAAAAGATCTTGTATTTCAGTCTAGGCCTACAACGAGGGAAAATATGATCCTCAGAATTGTAAATGCAATTCATGGCTTGTCTAGGGCGGAGATTGAAACTGCCGTTTTTTCTGCAAGTGGGAGAGTCGAACTATGCGTGGAACAAGATGGTGGCCATTTTGAGCATCTAGGGAGACATTAGAACAACCTGATAGCAATCAATCTTTTTCAAGGCCACAATTTATTTTAAAAGAAATCGTTAATTTTAAAAATCATTGTGGTTCACGGTCTCGTGAATGGTTTTCGGTTAATATCTCCGCGAAAAAAAAAAGATAGAGACTTGCGGTTTGCGCTATTCTTTTAGGCATTTAATGCTCTATATAACTGTGCTATAACGTGCATATAAGTGCATTTGAAGTTTCTGAGAAAAATAATAAAATGTTGGATTTAAAAAGAGACGCCATCTAGCGATGGTAGTAAGAACCACAGATACTTCGCTTCTAGCACTTATAATAGAGCAAAAAAACTCTTTCAAATGAAACCTAGATCGAATTTTTACAATGAGGCGTTCCCGAGATATTGCATATTTTATAAGTCAATGTTTGTCTTACCCCCACCACTTTATTTGAGGAGTTTGAGGAAAAAGTGCTGAACCAAAGTTATTCCTTATAGACGTAAGATTTATTTGTATGTATTTTCGGTATACCTTAATTCGGCAACTTATAGAGAAAACTTATTTTTGTAATTTAAATAATTATTACGCCCCCTAGCGGACATTTTACAAACTTGAGAATAATTTCCAGCAATTTCTCTTGGCCACATTCATAACAATATTTTTACCGAAAGGTCGTACGTTAAGCGGTTTCCGAGATACAGCCGCTTACCTCGCGTTTGGCCACCCGGTACACTATTTTTCCTACGACCACAAATTATTCACCAAAAAAAAAAGAAATTAAAGTTTGTCTTTACAGAAAAAATAAAAAACAATTGAGAACTTTGCAACACTAGGGTGATATTTACTTTGCAACACTAGTGTGATATGTACTTTTCCTCACTGCTATATTATACTGTTTTGACAATATTTTTACATCGAAAAGCACCTACCTAGAAGCATTATATAACTTTTATCATTTTGGAATTTAAAAACGCCCTCACTTATTAAAAATTTTATGGTTTGGTTAGGTAATAGTTTAATACGGTTTTCTGCTATTTTAAGGATTTTTAAAAATTATTGATAATTACATATTTTAGATACTCCTCTAAATAAAACGTAAGTGACGCATATCCAAAATATTTCGTTTTTTAAAAAATATCAGTAAACAAACTTACGGGACCGGGGAGTGAAAAGGGTGCTGGGTGGGGTAAAATTGGTAAAACAAGTTAATGAAACTGAACATCACATGTAAAGTTAAGTAAAAATTACATTTTTCCGCATATTTTTGAGAAAAATATAAATAATATGAAAATTATAAATGCATAACCTAAAGTCCTAAAAGTAAGAAAAAAACGACAACTAAACGTCAGTTATACCATGCAAAATATGGAAAGCATTTGGCAACGTCGGAAGGGTCTGATTCTATTTATGAATGGATAAAAGAAAGTGGATTCATAAAGTGTGTATTAGCCTCAGGTTTAATTAAGGGATTAAAAAAAAGATTTTACTAGTTGTTTGAGTACACGAAGACAGAGAGAAAGGAATTTGATCTATAGGAGTTTTTCTCTGGCGCTTTAGGTCGAACGGTCCAGCGGCAAGGCTGCCTCTATAGAGTGCGTGCTCAAAGGTAGAAAGGAGATTTTTAATTTGAT
The DNA here is from genome assembly GCA_014170235.1 of Listronotus bonariensis. Taxonomy (NCBI): domain Eukaryota; kingdom Metazoa; phylum Arthropoda; class Insecta; order Coleoptera; family Curculionidae; genus Listronotus; species Listronotus bonariensis. The sequence continues at coordinate 73,176 of JACEGR010001164.1, forward strand.
CTACTTACCTGACAACACTGTGCCACTGAGCGACCGGTCAATGAAAGTTGTTTTTTGTGGTTATGTCTATTTTTGTTTATGTTTTTATTTTTTCGGAAATTTTATTATTACTCTTTTTAATATTAGAAGAAAGCTTATAATGTGTAGTAACTTAACGTTTATAAGATGATTTTCGCTAATTTGGGTTACTACTGTTTAAGGTAAGTAAAAAGTTTTTTTACTGTCACTACAATAAATATGTCACTTGCAAAACCAATAGCAGTTTTTAAAATGACATCATAATATATATCACACGAGTGTTGTAAAGTACTTTGCAACACTAGTGCTGTAAAGTACTTTGCAACACTAGTGTGATATAACGCATTTTCTATGCATGAAACCAGTGTGCTATTTGCTATTTTCACAAGTGGTCGTAGGAAAAATAGTATTTGTGTTGTTATTACTGTTGTCTCTATTATTGTTTATTGGTAAATAGCTAATATCTTATTGTATTATTACGGTCGAATATGCAGAATGGAACCACGAAGATAAGTTTGACATGCTAACATGCTAAATTTTGTGCTGCAAAAATAAATAAAGGTATCATTTCTGCAGTTAATGAATTATGGTAAATACATGGACCTGTTATTTTAGTTCCTGAAATTCCACACCACATATTAAACTCAAAACGTTCTTGATGTTTCGATATTTTCTTAACACGCGGATTTTGTTGAGCCTAGTAATGCGTATTACGTATAAAGACAACAGTAACAATAGGAACAATTGCTCTAAAAACAACAACTCGACAAACAGGGTAATAACGAGAAATACTATTTTAAAATGATATTAAATTATGTTGCAGATACGGTAACAGGTATTAACGTCCAAGCATTTGTTTGCAAGGCCTACTTGAAAATAAAAAAAAAAAAACTATATAAAAATGCAATTCTTCTTTTAACTAAAACTTAAAATATGACATGTGATACATCGTTGAATTTGTAATAAAAAATGGGATCAGATACAGGGTGTACTTTTTTTGGAGCCAAAAATAAAGTTTATGATAGTTTCTTGAAAACGAAATGTTGGGTATAGAATCTAAAAACCATCATGTAGTAGCTAAAAAGTGCCAATGAAAAAGTATTATTAGTTTTTTTATATCTCTTCAAATAAAGTCAGAACAAAATAAAATCGATATAGTCAAATTTTCGTTTTTGCCAAATATCTCAGCAGGCCATGAAAATTTTTCAAGTTTTTAAACGGTATGTAAATAAGCTTTAAAAAACACAACTCTTTCCTAATTTAACCTAAGTTGTATCTCCAATAGGTACTGAGATTCCCATGCTTAGGATCCTTATCTTGGACAAACTGTATATATATTTAAAAATTTGATAAAAATTACTAATTCTACATTTTAAGTTAATAAATTACTTTAATTAAACAAGCAGAACATAACGAAACGCTATCCCCCATATCACCAACTCGCATTTGTAAATACGATCCTGATTTTAATATCGAAATTTCGAAGCCAATCTTATTTTAAATTTAAATTAAAGTTTACCCGTACAATGGCCCTGTATTTTACAGAATTCAGTAAAAATAGTAATCTTTACATTTTAAAACAATACATCACTTAAGTAAAAAATAATAACTTTATAATGCCGCAATAAATAATCAAATTCCTTAAAATAATAATTTTTTAAAGAAACTTGTTTAAGCTTTTTTCTACTAGGATAAATCTTACAACAAGCAATACATCTTTATTTATTTTTAACTGTTATTTATTTTAAATATCTGAAAAGCCCTAAAAATAAGTAATTAGGTTATGTAGTAGATAATTTGTTTTTCTTAAAAACATTTTGCTTAATCCTCTTATGGCCAAAAATGGGGATTTTTTTGTATGTCAAAAAATGTCGTCTTATGCATAGAAGACGTCCTTCAAATTTTTAAAAATATGAGAATTATTATTAATGTTAATACAAAACAGCGATTTTTTTAATTTTTTACACTCTATAAGTAAAAAACTATGACATTTAGGACATATTTATATTCATAAAGTGTTCTTATTTTTCATTCTATAATAATTCCCTAAAGTTTGTTGGTAGTGTTACTGGACACCCTGTATAAAAGGTGCTTAAAGGAATTACTTTAAAAATTTTTTTTTCTAAATTGCTTGTTTGAAATAAAATTCTGAGGTATTTTAGTAACTTAGTAAATAAAGTATTTTTGCTTACGTACCTCAATTTAATTTACATACGGTTGTTGGTTGAAACCCCTTAGCTGCAGTAGTTATTTGATAGCAAGTGTATGAAGTAATTTAATTCCGTCCTTTGCTTTCATTTGCAGTAATTTTTTATTCAGGACTTTGTAATTACTTAGCAAATTGAAAAAGTACACTAAACTTTGCAAAAAGTCAAATTGTTTCTTTGCCTTTTGAGATTTTTATAAACTTTACTAAAATTAGTTTTTATATTTCAAGCAAAAATTATTCTATGGTTAAAAGAATAAATTACTTGTTACTTTAAAGCCTCAAATCATTGTCTTTAACCATTTTTACTATGAAACTTTATTTGGTTTTTAATTTAAAAATTAACTATTTTACTAAAAATACGTTTTTAAAAGTTATTAAATTTTTAGACGTGTTGAGTCAGAAATTAAATAAAACTTAAATGTTCCTAAGCACCAGTTGGATTTGTGCTTTGCAAAATGGGGTTTTAGTTAATTAATTTAATACTTTTTGAAAATTTTGGGCACAGGGGAATAAAATACTTTTGAGTAATTTAACCTAAGCACATACATCCTACTTGGGCTATAAAGGGTGTCTCTGCAAGGTCTGTACAAAATGCTACTACAAATTTATTGGACCAAAATACGACAATCTAATGCAATTTACGTAAGTCGAAAAATTAATTGTTTGCAAGATACAGGGTGTCAAAGTTTTTATTTTATTTTAGTGTTTTTTAAATTATTTTACTCACTATAAATTAAATTTCTAAAATTTAGCATTAAAAGGTTTCTCAAAGTAAGGAATCAAAAAATGCTAATATTTTCGTCATAAAATGTAAAGGAAGCCTCAAAGTCCTTTGCTTAGGTTCAAAGTGTCATAACTTTTTCTTGCCCTATTATATTTTAGGTGGGTAGAAAATTTTTATTCTGCTATATATTTTGCATAAAAAAGTATACCTAGTTAATATTGCTAGAAGCAACCGTTTTTGAGATATTCCAGATTAAGCATTTCATTTCATACAAAAGATTTCCATTGTTTACGCTTTATCTATACCACCTGGTAGTGTCCAAAAGGTCTTTGAACCAAAATACAACGATCTAATGTAATTTACCTTGGTCGAGGCAATATACAGGATGTCAATATTTCATGTATTTCTTTTACTTGGACACCCTGTATCTTGTAAAAGCGTAACTTTTAACTGAGGCCAATTGGATTTAATCATTATATTTTGGCGTAAGAAAATTGTTTAATTTATACAGACCTATTAAAAAAAAACTGAGGTAGCCTAAATAAAGCGTAAAGGAATGCGAAGGAATTTTTTATGTGAAATAAAACGTTTAATCCAAAATATCTCAAAAACGGTTGCTCGTAGCGATATTTATCAAGTATACGTTTTTTGCAAAAATCTAGGATAATAAACATTTTTTTATGGAATCATAATATATACCAAAACAGACAAAAGTAATGACACTTTGAACAAAAGCAAAGGACTGCAGGTGGCTTCCTCTATACTTAACAGCAAAAATATAAGTAGCTTTCAATTTGGTACTTAGTTAGTACTTAAACTTACTAGAATAAAATTGAAGCTTTTTACACCACGTATCTCGCAAACAATTAACTTTTCAACCAAGGTTAATTTGCATTAGATCGTTGTATTTTGACCCAACGAGTCTATTTGTACAGACCTTTTAAAACACCCTCTATATTAAAAATATATACTGGCTAAAAAATTGTTTTTTAATATCGAGCGTAAAATACAATTTAACCCCCCAATGTGAGGGCGTGAAATTGCACTTTTACGCCCTAGGGCAAAAGGTATCAAAAATGCCCGCATTTATAAATTTATATAACAATAATAAAATTAAATAAGGCCCAATTTTTTTGGGTAAAACAACAATTTATTAAATTAAAAATATGTCAAAAGTATACTGTTAAGTATTTGAAATATTAAAAGCTGGCAAATTTTCTCCTAAGTACAGATATTAATTTAAGTCGTACAAAAAATATTGTTTGCACCTTTGGCGTAAAGCACTTTTACGCCCACAGCACGCGGAGCTCGGGCAACAACATTCAGCCGCGGGCGTAAAAGTGCTATTTTACGCCCTAGGTACAAAAATAACAATTTTTTTCTGGTATGGTATGGTAAAACAACTCGCCACAGCTATCAACAAATTTAATGTTAAACACGTAAGTTCTACTAAATGCATTATTATAAAATGCCACGTAATATACAACCTATTACAAAAGGTTAAAAAATTTCATATGTTTTTAAGTTGTCCAGATTTAATTTTCTATCCTTAAAACTAATCCAAATAAAAAAAAATTAAACTTAATAATCTGTATTTTTAATTGCTTGATTTAAGAAAATTATGAAAAAGCACAAAAGTCAGTAGCGTCAAAAATAATGGTTTAAGTACTTCTTGAGACACTACTAGAATAAAAAACTTTATCGAAATAAGGGCTAAATTAGTCTCCTTATGCTAAAAAGAATACTGTCTAATTTTATTAAAATTAAATACAATTTATTTAAAATAATTATTTTAAAAAATGATTTTTTAGAAAAGTTAACATTCTGTAAACAGTGCATCTATAAATCTATGTTAATTAGAGTTTTTTTTTATTTTATTTGCAGATAAAGGGTTTGTTCATGATTTTTTGGTTAAAATCTTCCTCTTTAAATCACAAAATTCACGCGTTCTTTGCAAAAATCTCATTTATTATTAATAATTGTTACTTTAAAGAAGATAAAAATATTTGTTTAGATAATACTGGTCTAATTAAAATGATACATTGGTAATTTGTGTTGAACATATTTCATCATAAAAATAATGTTTTTTTGTTTTAGTTTTTAAAAAATATTAATTTTTTAATTTCACATATAAGTTTTTGTTAAGCACTTTATTTATTTATTTTTTAAAAGAAATGGAATATTTATATTAGACCAAAAATTTATAAAGGACAAAAACATATCTTTTATTTGCACATTTGTACAAATATTGTTTTTCTTATCTGTGATGCGATGTTTTTTCCTTTACAAATTCTTTAAATAGACCGTTTAAAAGATTGTTAACTTTTGATGTATTTAAATGCTTACATACGTGTGTAATAACTTATCCTATAATAGTCCGGAAGGTAGCAAAATCGGGAAAACAAGAATTTTGGGTTGGCTGATATGCTGTTCTTCCTCCTCTTTCGGGTAAAACCTCGGCTGTCTGGCTGGCGGTAGCGGTTACGTTAACGCCCAGATGTGACCTTCACATTTAGAGCTGCCACCTTGACATTTAGAGCTATCACTGATATGTCAAAAAATGCAGATCTTGATCATACATTTTTGTTTCAAGTTTCATCAAAATATACCGAACGGTTCAGCCGTTAGAAGGAAGACGACTATATAATTAGCAATGATAAAAGTGTCTGGCAACAAAAAAATATATTTGGTAAACCTATTTAAAGACAAGAAACTGAAAATTAGGTATTTTTAAAAAGTTTTCAAAACCTTGAATTTTTACCTGTACAGTACTGCCAGCCAGACAGTCCAGGGTCTATCCAGAAAAGAAAGGAGAACAACATATTAAAAAATTAGCTGACCTAACATTCTCTTGCGAAAACGTTGCTACCTTCTATACTATAAATATTTACCAACAGCTGACGGCTAGTCGAAATAAACACCATTGGTCCCTAAAATTTGCGGTTTCAGCTAAAAATCGCTTAAAAATAATTGTTACCGTAGTTCGCAAACCCAAACATATTCTATAATTTTCCAGTGGGTAAGAAAAACTTTTGCTTTAGCCAAAAACAATTGTAGTTTTACTATAGACTCCCAGAACAATGCTAAATTTTTGGTCATCAGTTTGGACGCTGGCTTGGCTGAATTTATGAAGCGGCAAATTATACGTACTGTTTACGTGTGTACTCCATGGATACCCGCTTCATAAATTCCACGAAGCGAGCGTCCAAGATAATGACCAAAAATTTAGCATTATTCTGGGTGTCTATAGTGAAACTACAATTGTCTTTGCTTTAGCCTATAATTTAGAATGTTCGGTAATGGCCGAATTAATTGTTATTTAAAAATAATAACAGAGGTATAAATTTTTGGATAAAGTTCGTTCATTGTCAAAGTAGTGAATGATGCAGAAACCTCGTATTGAGTTAATTATAAAGTTACGAGGTCTGTAAATTAGGGTAACGATGTGGAGTTTATACAAAATCTAAAGTTTGTCTATAGTGGTATATAGGATTTTTTAATGCCAGAGACTTAAATAAAATTAGTCCATCAACTCACCGCTCGCATAAAATTTAAAAATAAAACTACGATATGAAGTTTTTACAAAACACTCTTTAATTTATTTAGCAATATTGCAAAGTCCTATTTATTACAAACCCATTTGTTTTTTATTTACAATTCTCCTTAATGCGACGAAGGTATATGTCTTCCAAATTATGCTTGGTAAGCAACCAGTTTCAAGTAATTGAACAACATAAATTACGGACAAATCTTAATAAACGTCAAGTAGAAATTCACTTAATCATCCTAATAATTGGCCACAATTAGTAATCGTGCATTATGAGCTCAAATGAATTAGTGTTTCTGATTAGGACCTACATTTTAGCGGACAAAATCTGCTAATGGACTTTATTTTGCAATAAGATATGGTTATCAAATGTTTTAAATGTACAGTATTATTATACCGGGTGGTGTGTCGCTGACCGGAACATAGAAAATCCAATGTTAATTTTAATTATTGGCGCCCGTGTACATTTAACTGAAAAAGGTTGTTAAAGAGACCAATCTGCCAAACCCTCGAATTAAGTTTCAAAAAATTTTAATAGGTGAATCTTGAATTATTTAATTAAATGTATTGCAAAATTACCAAAATTTCGATAGGTATTTAATTGTATGTAAAAGCATGTATTTTAAAATTTTATTTTAGTTACCTTGCAAAAGTGCATGACTGGTATTTCTTTACTAAGTTTTTCAAATTGCGTAAAACCACATCACTAAATAAGTATACATTTTTGAATAATGATAAGTTGAGCTTACAGTCTCGAATGGATTAAATTAAATTTCAATTCTGGTTTAATGGCAATTACATTTTTATCTTGCCAGATTTTAGCCTTTTTCCAACAAGGTATCCATTATTTAGGCAAAAACCGCCTGGCATTTTGTGGTTAGCTTGAAATTTTACAAATTGGGATCCCTACTTGGCATTCGGAGCTTTAGACACTTCCACTGTTTAATGGGTTGTCTATTATTATGAAATAAAGCATTTGCTATAAAATAATGTCTATAAAAATAGACTATATATAAGCTATAAACTAATGAACTCTTAAACATAATATTATTTGAATCAATAAAATTTGAAAAAGAATACGTTAGCACTGTTAAGTCAAAATTTCAAGTTTGTTAAAAACATAAAGGAAATATCTTTTTTAACAAAGAAAAAATGCATCTGTCATATGTACTTTTCAACACTAGTGTTGAAAAGTACTTTTAACTCTAGTGTTGAAAAGTAGATTTTAACACGCGTGTTATGCCATTTTCATATGTGGTCGTGGGAAAATAAATTTACGTATGGTATTCTCCGTGCTTTTAAGTACCTAAAGCCATCTATAAGTCAAAAGTTTAAATTTAGTCAAAAACTGCGTTTTTAATTGAAGGCCTCACATACTTTTCTTTTGAGTAAAAGTAGTGTATGATTAAAAAAATACCTATTTAATGTTTGCACCCTATGTTTCAGGCTGTGCAAAACTTTTTATAAAGAATAATTATTAAAAAATATATATTCCATATGGTGCGAATTTAAGCAGTCACACTTTATAATATAGTATTTATTAAAATCCAAAGGTCTTAATAATACCTGCTAGCAAGAAAAACTTGTTACATAATTATAAATTTCTTTATAAAATATTTTCTAGGTAAATTTATGTTAAAATTTTGTCAATCCTAAATTTAAATTTGTCCCTTTGGGTGCTACAAAAGCATTTGCCCTTAAATAACACGACGTTTATTGGCTTAATAATATCGTAAAACTTGACAATCACTCTAATCTGAGGCGTAGTTACATATTAATTGAAATCCACGTCTACGCCACACAAATTTCAATAAGCGAAATTTGATTTGTGCTTTACAGAAATAGATCGCTTTCCACCAAGAAATGTTATCGAAATAAAAAAGTATATAAATTAAATTTTAAATTTTAAATTTTAAATTTTAATATAAAGATTTGAATTCAATTTCGCATTGTTAAAATTTCGTACTTTTGTAACATAAATTAAAGTAGATTTTAATAGGTGTTATGATTAAACAGTTTTTAATTTAAATTTATAATAAATTATGGTAATAAAAATAAATTTTAATAAGAAATTTTTATAATATTTTACTTGAAGGCTTATTGTCTTTAATATTATTCATTGTACTTATTATTTTTATGATCGATTTAGTAACTTATGACCAATGTACGCCAATGTTTATAAGAAAAGTTCGAAATAACCATGTAAACATGAATAATATGGATTATTTCTTATCGCTTAGAAAACCATCTTCCCGAATTAAATAAGAAAAACCCATAGGGGAAGTATACTTTCCCAGACCGACCACTAATTCCCCGTAATTTCGTAACAATTCCCCATGATATTTTTTTATTAAATAGTAAAATTTAGCCAATTTTACTAAAAAAAACTGTTTAAGGGTATTTTCTTTTTAAAGATTATAGGTACAGTGGGATTCATTAATTGTACAATAAATGGGGAACTATTTTGTTTGCACTATGTATTTTTAAAATAAAAATTAAACCTAAAGTGTGTAGGCAGTATTAAGATTTATTTAAAGTTCAAGGGTATACAATACAATACATTACTCAAAAAAAAATCCTTTTTTCAGAAATTAAAACATATGTTTCTTTTTAAAAAAGTATCTTTGAATACCAAGCCATGGGCATTTTTAAATTTTTATTCCTTTATTCTATAATTTTGAATTACTTGCTTTAAACCAAACTTAACGAAAAGCTGAAACTGTTACCGATTTCTAACGATTGGTTTAAGCAACAAAATTATTTATTTGGCAACTAATTGGCAAAAATTTGTGGTGTTTATTTTTTTAATTTTCGCCGATTTTCCATTACCATTTTTACAGACAAAATATTTGCATTGTTTTTGCAAATACGGGTACTAAGCAAAAATATGTGAATACTCATGAATGCGAATGTGAACATTCATTTTATCACTAATAGTTAATATTAAAGAGGACATTTACATTAACAGCTAAGCATATAATTTCACATAAAATTAAAAAAAACATCGCCTGAAAAAAATGTTAGTAAAATAAAATAAAATTTAAATATACCGCATTTTATTATTAAAATAATTATTATTTTAAAATCTGTACACGTAAACAAATAAATCTAAAGGAAACGCATGAACGCGAATGCCCAGTACTAACCAATACTGAAAATTAAATTAGCACGTTTAAACAAGCATTTCGTCGGCGATCTGACAATACCTGCTAACTGACATTTTGTTTGAAAGTGACTTTTTACATAGTAAGCGTTGTATTTAAATAACACAGAAAGTAAAAATTCTGCTAACTACAAATAAAAGCTTTTATTGACATTGTTGAGTCGAAACAATACCTACCATCAGCAATACATCTATTTGAAAAAGGCAATTTGTGCTTTTTTTCACCTACTGTAAAAAGAATAAGGGCACTTAGCAGGTACTGTCAGATCGCCGACGATTTTTTAAATGTATAGATCTGGGCCATCCTGCATATTTCCGTGTACAAAAATGTATTTTATGATCTAAACGAATTATTGATACATGTTAAATAAATTAACAAAGGCGGTATTGTTGACACACCCTGCAATATAAAAAATAAAGAATGTTCGGACACATGCCCTTAAATTTTTCTAACAACAGTTAGTAACACAACTTTAAAAATTCAAATAAATCAGCCACATATAACTGTCATTTAAAGTAACATATTATTCAATGTATCAAAACACGAACGTATATAAAACCACAATATAGATCTAGAGAAAGATACATTGCTAGAGCAAAAGGTTTAAATTTTTGGGTTTTAAAGCGGTATTACGAGTACAACAAGAAATTCTATAATCCGCTTTTAGATACAAAAACTGGACACATTACTTTAATTAAATAAGATTATCTTAATTAAAGATTAGGGATAAAAAGTAACTTTACAGGAAAAATTTTATTTACATCTTTTACGTGTTTGATATACAATAGTATATTTTGTAGAAAAAACAATGTACAAATTTTATACAGGGTGTTTCAAAACAAATGCAAAAAGCTTAAAAAGGTAATTTCTTTATAAAAATAAAGGGTAGTTTGCTGGGGTCAAGAGTCAACAATTAGGAGATATCGCGAACAAAATTAACAAAAAATGTTTAAATTTTTTTCCTTTAAAACAAAATGAGCTTTGTATACAGGTTGTTATGGAAATACTGCAATATATTGAAATCCCAAGATTTTGACGTAAAAATAATTTGAATAAAAAAGTCAAAAATGGCGGACCGCTATTAATTACTAAAATATTTGATCCTAAAATTTCTAAGTCGAAACTAGTCAAATTGCATACCCGTCATTGTCAGCAATCTCTTTAAAACCTTTGGTTGGATTTTGTGAATATTATTACACATTTTTTATTTCCGCACTAAAAATCACATTCTTTACCGGTAAAAAATACATTTGACTTATTACAAGTTATTCGTACACGCACCAAGATGTAAATTACAAACAATTCCGCACAAAAATTGAGTTGCAAACAGCAACAATACCGGACATAACAAGTACGATATTTGCAGGTTTATTCTTTCGGTAACAAAAAGACATAGGTAATTAATTATCAAATATTTAACGCAATTTAACAAAATTTAATAAAACAATTGTTGTTTTTATTTGCAGTTTATAACCCAAAATTTTATCCGTGCCTTCAATCAGCTGACGTTGTAAAAAACCAAAATATTTTAACTTATCTCCATCTACACGTTTCGGTAACGACAGCCGTTGTTTATAACATAATATCACGTTATTTTTTAGGTTTTTAAATAATTTTTTTGCGGTAAAAAAATAAATTAATAAATACTGTCATAAAAAAAACTGAATATGTTGTTTGACAAGTAAGGGATCTAAAAAATATTGGGACTCTTAACAGTTTTATATAGGTTGTTCAATAAATTTAACTTCTTGGAACTTTTTGTGGATTAATCCATCCAAGTCTAATTTATGTGATTTTATAAAATTAAGTTTATTATTGCAATGGTTTAATAATTTAACTCATATTGGAAAAATATCGTTAAACAAAAACGTTTTTGTTTCTATTAAGAAACGAATAAAGAACATTAATTCTAAAAGTATAGTACGTTTCTAATTAATTTTTTGTTGCATTTCTTTAAAATCTAAATAATAAACTTATATAAGTTAAATGAGCTACTGACAAAAGTTTGTTTGTTAAACTTTTTAAATGTAAATATCTTATTTATTTTAGAACAAAAACAAGTTTATTTTACCTTTACTACTCTTATTTAAAAGTTTTAAACGTTTAAAATTATGTTTGTCAACATCACAGGAAAGATATGAGTATTTTAAACAGCTGTTTAATAAATATCTTAAATAATGAAGGTTAACCCAAGCAGGGGAGTAGCAGACATGTAAAAAAGGTATTTTTGCAAAATTCAATTTTTCTTTTAAATTTAACAAAAAAAGTAATAAGTATGTGTTTACACTACCCAAGGAGTCACCCATTTCAATATATTAAAGTAATTCCATAAAACCCTGTATAAACAACCAAGCTATGTCAAATAAGATGTTATTACAAATGCCTTAATACATAGGTGACAGGGGATAAATAGAATGTTTTATAAAATAAATTTTCTCGTCCCGGCACGTTATCATTTACATTTTATTTATTTTATTTTAAACTGGTAAGTTTAACGAAATAAATATGAAAGTTAAAAAGTTTTTAAATAAATAAATTTATATCAATTTATATTTTTTGAGGGCATTGCAGAAGTAAATTTGTTTAACAAAAACAATAAGGGTAGTAAAAATATATTCAGAATGTGTATTTTTATAATAGCAATATTTGGAAAGAATTTCATGATTTTGGTTCTTTTCGTTTTTACGGAAAAAAAATTAAAACGGTATCTCCCCAATGATCGACTTTTGACCCTACGTTTATAAAGCAAAGTACCTTTTATTTTTAATAAAAAATCGCCCCCAAAATGTTTTCGCATTTGTTTAGAAAGACCCTGTATATTCGGACCATGGTGGAGTTGGCAGGACATGGCGTTAGTCGAGTCCAGCAACAACCAAGTTTTTCTTACCAGTTGCACATACTATTTTTTCCTCGATCACAATAATTCTTAAATTTTGTTGTTTTAGGTGGCGTAAAATATTATTTTTGTTTTGGTTTAATAAATATAATATATTAAACTTAATTATTTTGATTTTATAATACGTTAATATGGTAAACCATTGTTATATATTGTTAATTGACTTCGACAATTATGTCTTAGAGTCATTGAAATTTGAACCATCGGATAGAGGTATATCACCGAAGTCATGGCAAGCATTTGGCCGATATTTTGTTTTATGAATGAATAATAATTGTCATAGATCCTTCTATCATAATAAAAATTATGAAGAGAATTTTCTGACTACTTTTTGTTTTATTTACAATTAACATTGTGCGTTTAAGTTGGATCACCCTTTACTACAATTACTTTGAATTATAATTGATTTTAAATTGTTTAAAAAATAAATAATTCGTCTTTTGGGAATTTTTATCGCATTATTTTGCATTTTACATTGCTAAGCTATAAAAGGCATTTCAATGTGCCTTTTTGAATTATATTTTATTTTTATTATTTTCCTTAGTATCCAAGTATTTGTCATCTAATCTTTTCAATACTAAAAGAAATTAGTGAAACCTAATCAATGTTTTTACATACGTTTTTTTTTATATTGTATTTAAGAAAATGTTCAATATTGTAAGCCAGTATGATACATATTTATTTAGAAGTAAGACATTATTTTAATCGATTTTTTATTTGTTTGCTTAGCAACGGCATTTTCACGAATCATACTGGCACTGGCGTATCATATTAAAAAATTAAGATGACGCGTTTATTCATTAGAACGTTGTTTTAAGACAGATTAAAAACTTAGTTAGCGTCGTTGAAATTGCAGGTCACCTTGGTTATTATTAGAGATAGAGACTTGTTGTTTTTGCGAACTGTTGCTTCTTTTAATGAAACTAAAAATGATACCAACATATTTTTCATAGCCCTCTTTGTTTTTAAAATACTGATCAAAATTATTTTTTTCTTTTTGAAACTCCCCTTGTGTTTCAGTTGTTTTGTAACTTACAACAAAAGTATCAACTAATATAAGGTAAGTAGATATTTTTACGTAAAATTCAGTGGTGTTCTTAGATTTTTTTAAATTTTATATTTTTTGAGATAAGAAAAATTTTCTCTGCGCCACTGTATTCTGCGTAAAAAGTTAGGTAAGAATCTTTTTTGTACATTTTTATTAAGTTGTCAGTACTACTAAGGTCCAAGAGGTACCAGAAAATGTAATATTTTTAATATTGCCATGTACCTCAAAAACTAAAAGAGGTATGACGGCTTTCTTTATTACATCTTATGTGTTTCAACATAGGCTTCGGTTCCTGGCTGGGATACCTTGCAGTTGCAAATTAAATGGGACATATTGTACTTTAAATAATGGAAAAATTTAATTCCCTAATGAAATGCAAGAGCGAGCACTCTAACAGCCGTTAATTAAAATTATACAGCAATTAATTTATTTGTCTTGTTGCAGTAAGTTGAGGTGAATAAAGCGGATGAGTGAATTTCTTGTACAAAGTTTGTTTCATAGTTAAGTGTAACTAAAACTTTTTACTATCTAGTAATGTGTCTTTGTCTAGATCTGTAATGTGATTTTATAGGACTTTTTGGCGAAGCTCCTAAATTAATTCGTTACTTTAAGTGACAGACTTGGCACAGTTTACCGAAATGTAAGACATAAAAGTTAGGTTTACTTGTGCTGGACAGAGAATCATTAAATTAGATTAAATTATGCCTTAGTGCTAACAGGGTGTTTTCTAACTACGATACAAAACTTAAGAAGGCAATTTATATGTTTTTTTTAAATAAAAGTTCAAATAAACATATGACCGGACTTGCTTTATTTCTGAGATAAGGAGTGGAGCGTTAATTTTAAATAAGGTCGTTATTTTTTAAATATCCCAAAATCCCGTTATCAACTTGGTACACGTCCTTTATGTAATAAGGCACTTGTGGATCTCTACCTACATTAAGATTATTGGGTCCAGTGGCGTCTCGGTGGCACTACAGCCAATACTTTGAGAAAAAAGTACTTCACCTATTTCCTATGACATTTTTATATTTTCTTTCCGATTAAGCAAATAAAAATAAAATCATTTTAGTTTATTGTTTTTTGTCGTATATAGCTTTAAAAGTAACATTTTTTACTTTCTTTCAAAAATTACCAATAAACAACATGATAGAAAAATCAAAAATTAACAGTAACAATAATTTGCCCTTAATCAATAGGCAGTCATGTCATTTTTGGAAATATTATTTTAAAATATAATTTAAATTAAACTCTGTGTAATGTAATGTTGTAATAAAATTGTAATAAATTTTAAGAAAGTCCGTCAAATTTGATGCTCGTATTAGGTAAGCTAGAGTTGACTAACTTAATATACAGTGTGTCTACGTAAGTTGGCGGCATATGGGAAACATTTTTATTAATAATTTTTCGAAAAAAGTGATTCTTTATAAAAAGTTTTTATGGTCCAAAACCTAAAATGCAATCATCAGATATCAAATTGTGTCAGTCAAGTACGAGGTTTGGCCAAAAATGTAATTTTTGCTTAAGAGTAAAGTACCTGAGTAGGGAAAGATGGGGCATTTACGGGCCTCCGTCCTCCGGAGGAGCTTATTATCTCAAAATCTCTGACGTCATTTGAAATTTAGGAATCTTGCGCAACGCGTTATTTAGGGCGTGGTCCCTACTATCTGTCAAACCATAAATGTCATCTGTCACCTGTCAAATGTCACCTGTCACCTGTCATATGTCAAAAATCACGTGACTAGGAAAATGGCCGCCATGCGTAGGATACTTGTGCTATGGTCATAAATTGATTTGCGCAAACGCGAAAATTCCAAGTCATACCGTTCGGGCGCTATCGACTAAAATCGTTATTTAACCCTGATGATGACTCATCAGCGCGCGGTTTAAATTTTTTAAATATAGTGTAACGTCATACCTATCGAATAGCGAAAGCCGCATGACGCCATCTTTAGCCATAAAGGCGCTACAGCTGTTTAAAATATGACGAGAGACACCAACCAGCGAGTAAGACGGTAACCCCATAGCAAAATTAACCATAGCGGCCTTATTATTAAACTTAGAATAATGAAACTTGAACAAAGAATAGTTGCTAACGGCAAATAATTTCAAGGTCAAACTTGTCACATGATAAGCCTAAAGTTCTAAGAATTACGGCCCCCGGCACCTCGCGCCCTCCGCTTAAGCCACCGGTTTAAGCGAAGGCGTAGCGCGCACAGTGACGTCTTAAATAAGTAATAATATACTCCTTGCATTTTACCCAAATAATATTTTCTGAACATACCCCTACTACAACCAATCAGAGAGCCGTATTTTTTCTTAAGCCGTTATTTTCAACCAATTAGAGAGCCGTATTTTTTCTTAAGCCGTTATTTTTAACCAATCAGAGAGCAGTTTACCCTAATAGATGGTTTCTGAACGTACCCCTTGTAATTTCAAGGTCAAAGCATACGTCAACAATAACAAAGATAGCTGCAGTTAGATAATAAACGGTAAAAAAACAGTGGTAACTAAATAAAAGCAGTGTTTGTAGTAAAGTATTTATTATAAAATAAAAATACATACATGGTTGCCATATCTCTAAATAATTCTTAGAATAATACCTTATAAAATAGGATATTTAATTATAAACTCGGCATATATTTTGGTACGTGGTCGTATCTTATCTCCTAAAAATAAATTATAATCATTTAAATTTAACTTCTGGTGTAACAACTCGCTTGGTTTTCATATGCTGTTGCGTTTATATACGTTTTAACAGGTGTATCGATATTGACATATTCAATAATTCCACTTGTAATGGGAAACCTGTAGTAATCAAATTTTGTGCCATTTATTAAAAGATGTTTTGACAAACCCTTTTCGCAAACCAACATAATATTCATGTAGCCATACAAGCTGTTTTCGGGTTTATCCTTTACACCATCTTCTGTTTTAAGCTTTTTGCTAAATGATATGGATGAGTTAAATTATTAATTATTAACATGTACTTGACACCTCTGTTGCCAACATGCTGTTCGTTTTCATTAAAGTTTCTCTTACTAGCATTCGTTAGCAAAACCAATTTTGCAAATGCTCGCTCGTCTAGTGATGTAAATTTGTTTTTTAACGGATTGGTCTTGAATATAAGTTTATATAGACCAGGAGTTCCAATAAATTTTTCCCCTTTAACATAAATATCTGGACCGTTAAATTCAAGTCGTGAATCGCCGAAAGTTAGATGATCAGTAGCCATATCATGTTTTAAATAGTTACGATCGTACTCGTTTTCCGTATCTTTTATAAAACCTTCCACATATTCTCTAGGTAGCGGATCATACTGATCTAGATATTCTCGAAAGGATTCTTCCGGAATACTATCAATCTGAACAGGATTTAATTGTGGGTCGACTCTAAAGTCATCATCATCAAAGTAACTTTCTTCAGGTTGGTGCTCATAGATAGTTCTGTTTAAATCAGTTTCCTCTGTTTCGCCTTCTTCCATCATTTGATCATCTTCCGACGGCTCATCATCCATATATTCTTTTTCTTGTTCAGCTATATCGTCTTGTTTTTTAACGGGACTGGCAAAGTTAAGAGGAGTTCGTGCTTTCTTTATTACTGTATGAGTAAAATTTTCGCTTTGACGTCTTTTTAAGGACTTTGGTATAAATGGTTGTCTACCAGATTGAGTGTTTTGTATTGATTTGGATATTATTTTTGCCAAAGGTTTATACGTATTTTCCAATATAACAGCATTCTCATAACGACCAGCTTTTATTGAATCATATAATTTTTTTACACTACGCGAATGTTTATCAAGGAGTTGAAGAATGTTTGGATCTTCTTGCAAACTCCGCTTATCTTCTGAGCGCTGATCATCATTCGTGTCAAACTCTAGCTCGCCATTCTCACGTTGCTGCTTCTTTAAAAGCTGGTATTTTTTTCGAATACTATTGGAAGCTTCAATTATTTTACGCCTCACATCCTTGTCCAACTTGTTCAAATCCATGGTAAAGATATATTTTTAATAATTAGGATTTACTTTTGGGGCAACCCACTGCTTAAGCAAATAGCCCAGAGCCCTCTGCTTAAGCGATAACGGTCTTTATTTTCAAATACGGCACCGTTTTCTTAAATACGGCACTGTTTTTTAAAATACGCCACCGTTTTCTAAAATACGGCACCGTTTTCTAAAATACGGCACTGTTTTTCTAAAATACGGCACCGTTTTCTAAAATACGGCACTGTTTTTCTAAATACGGCACCGTTTTCTAAAATACGGCACTGTTTTTCTAAAATACGGCACCGTTTTCTACAATACGGCACCGTTTTCTAAAATACGGCACTGTTTTTCTAAATACGGCACCGTTTTCTAAAATACGGCACTGTTTTTCTAAAATACGGCACTGTTTTTCTAAATACGGCACTGTTTTTCTAAATACGGCACTATTTTTTCTTAAATACGGTACTGTTTTTCTTAAATACGGTATTATTGTTAATAATCTTTATGTAGCTCTAGACACGTGTTGACTCAATGACGGGTGGGAACTAAATGATGGCAGTTGTAGTATAGCGTAACATATATAAATATACTTAACATTCTGATTCAATCCTTAGTATTGTCAAAGACTTTGTGCTGTACGGTCATGCAGAAGTTTAAGAAAAAATCAATTAAGAAAAAACTGCTCGTAGAGGCAAGGGGATTTCCTTCGCGACCGCGTTTCAAAAAGCGAGGGAGGCATTGTACGTGGAAAACCGCAAGATCTTTTCTCTGCTGCTGAAGTAGCTCTGAAAGCATTCAATGGGGTGGAAAAAGAAAAACCTGCAGATGTAGTACCTTTACCTGTAGTCGGCGGATTTCTACCATTTTTAATACCACTTTTTGCCGGCTTAAGAGCCGTAGGAGCACTTAGCGGTGGAATATCAGGGATCGTAAAAGCTGTTAAAGATTCTAAGGCGGCGCAAGAAAGATTAGAAGAAGAAAAGAGACACAACAAAACAATGGAATCTATTGCGATTAGCAAAACTGGTAGCGGTTTATATTTAGGACCATACAAAACCGGTTTGGGACTCTATTTAAAACCCTATAAATAGAGATGACTCAAGAAATAAATTTAGTCTTACTTCAACCGTCATGCATACCTTTAGCTTGAGTGGTAATAGTTCCATCTTAGAAGCAACCTATAACCCGCCCATCTTCTTGAGAGATGACACTAGTGAATACGAGCTTGGTTTAGTCAGTTTAGAAACGTTTAACGCCATACCCAACATTGATAATAGTAATAACAAATTTTATGTGGGAGATATTACTCTAGAAATCCCGATTGGATCATATGAAATAAGTGCAATAAATGATTATCTACAAGAGGCCATACAGGAAAAAATAAAGCCATCAATAATTTTAATTGTACCCTAAGCCTAAAGGGTAATGTTAATACGCTCAAGTGCGAGCTTGAATGTTCTCATACAGTTGACTTTACTAAGACAAATTCTATTGGAAAATTGTTGGGATTTCATAATATTTTGCTAAAGCCCAACGTTAAACATGTATCGCAAACACCTGTAAACATTCTGAAAATTAACCTGATTAAAATCGAGTGTAATATCGTTACTGGCGCATATCACAATAATATGCTTGTTCATACAATACATGAATTTTCGCCATCAGTACCAGCTGGTTTCAAAATTATAGAAATTCCTCAAAATGTGCTTTATATGCCTGTATCCACCAAAATTATCAGCAACATTAAATTAAAACTGGTTGATCAAGATGGTGAATTGGTTGACTTTAGAGGAGAAGTTATAACTATTAGATTACATTTGAGAAAGTCCTTATAAATAACTACTTTGTGATATGTGTGTCAGTACACTGCAGAACTTTGTGCAGAGCACACGTGTTATGGTTGTGAAATATAACGCCAAGAAAATTGTCAATTTTAACCAGCTTTGGAACACTAAAAAGAGATTAACAGAAGAAAATATAAGATTTCTTGCATCCATAGGGCTTCTTGTTAAGAACTCTGAAAATGAGCATTTTAAACGTGACAGATTCGCTAAACTTTGATAACTCTATTACAAAAATAGAAAGGCATAGCCATTTACCGTACTCCAGCTCTTTCAAAAATAATGATGAAATTCGAATACCGGTGCAACAAACTGATATATACACCCTACCTTGGGCAAGTCATATTTATTTGGAAGGACGACTTTTAAAAGGGTCCGATGGAAGAGTTTCAGACACTGCTAAACTTGTAAACAACTTTGTGGGACACCTCTTTGAAGAAATTCGTCTTGAAATTGGCGGAAAAGTTATTGATTCGACTAGATATCCTGGAATAGCAGCAACAATGAAAGGTTATGTCTTTTACAATGGTAATGAGTTAATTAAATATAAAAACGCTGGTTGGAGTATTGAAGATGATTTTACCTGGGACGGGATGGGCTCAAACGGAACTTTTAATGTTTGTGTTCCACTAAGGACATTACTAGGATTCGCTGAAGATTTTCAAAAGATACTTATAAATGTTAAGCATGAACTAATATTGTTAAGAAGTTCTTCCGATAAAAATGCCGTTATTAACACTACCGATGGAGAAAATGTACAAGTTATTATTGATAAAATTGTTTGGAGGTTACCACATATTACAGTATCCGATGCTGAACGACTAGAACTTTACAGATTGTTGGAAGTGGAACTGAATTGGATATCGGTTTTAGAAGCTGGGAACTCACAGAACATCCTTCAATACCGATTGGAAAACACCTTACATGGACCATTAAAACTTCTGTGCAGGTGGAAAGACCAAGATGGATAATTTTAGGTTTTCAAACAGATCGAAAGGATAACTACAAGAAAAATTGTAGCTTATTTGATCATTGTGATGTATCAAATGCAAAGCTTTATTTAAATTCTGAATTTTATCCATACGATAATTTAAATTTGGAAATTTCAAGAGGTATAATAGCTACTCTCTATGAAATGTACTCAGAATTTCAAGAAAGCTACTACGAAAAAGAAAACGAACCTACTTTTAACTCCTAAAAAATTTAAAAACAATGCATCCTTAATTGTAATTGATTGTTCAAGACAAAATGAAATCCTTAATTCTGGCATTATTGATGTAAGGTTAGAGATTGAAACAAAAGAAAACTTTTCTGCAAACACAAATGCTTACTGTTTAATTATTCATGACAAACTTGTAAAATATTCACCATTAACAGGGTCTGTGAGAAGAGTTTAAATAATGTAATAATACATTATTCTAAGAATTATTTAGCAATATGGCAACAATGTATTTTTTAATTTAAAAATAATTGCTTTACTGTAAACACTGCTATTTATTTTATAAGGTATTATTCTAAGAATTATTTAGAAATATGGCAACCATGTATGTATTTTTTATTTTATAATAAATGCTTTACTACAAATACTGCTTTTTATTTAGTTACCACTGTTTTTTTACCGTTTATTATCTAACCGCAGCTATGTTTGTTATTGTTGACGTATGCTTTGACCTTGAAATTACAAGGGGTACGTTCAGAAACCATCTATTAGGGTAAACTGCTCTCTGATTGGTTAAAAATGACGGCTTAAGAAAAATATGGCTCTCTGATTGGTTGAAAATAACTACTTAAGAAAAATACGGCTCTCTGATTGGTTTAAGCCCTGCGCTTAAGCCTCCGGTATTTGCTAGGTGACGTCAGCCATGTTTTTAACGCATACGTTTTGTTACGCCTTCCTTAAACCGATGGCTTAAGCGGAGGGCGCGGGGTGCCGGGGGCCGTAATTCTTAGAAGTTTAGGCTTATCATGTGACAAGTTTGACCTTGAAATTATTTGCCGTTAGCAACTATTCTTTGTTCAAGTTTCATTATTCTAAGTTTAATAATAAGGCCGCTATGGTTAATTTTGCTATGGGGTTACCGTCTTACTCGCTGGTTGGTGTCTCTCATCATATTTTAAACAGCTGTAGCGCCCTTATGGCTAAAGATGGCGTCGCTTTCGCTATTCGATAGGTATGACGTTACACTATATTTAAAAAATTTAAACCGGGCGCTGATGACTCATCATCAGGGTTAAATAACGATTTTAGTCGATAGCGCCCGAACGGTATGACCTGGAATTTTCGCGTTTGCGCAAATCAATTTATGACCATAGCGCAAGTATTCTACGCATGGCGGCCATTTTCCTAGTCACGTGATTTTTGACATATGACAGGTGACAGGTGACATTTGACAGGTGACAGATGACATTTATGGTTTGACAGATAGTAGGGACCACGACCTAAACAACGCGTTGCGCAAGATTCCTAAATTTCGAATGACGTCAGAGATTTTGAGATAATAAGCTCCTCCGGAGGACGGAGGCCCGTAAATGCCCCATCTCTCCCTACTTACCTGTATGTTAGCTAATATCGCAAATTGTTATAAAGAAAAGATGTTAAGAATTTAAAATAACTTTTAACTATGCAATTTTGTTCATTTCCAAAAAAAAAAATTTTTTTTCTGCAGTAATGGTAATTTTTAGGTTTGTACATTAGTGCCTTATATTTCATGATTATAAATATCATAGGACAGTTTTAAATAAACTTTTAAATTATTTGTTACCAAAACAAAAAAATGTACAAAGCACTAACGCACAAACTTAAATTTTCGCAGAAAAAAATCTTTTTTTTTTGGAAGTCAACAAAATTTCATATTTGGAAATAATTTTTAATTCTAAACATCTTTTCTATATAACAGTTTGCGATATTAGCAAAAATACGGGTACTTTACTCTTAAGCAAAAATTACATTTTTGGCCAAACCTCGTACATGACCGACACAATTTGATATCTGATAATTGCATTTTAGGTTTTGGACCATGCAGAACTTTTTATTAAAGAACCTTTTTCGTTAAATTATTAATAAAAAAGTTTCCCATATGCCGTCAACTTACGTAGTACACTGTATTTAAATTAGGTTCAGTTTTAGGAAAGTTTAGTTATTACTATATATGTAATTAATGTTAGTGCTTTTTTAAGCAATTCACCTAAGATTAACTTAATATTTTTTAAAAAATTATATATTTTTTAATAATTAGTTAGAGTTAAATATTTTTAAAAAATGTTTTCACTATATTAAACCGCTTTGTTGGATAATCTATGTATTATATAAATTAATTTTACTATGCCTACTGTTTGCTAAAGTCCTTTGTTTTAATTGTTTGGACTATTAAAACGAATATTTACCTTTACTATTGATTTTTCTTAGTTACTTCATTCTACGCTTTATTTGTATATGGTTAAATATATTTGTAAGTTTGATTTAGAATTGCTTTGGGAAAACCAAAGTCCCATTGGTAATTTTATTTGCGAGAACTTAAAGCAAATCGTTACTTAAAGAGCAAAGAAAAATTTCATTACTGATATGATACGATGGTTTTACAATTTCTATGGTATCGAGTACTTCGACAATATAAAAAAATAGTAATTTATGTAACAAGTGCATAAAGTGATCTTTTTTAAAAAGCCATTACGCGAGTGCGGCAATCCTATGATTAAAGAAGACACTTTGTGCATGTGTTTCATATTATATTTTTTCCACGACCGTATAAAATTTTTTCCAAAATACCATTTTATACATGTTTTATTTATTTAAACCTATTAATTTTAATTTTTGCAGCGCAGCCATTATTGCAAAAAATCATAGCCTCCTTATTTTTTAAAAGACAATTATCCTCTTCATAACTATGCCTTTTTATTTAATTTTAGAAAATTATATGTACTTACTTTTTGTAGAAATAATACTAAAACAGTATAAATTCCTTTTCAATTTCTTAGTCATCCAAATTTATTATTATTATTTTCAATACTTTACATTACAATTATTTGCAAACTGTCAAATTTTAAAACTAGTGACACATGAACTAAAATAAATAATGACGAAATCAAAGGTAACTTAACCGTTTGGTTCAGTTGATGTCGCGTTTACTGTTACATTGCGTAAATTGATATTTAAGTCCATTGTAGTAGGCATTAAAACAAAACACTAATTTAAAGTGTAAAAAAGATTCAAAGTGTTTAAAAAAGTTACTTTTTTAACACTTTATGTAGTGTACAAAAATGGAGTACTTTACCTTCATGTTAACGATTAAAAATACAGAATTGTTTTTAACGGTCGTGTAAAAAATAATTTTATTTTTAAAAGGAAGCTTAAAATTGTACATTTACGGCGTGTACTTTTAGTAATTATATTTTAATAATTTGGGTTCTAAGCCAATAGTGCATTACTTTTTGCAGCTTTTCATAAAGGAAACCCATTTGTTTTTATTTAAGAGTTGTCAAATAAAGTCGGTATTAAAAACATATTGTAAAACCGGCTGTCCATGAGAGGGGTTTTCCGCTCGCGGATAATAATTCAGCGTTGTGATTGGCTGGAAAAGCATTTTAAATTTGCACTAACCAATCACAACGCTGAATTATCATCCGCGAGCGTAAAACCGCTCTCATGGACAGTAGGCTTAAGACTTTTCTAACCTAAGTTATTTTATTTGTTAAAAGATAACTAAAAGTGTACATTTACTTTTAATCAATAATTTTTAATAATTAGGTTACTCAGCCTATAGGGAATTACTTTAACAGCTTGTCATTAAGAAAACCCATTTTTTTATTTAAGAGTTGTCAAATTAAGTAGTGATTAAAAAAATATTCAAAAACTTATTTAGAAACCTGATTTATTTATGTTGTAAGAGGCGTGTACTTTTATTATTTATTTTTGATAATAAGGTTACTTAGCCTGTAGTGCATTATTTTACCAGCTTGTCATAAAAAAAACATTTTTTTATTTAGGAGCTGTCAAATAAAATAGTTATTAAAAAATATTTAAATCGTTTTTAGAAACCTAATTTATTTCATTTCTTAAAGGAAGTTCAACAGTGTATACTTACGACGTGTACTTTTTATTGATTAAATTTTGATTGTTAGGCTACTTAGCTAGCAGTGCATTACTTTTTACAGCTTGTCATAAGAAAAACTTATTTTTTTTTTGTATTTAAGAGTTATCAAATAAACTAGTTATTAAAAAAATGTTTAAAACTTTTCTAGAAACCTTAATAATTTCATTTTCTAAAAGGAAGTTCAAAAGTGTTTGGTTACGGCGTGATGTTTTATTAATTAAATTTTAATTATTAAGCTACTTATCTAGCAGAGCATTACTTTTAACAGCGTATCTTAAAGAAAATCAATTTGTTTTTATTATTTAAGAGTTGTCAAATAAAGTGGTTATTTAAAAATAATAAAAACTTATTGGAGTCGTATAGCGAGATGAGGCCAGGCAAATAAAAACCACTATTGTATTTATCCCAACGTTTCGTGGCTGGATTGTCACTTTATCAAGAACCTATATTTAAAAAGACACATTACAAAACTGTTCAGTTACATGGACCTAATATTTTTCAACACCAAAAACACTTACAAACTATATTGACTAGAAGAAGAGGCGAAGGAACAACCATCAGGCCGTCAAGACCTCTACAAGTCCGTAATCAGATATCACTTCAAGCTTTTAACAGTGGAAAATTATTTGTCCACAAATTTATTAATTAAAAATGAAATTATAAAAAAAAACTTGAAGTGATATCTGATTGCGGAGTTGTAGAGGTCCTGACGGCCTGATGGTTCTTCCTTTGCCTCTCTTTCTAGTCAATGTAGTTTGTAAGTGTTTTTGGTGTTGAAAAATATAAGGTCTATGTAACTGAACAGTTTTGTAATGTGTCTATTTTTAATTATAGGCCCTTGATAAAGTAACAATCCAGCCACGAAACTTATGGGATAAATACAATAGTGGTTTTTATTTGCCTGCCTCCATCCTGCTATACGACTCCAATTTGTTTTTCGAAAGGGTGCTATAAACTAAACAATAATAAAAACTTTTTAGAAACCTGATATTTTTAACCACTTTAACTACTGTGTGTATAAAAATATGCAATCATTTATTAAAAATTGATACTGGTTATGCGTAGATTTTTTTGCTTGGTTTTTAGTTTTTGAAAAAGAGCGTAATAGTTTTTTTAATCATATTTAAATTTTAGGTGTTATGTTAAAAAAAACTTGTTAACGTTTATAAAATCAATAAAATAGTAATCTTAATTTCTTTATTGACAAACGGAGAGAAAAATGAAGCCCTAGTAAGTCGTTTAGGTTTTAAATTTATTTCTTTTCTATTTGGAGACTTAAATATAAACAATATTTAATAAATTAACTTTTTTACAAGTCTTAAAAACTGTTTAATTGACTGACTTTGAAAACACCCTGTATGTTTCACAATATTGCCCCCTTTTATTAAATTTTAATAGCATATTTTCACTAAAGATCATAAATAAAAGTTGTTTTCGGTAAAACAGGGCTAAGTAGCCATTTTTAAACATTATACTAAAAGCGTTTTAAATCTAGTGAAATTGTTTTGTAGCTAGTTTCTTATTACACTTTTTTAAAAAATAAACCACGTTTGTCATACCCAAAAAGTGGGTTAGCCAAAACATATGGTAAACTTTACAGAAATTAATTTATCCATAAAACTTAGAATTAAAATAAATTATTTAAGGAATATATTATTAACATTAAAAGAAGAGTTTCGGACTTCCATCGTCTTAATTTTATTTATTCACACAACATTTCGGGCAGTACCATTTATCTTCGTTTTACAGTTTAAACATGAAGACGAACAAAGATAGTACTGCCTAAAACGTTGTCTGAATAAATATAATAAAGACAATGAAAGTACAAAACTATATTTTTATTTTATTAATTACACAGCCCCACAAAGAATGAAAGCCTATTCACAATAATCGGACATATGAATTCCCATGTATTTTTCGACGCTGAATCCGAATCCGAGCTCAGAAATGGCCCTACACGTCTAAAATTGCCTCTATAGCCCTAAAAATACGGTCCAAAGCCGAATTTGTGCTTGATAGGTCTACGGCTAACTGAAAATTTCTGTTTGGGCCGGAAAAATGACCCATTAGGGGCCGGAAAATCGTGTTTCAAAAGTAGTAATCACGACAGTGATATTTTCATGTACATTTAAATTCTGGACTATGTGCAAAAAGTTTATGGTCTGTTAAAATTCTTAGTTTGGGACCGGGAAAATGACTCCCTGGGGGCCGAAAAATATTTTTTAAACTTAGCAATCACAAAAGTGGAACTTTTATGCATTTCTAACTTTTGGAACCCATTTCCTGCTCAAGAAGTTTCTGGCCAGCTAAATTTCACAGTTTGGGTCCGAAAAATGACCTCCTAGGAGCCGGAAAATCACTATTTTGACGTTCCAATCATTGCACTGTCATTTTTATGTACTTAATTTAAAAGTACATAAAAATGTGATCGTTGTAATTGCTACGTCTGAAACACGATTTTCGGTCCCTAAGAGTATAATTTACCCGGTCCCAAACGGGAATTTCAGCTGGTAAATAACTTTTTAAGCATATAATTGAGTTTCAAAGCTTATAAATACATACAAATTTTACTGTTGTGATTGATAAGTCTAAAAAACTATTTTCCGGCCCCTAGATGATCATTTTTCCGATCTCAAACTGAGAATTTCAGCAGGCCATAAACTTCTCGCGCATTGTGTAAGGTCCAGAATTCAATATGTACATGAAAATATCACTGTTATGATTGCTACATCTAAAACACGATCTTCTAGCCCCTTTTTCAGCTGATGGGCGCAGACCTGTCGAGCATAAATCCGACTTTGGCTTCAGAATGCACCCTTGACCCCCCTTAGCCCGGAAACCGTATTTCCAGGGCCTATAGAGACCCCTGGGGTCAATTTTAGATGTGTAGGGCCATTTCTAAGATTCGGATTTAGCGTCGAAAAATACATGGTAATACATAGGTATGATTCTTGTGTATAGACGTTCATTTTTTTGGGCTGTGTAATGCATTGTCTAACACTTTTAAAAATATATTATTGTGTTAAGGAATGGTCATAGAAATAAATTTTAAACATATAGTTCTCATATTACCAATAACCAAATAATTTGTTTTATTGTTGATTAAAAAAAATAGATAATTTTATCACCTGGTTTCGATCAGAACTAATCAGTAAACGTTTTGTTAAGGGCAGTTGCTTAATCGGGCCATACACGGTAATAAAATACTCTCACAGTTGCATATAAACTCAATGCAAGTGCGCAAATCTGACCTTCGTGTAAAAAACTGGCGAGTCTGGAGCGGTTTTATTTCACATTTACTTCTGTTTTAGTTTTGCATCACCGTGTCCGGTTTAACTTAAACCCAATAATATGCAAAAATATTAAGTGTTTGATTTTAAACAAGTTACAATTAAATATTGTTCTTCAATTTTGCCATTTCTGCAACTTTGTTTTAGGTCTGTCAAAAGACCATTTTAATGAAGACATTAAATACATTTCTTTTTTTTTTAGTTTGTAAGAATATTGACTGTGTCTTTTTAATTAATACATTTTTAAACTAGCAGCAAGCCATTTTTTAAATGGATAAAATATTTGGTTTGAAATTTTTACCAAAACAATTCAGTTTAAGCTCCTTTTTTTACCGAGAAAACAAATGCATTTACAATATTAAAGTTTAGAAAATAAACAAAATTGTATTAGTTAAAACTGTTTTTTCACACTAAAAATAACTGATGGCCAAACACTAACTTACAGTATTTAAAACAATTAATATACCACTAGATTAATCCCAGCATAAAAAAATTCAAACCTATGACCAATTCAGCATTTTTTATCATAGGCTTCTATCTGTCTGTGTAAAAACTACAATTTATTATTTTGGACAATAACAAACTTTATAAAGAATTTTAAAAAGTCTTAAAGAATGCAAATTATTTTTTCCAATCAAACATTATTGATATTTTTATAGCTTAGCAAGTTATGTAAATTTAAAAGTAATAAATAAGTAATTTTGCCTTATGTAAAAAATAAAAATAAAACTTGTGTTCGTAGATGAAATCCAAATTGAACAAAATCGTTTCGTACTTTCGTCGCAGCCAAACCAAATACGTTCAATTTAGTTGTAAAATTCAACATGTTAAAATTTTGTCACGTAAATGTAAAAGCTCAACCCATTTTATTTTAATAAATTTACATCTATTTGATCGATATTTTAGATATTTACTTACCACAGACTTAAATAAAATGCATGGTATTAGGTCGAATTGGAGGAGATTTTCGTAGTTTTTTTTTTTGCACGTGTCATTTTTGCATATTTTTGGTATTGGACTATATATATATATATTTTTTAAATAATATTATTTAAAAACAATTAGATTTTCTTAAGGCACTGGCCAAAGAACTGCTGGAGGATAAAACCGTCCTTTTGTGGCATTATCTATTTAGGTTTTTAAAAGCTGCCGAAAATTCAAATGTATTTGCTATCACCGGTGGCATTTACTTATTTTCTGGGTAAATGCCGCCGTCCGACGCCAATGTGTATAAAAAGTTACAAAACCGCCGAAAACTTTAGTCCCACCTTTTTGTTAATCCATAATAAATGACATGAAATAAAAATTACATAAAATGGGGTAGGTACTACAATAAACTTTAATTTACCATATCTATTCTCTTTTCTTCTTTTCAACACTTAATCAAATTACTCCATTTGTCACAGGCGGTCATAAGAGGGGGACATGGAGGCCATGCCCACCCCACCCCCACCCAACTTTCATGCCGCATCCTTTGCAACCGATTATTTTTTTTGCATAAACACACCTAATTGCAAATATGGGCATTCAATAATAATATACCCCCTCCAC
The DNA here is from genome assembly GCA_014170235.1 of Listronotus bonariensis. Classification (NCBI taxonomy): domain Eukaryota; kingdom Metazoa; phylum Arthropoda; class Insecta; order Coleoptera; family Curculionidae; genus Listronotus; species Listronotus bonariensis. The sequence goes on from JACEGR010001164.1 coordinate 102,539, forward strand.
CTCGGAAAGTTGATATGACCGCCGCCGCCATTGTGGTCTTTTTTATGATCAGTGCTAATTTAATACTACCTATATTATTTTTATTTGCAATAAAATAAAGAATTATTTTATTCTCTTAGACTTTTATTAACTATATTCAATTCATAACTATATGTAAACACATTTTTAAAAAAATTATAAACTAAAATCCACCAGATCAAAGCATTTAATTTACCCTTTTGTTACATTTCAGCTGTAAAAGGATTGGGCATTTGTATTAAGGACTCCACAAACCTAGTCCACCAAAAATTAAGCTAGATTGCAGCTATTGACACCCATATTGCAGGAAAACATAAAAAAAACTAGTCCGCCATCTTAGGTGCTTTGGCCTGTTGGATTTAAATGACGTCACATAGCTAAGCATGCATTGTCATCCAAACCAAACGTGTACATATTAAGCCGCGTCCATACTTGCAACAATTCGTAGGGTCGCTCCTCGCCGCATACCGCGCCACATAGTGCACACCCATGGTATGGACAGAGTTCACGTCGTTTTAAGGGTATCGCGAATTATTTGTCTGTCATTCAGAGCTTGTTTTGTCCATTGTATTTATCTCTTTCTGGTTTAAGCCAAGTTCCAATAAATATGTCTTTGTCTTTCACCATGACAGGCTATCGTAGATGGAGCAATCATCGCTTTGCCTTGGTTGCCAAGTTGTTTACAATTTCTGCATGTAAACTTTAATGTCCTTTTGGCCTCGCATCTAATTAAGAGAAAGAAAATATACCATGAATCGAACATTTTTAACTTGACAACGTTGCTGCAGGCAGTCACGCCGAAATGTTATTCGATATTTGTGTTTGATATTTTTCAATGGCCGATTTGTTTGGACAATTTGTTTACATTTTCTGTGATTTATTGTGTGTTTCGTGGTTTTTTACCTTTAATTGGACTTTAAATATTGGACTTCTATTAGTGATCACAGTGTATATATAAATTTGTGCTTTTCAACAGATAATTTAAGGTAATATTGACATGGTTACCTGTAAGAAAAATCTTTATAAAAACCAAATAAATGACATTTTAATTAGGTGTGTGTAATTATTGAACTAAACCCCAATATTTTATATTAATAAGAAACAAAAACAAGTACCTAACATTAAGGGCAAAAATAGCACAGCTATATAATTTGAATTTGGCGGGCAAACGATAAAGTCGACTTACGCGCCATCTGCGTTTACCTTCCTTGAAGACAGACAAGGAAGGCCCAGCAGCTATCTCTCTCTCGGATAATTTATTTACATTTAGTTGCTCGTCTCATTCTTGTCTCTGCACAAAGATCATAACATTCCCAGCGACCGAAATCGTACGTCTATCGAATAGCGTCGATTTTTCCCGAACTCGACTTTAGGTTTCAAGCGTCCGGGATAGTCATAAAATGTTAATGGCTTGAGGTAAGTTGTTGCAAATAAACAATACAAGAAAATGTATTTTATTAAATATTTACAAAGGTGTGGAATTTATTATTAAATCTTGTATTATAATATTATGTAAGGAAAACTTATTGGTTTGTATTTATTAATACATTTTTATTTTTGTTTTAATAGGTAGTTTTTGAAAAATAAACAAAGGCTTTATGTGAGTTTGAACGCAGCTTAATATCAGCTTAATCGGTTAAAGATAAATGCTTTGAAATCAAGTTGAAAGATTCCACCCGAACATACAGACAGTACAGTATACATTGCAAGTTAAATAAAAGCTGGGTAAAAAATAATGTACCGAAACTTGACAAATCTCTTTATTTAAAGCGTTTCCCAAATTTTGCTTCAAAAGTACCAAAATATGCTTAAAAAAATATCTTTAAAGTATAATTACCTTTTTGTATTCAGAGACTGAAACGTTTTTGGTTGCACTACCATGTATGAACTAAAATTGTAGCAGATTTAATTTTTCCATTTTTAGTAATGAAAGCTACAAAGCAAAAATACATACACAGTTGACTGTATTTAAAAGTATTTAACCCTATTAAAATAATTTTTGACGGTTTTAGGATATTAACATTGACAGCGAAAAATAAACATTATCTTAAATATGTTTTGTATATTCAGTATGTTTCTGTATATTTAAGTAGTGGAGCGCACGATGCTAAATGCGGACTTACTCGAGCCTTATTGGATTATTATATGATATTGGGTTTCAAAGCTAAGGGATTATAAAGACAAACATGTTATTTAATGTTTACCTTTTCATCAGTGGCAAAGGCGGCTATGGTTTTAAAAATATGTAAAAAAATACTGTTACTTATTATTACGGCTTGTGCCGTATCCGATTCTATATTTTTCGTTATCCTTAAATTAATTTCTTTAAAATTAAAAAATAACCACGTTCAAGAATATAAATATGACGTTTTTTACAACTTTCGAGCCTTTGGCTTTCGTAAACGTCAGTCTCGAATTATCAGATTAGTGGATATTATACACTGTATAGCATGGAATTAAGTTACCCTCTCTTTACCTGACGCTCTTCAAAATTTTCTAATGGATATATTTTTGTTTTACGATCGCCCCTGTATACGGAGCTTATATTTGGTGAGAGGTATCTAATCAGGGTACAAAGTATCCTCCGGTATATTAATTTGTCGCGCTTTATTAAACCCGAAATCCCCTCTTGGGCTTCCCTACCATTTGTCATTATGTATTTTCGGTTGAATTGTTTTTAGTAAGCTGCATTGGATATGGCCTAGAATTGTCAAATGCGGATAGTTTCAAAATTTAAAGTGGGTTCACAAATAGTAAATAGCTTGTCTAAAACTTTCAAATTGTATTGCATCGGAAACAATTGTATCGAACAGTAATTGGTGATTGTTATACTGGGTGATCATTTTTAAGATGGCACTATTGCCAATGTCTTTATTATTGGAGATACGAAGTTGGTTAAATTAGCAAATTGGTGGCATTTTTTCTGCTGAAAAACGTGCTGCCAACAGAAAAATAATTGAACAGCGGGTTTTTGATTTATTGCAAAAATATATTTTTTAAAAATTAAATACCTTGTATATTATATCAATATTCGAAAGATCTATCAAAGACCATTAAAAAAGTCTTTATGTGTTATATCCAATTTTCAAGAGTTTTGAAAATATGGCCATCCTCGGGCATTTTTTTAATAGAACACCCTGTATATTGCATTACTATTTAATAGATATTTTAAGGATCTTTAAAAAATATCACATTTAATATGTCTACCTTTTATAGTTTTGAAAGACAAATGTATGTGTAAAGTTTTTGTCGTTAATAGGTTGTGAAAGGTGAATACTTTTTTGCTGTTAAGATTTTCTGTAGGCCAATTTGCAAAAGAAAAAATGTATAAATGTTTTTCACCACTGTCTCATACGTTTTAAAAGCTAAGGACCGTTTTTTTTCGTACAAACTATTTTTTCTCTTCCCCCTTCCCCCAAAAAAAAAACAATTTCTGCGTAAGGGGCCTGCCTAAGGGCCCCGTCTAGCCCCTAGTAGCTACGCCGCTGATTCCATATACAGGGTGATTCAAAAATGGATCATGAAACTTAAAAGGGTGAATCTACTTGACAAAATAGGGGTAGAGCTTCATTTTTTTTCAAGTTACAAGCCGTCAAAGTTTAATTTTTATTTTGGTTTTTTCTGCCATATTGCATTTATTTTTAACCAAACCAGTTGATATTTGGCACACAAATCGAGCTTTGCAGATTCTAAAATTTTAAGACAAAAGTACTTTTTTAAATACCGCCAGATGGCACTTTACCTAAAACTTACTTTTAAAAATTTATATATATATATAATATATATATATATATTCTTTAATTTTTAACACCCCGTAGTTCAAAAACTAAGACGTTTAGGACAAATGTTTATATAAAGGTTTTTCTTATTTGTTGTTGTAGAATCGTTTGATTTAGTTTGTCGGTTGAGTTACTGGACACCCTGTATGTATGTAGGTAATTTGATTGAAATTGATGAAAACTTTGATGTCTATTGGTGCCTTAACGGTAAGGCTTATCGACTTTAATAAGGAGTACCTAATTTTTAAGTTTTTGATTTTCTATAAAATGGCGCCCCCAGCTTTGCGATATCTGTCAAAATGAAAAAGTTATGATGTAAATAAATTTTAAGTTTAAGTTTAAGACATCTAAAGTAATAAAAGTACTTTATGTCTTAAAATTTTAGAGTCTGCAAAGCTCGATTTGTGTGCCAAATATTAACTGGATTGCTTAAAAAATAAATGCAATATGGCGAAAAAACCAAAATAAAAATTAAACTTTGACGGCTTGTAACTCAAAAACGAATGACACTTTGAAAAAATTTATATGAAGCTCTACCCTTATTTTGTCAAGTAGAATCACCCCTTAAGTTTCGTGATCGATTTTTCAAATCACCCTGTATAAGAAACATATTCCATACAGGGGTTTATCTCCTTTACTTATTCCCTAAATTTTGAAAAGTTCATACTTGATTTAAAAGCCCAAAAATCGAGTTAAATTTACCAATTTTTACCCTGGCGGAGAAATTCATAAAAAGAAAACACTGAACATTTCCGCTCTTGTAATACGTTTTTCTTTTATTATCTATATATAACATACTAACAGATGCACAACTGGGTTTATGCGAAAACACAAAGGACCAACTCTTTTATTTAAAATAGGTCACTTTAATTGCATTAATTTGATTTATAAAAGTGGACATTGCAGGTTCATAAAACGTTAATTAGAAAGATTCTAATGACGCTCGTTTTAACTGTCAATTAAAATACTAAATCCGCGTTGTAACTAATCTAATTAAAACTTTAGAGTTATTTATTATGCAAAAAAGAAAAATTAGAGACTTTAGCTCGAGGTTATGTTGTTGCGAGGCAATAAACCGAGAGTTAAAATCTTTTGGTCAAATCAAAGGGTCTATCTCGGAATCTTACGGAATAAGCTGAATATCTGTACATCAGGTACGAAAAATACTCTCCTTAAAATCCCCCATCATATCGTGTAAGGAACTCGAAATATGACAGGTTAAATATCAAAAAAATAAGTTTTTTGCGAATATCTTGTTTCTTTTATTTTATTATGCATTTATTTTAATTAAAGAATTTGTAGAACACAAAATTCTTAGTCTAATATGTCATCTTTTTACTTAAATATTTGCTAAATATCACGATTGATTGCTAGCAAAGGTATGTACATACACTAAGTGCTTTACACTCGGCGCACTCTATTATCGGATCCGTTGATATGACAAAAAAATGTTAAGAATTAAATTTGTAAAGAATTTTGTGTTTAAAAACTTTTATAATAAACATTATTGCAATTAAAAGTAAAGGAAACGAGATATTCGCAAAAACTGATTTTTTGACATTTCACCTGTCATATTTCGAGTTCCTTATACAATACCATAGGGGATTTTTTAGAAGAGTATTTTTGTGCCAAAATAAAGGTATGTACAGATATTCAGCTTATTCCGTGAGATTCCGAGGTGAAAGTCTAAGGTGATTGGGCTATTTCTGCAGTTCAATATGGCGCTAAACTTTAGGCACGAAATAATATTTTCTTGCTGATAATAAAACATAGTTTGCTGTAAAGTCAGTTTTTCAAACTGTTAAACTTCGTGTTTTTACACGTGCCAAGCGGTGACGCAGATTTTAGACATTTACGTTAATTATTTAATTTAACTAGGTAGTTTAAATAAGTTAACAATACGTTCACCTTAATTAAGTACATGCAAGAAAAGTAATGATCACTTTTCTTGGTCTATTAAACTTAACCTTAACCAAAAGACAATTTGCCTAATATCGGATGGTTACATGGAATATCCGATATTAGAACAAAATATTTTTATTTAACTTTCTTAAGAGTCCCACCATCTTTAAGAACACTAGGCCTTACTAACAAATAAATTTTAATGTTTTGGTTCTGTTTCTGGCTCAATGGCTTATTTTATAGAGTTATTTTTATATCTAATACCCTATGAAAGATGCAGACGGTCCTGGAGGCCTGAAATTGTAAATCAGGGGCCCCGCAAAACTGTAGAACGTGTAAAATAAGTAAAAATAATAGAGGAAGACCTTTTTGTTTGCTTTTCCAAATCTTTCCACAGGATAAGAGGGACTTCGCGGATAACTTCGCCTACGCGCCTACGCCTATAGGGTGTCGCAAGAAAGGTAAGGAGCTTTTTTTTTTTTTGTTTCGCTCCTTATTGAAAGGGGCCCCGCGCTAATTTTGGCCACGCAACTCCACTTCCTATATTATTGCCCATGTTCCAGTTTTTTTTAAATAATTTAGCGAATTACAGCTTGACAGCTAGTTTTGTCGATTTAAGTAGGTAGATAATAATCAACTATTAATACTAAAATTAAAACTTACTTAAAATTTTCATTTTTGTTCCTTGCACGTTGGTTAATTTGGTGTTTTCAAGAAAAAAATATATAATGTTTAAGATATGGAATTTTAGATTAGTATTAATATCAACTTTTATTTGCAAAAAAATTAAAATCTTCTATGTTGCCCTTTTTGAAATATGTGGAAAAAAGTATTTTTTAATATACAAAATAATTACGGAGTTTTAACCTTCGGATGCAAAGGTTTTTATTTGCAAAATAATTTGTTTGGAACTTTTTGAAGAATTAAAAACTTGCCTGTACTGTGTTATTGATAATAATTTATTTACCAACATAACAGAAACGAAAACATTAAATAAAATTATTCTTTATCACAATGGCGATAAAACAAACCTAAATAAAAATTATTTGTATAAATTAAAACAATCTTTAACAAAAATACAAACTCCTTAAAAGATAAACTAAAATTTAATTCCTGGAAAAACATAATTTTACAAAATAATTATATATTATTATAAATGTTGTGAATTGTATGAGGAAAGACATCTAAGTATTTTCTTTTTGTAATTTTCGAAATCATTTACGTTTATTCTAAAGTTTTTTCAAATATTTTAAAAGAATAATGTACTTGTTCCGAGGCCTGCTCGGAAAAGAAACCCAGTGGTCGCTTATATTGCTCAATAAATTCTGGTACGTGCTGTTGTAGAGCGTGAATTTTGGGTGTTGGATGAATATTAATTTTTTCAATTTTAAACTAAACTCGTTAATATATATTTTATAATTATTGTTGAGGGTGTATCCAAAACATGCGTTAACCACCTTGTTAAATGCATAAAACACCGGCACGTATTTATTTCCTAAAAGTAAAATTTTTATTTATTCAAATATATAGATTATATTAATATTTTTTAATTCAATGTTTCAAGTTCTTTCATCTGTTATCAAAATATATTTTCCTAATTTTACCTTCTGAAAGCGACTCCAAAACATCTACTTTCTTTAGAAGTTTTCTGGCGCTATTTCCATTAAACTTCCCATGTTGATCAGCTCCAAGGGACAATTTTTGAATCCATTTTTCCGCCACCTCAGGATATTCAAATTTAAAGCTATCAAATATCTTTTGCGTAATTCCCAAAAGAATATGAAGTTCTGGAGGGGTATGTAGTTTATTACTGGGGTGTCTTCGTCTCCGATTATTAAAGGTAAGTTAAGTTTTAGAAGCATCTCCCTTAGCTTCTGTTTTCCATAGTCTAAACTGATTTGAAATGTTTTTATGGTTCTTGGGGACCCTTTATTGCTTAGCTCTTTTGCGTTTATATTACACCAAGGGCACGGGTGTGATGAGGCATTGCTTTGGAGTCCAAGAAGCACCATAATCAACTTCAAATCAGCTGCAAAAGTGTAGGGACATACTCCACATATTACCTGCAGATTAAGTTCTTCCAAGAGCGTTTTTACATTTTCATATGTTTCAATGAAATTTGGTCCAAGACCAATAATGAATAATTTTTTTATGCCTGAGTACTTATACTTTGCTTCTTGATTGCCGTTAAGAGGCAGTAGAGTCATGCAAATTTTTAACGAGCTTCCACCCCCATCTATCCCAATTTTAATGTGGAAGTCATCTTGTAGACTTCTGGCGTTTAAAATGTACGTAACGAGAGCTGGAAGATCATTACAATGTACAAAAAATGGTGTGTGTTGATTTTTGAACATATGATAGCAGGTAATTCTGTTAATGTAAAGAAATTATCAAGCAAGTGTGTTTTATTTAGAACCTTTTTTTTCAGCGTACCTTCCACCAAATTTTTATCTACATTGCGAATATGCTTAGCAATTTTTTCCATTGCAGTTACAGATAAATTGCAGTCCTGCCTAATTTCATCAAATGTATCGACATTTAGTACTTTCGGTGTGGAAGCTTCGTTTTTATAAATTATTTTTAATTTCATGTCTTTACCTCTTTCTTTTTTAAACTAACTGAAGTGAGCCCTTGGGAGAGTTGTTCCTCATGCAAGATCTGAGTTGCAATATTATGTTTAGTGTCTTCACCAACCAAATGAAGTGTGTTTTTATTTTAGATGTTTTATTACATTTATGAGTTTTACCTCTATGGAGTTTACAGTTGCATTTATTACAAATCAATATAGATTTTGTCAAAGTTTTTTCGTTAGCTGTAGGCCTTCCGACAGAGTTCTTTCGAATAACAAATGAAAATGGTAACAGATTTTGTGATTTTGGATTTGGGCAGGTTCTCAGTGTGGACACTTGACATATCTGGCAATTGCATTTTGAATCGCGTTTTGGTCTTATTTTTAGTTTGTTATAGTCGATAATTTCCAGTAATTTTTGTGTTTTTAATTTAATGTAACAGCTTTTACATAGTACATTTGGCGTACACCAATTTTTGGAGTCGAAATCAGGTGAAAGCAGTTTCACTAAAATTTCAGTTTGAGCGCTAATATTAACTGCCCTTGGTGCTTTATTGAAACATGTATAACAAACCGTAGAACGGGCAACTTTATGATTTTTAGCTAAGCGGGGCATTTTAAGTACACAAAACAACTTCACAACATTAACACTGCACTAGGTACTAAAGCAAAACAAATACTTACTAAATAAATTCGAAAATTTAATAGCAAAAAAAAATAAATAAAAATGCTCTTGACTGGAGATAAAGTTTTATTCGGACATTCCTTATCTCGGTTTAAAATTTTTTGACGATATGGTAGAACAAAACAGATAACAAAGCAAAGTAGAAATATACATATATATTACCGGGTATTTCTCAAAAGGGCAACATAGAAGATTTTAATTTTTTGCAAATAAAAGTTGATATTACCACTAATCTAAAAATCCATATCTTAAACATTATATATTTGTTTTCTTGAAAACGCCAAATTAACCAACGTGCTTGAAAAGGTTTCCTGTAGTGATAAGTACCCTAACACGTTATAGTAGAGAACAAGCGGGGATTTCGGGATTATCTACAGCGCGGTAGATTAATATAGAGAAGGGTACCTTGTACCCGGTTGCACTTTTCCATTTCCTATATGGTTTGCGCAACATGGTGCGTTAATCGCATAGAAATTGTTAAATCCTATTTGACGTTACGTTTCCTATTAGGTTAGCGCACGTTAAAGATGCGATTATAATTAAGTGGATAGCTGCAGCCCCATGTGTATCGATTTAGAAGCTTTCGAAATGACAACTGCAAGTTTGGTGGAGTTTTTTTATGATTTTGACCAGTTATGTGTTCAACAATTTATCATAGATAAATGCGATTGTATTGGTATGTAAAATAATTTATTGTATTTTTGTTTTAAGGAGCAGATGCTACAAAAGAATACATTATTAAAAGAATGGCAATATATTGTAGTAAATGTGCGATCAAAGTTTAAAGAATTAAAAAAATATATCTTACCAGAACTAACCATGACCCCTACCTATACTCTGTCTTCGGTTTTTGGTGTTTTGTTACTTTATATTGCTTAAATATTTTCTACCGGACACAGAGTATAGGTGGGGGTCATGGTTAGTTAAATCTTTTTTTTATTCCTTAATTAAACCTGAGACTAATACACACTTAATTTATTATTTTGCGACATTTTATTCGACCACGTACGTGAACGAAATATTTGTAACGCTCACAGCATACTATTTACCTAATTTAAATTTTCGGATCGAACAAAACAACATTTAAAGTGTTTGCTAACCTAACAGGGAATTGAACGCAATGCCAGATATTATTTAGCAATTTCTATGCGATTAACACACCATGTTGTGCAAAGCATATAGGAAACGGAAAAATGTTACTCGGCTAAGTATCTCCACCAAATATGAGCCCATAGGCTAACATAACTAGTCATTAAACCTGGAGAGAGCCTAGGGGGGCCTGGCAACACCCTAGGAGGGATCCGGACGCCGCTAAAACGTTATATTTACACACATGCCATACCATGTAGGTAGATTTTTCCTAGGGGCAATATTTGGGGGTGCTGGGCCCGCAGCCCCCTTAGTTACGCCGATGTATGAGCCCCGTATATAAGGCCGCCCGTCAAGGATAAGGAATTAGATTAGTAAAAAAATATATATTTATCAAAAAATTTCGAGCGCGTCAAATTAAGATATAGGGTGAGTTAGTTACATGCCTATAGTGTATAATCTTCTAAAATCTACTAATCTGACAATTTAAGTGGACCGAAAAAAATGCGGGGGACTATAAAGTTGTAAATAAAACGTCAACTTGACATTCTCGAGCGTGGTTAATTTTTTTTTAGTCTGAAGTAAATAGTTTACAGATAACAAAAAATACATAAATTCAAAATAAAAACAGTTTTTGACATATTTAAAAATTTACAGCCGCTTCCCCTACCAATAAAAAGGTATACATTATATAACTTTTTTTTGTTCTTATAATTTAAACCTTGCCATATCCCATGACGTTCGAGTAAATCCCCTTTTTGCACCATGGAATTACTCTATTATAAAAAAATAATTAATAGTTTGAAAAAAATAAAAACACGCATTTATATGCAACCGAACTTAAAATTAGAAAATATTTCATAAAAAATATTGTCAATTCATAGTAAAAAGCGTGGGGTGCATTTTACTATTTTTTTCATAACTTTTCCATCATAGATATTGGCAAATATAATAATTATAACATATATAAGCACCCCACGCTTTTTACTATGAATTGACAATATTTTTTTAATAAAAAATTATTTTCTAATTTTTAGTTCGGTTGCATAAAAAGCGTTTTTTTTAGTTTTTTTAAACTATTAATTATTTTTCATCTTTTAGTTCGTTATATCAATTAATTTTTTAAAAATAAATGCTCCAGTTTATTCACTAAAAAATTGTTTCGCCATTTTGTCAAGAGTAGCAAAGTTTGGAATGTTGCCAACAGATGGCAACCCACTAAAAATTTTTTCGCCATTGAGTAGCAAAGTTTGGAATGTTGCCAACAGATGGCAACCCAGGTGTTGTTTTTATAATATAATGGATTTTTTTTTCTGGCGATCCAAACCAGGATAACGGGATACTGTTTGCAGATTATTGCATTGTCATGGGTCCTTAATACGTGTGCAAAGTTTCAAAGAAATCGAATAGCTGGAAGTTGGTTAAAATTAGGCTCAAAGATTCCGTTACAAACATAGCCAGATGGATAGATAGATAGTTACAACCCAAGTTAATAAAAGCGTGTTAAAAATAGGGAAAATTTAAGAACTTGTTTATTGGTATTATATATTTTAGGAAGTCGTCGTAAAACTACCTGTAAAAGCGTAATATCCGTATAAGGCCAATTGAGCAGAGCGGATAAAATTTTAATCCTGCTATCTACGTAGGACGTGGCACGATTTGGGCTTATTATTTGACGAAAAGAAAAACGTCTTAGTGTAATTAAGGAGATGTTTTAAGGGTCTTGTTAGGTTCTCTGGTAATAATACGGAATTTCATATTTTTTTATAAAAAATATTTTTTGGCATTAAATATATATAACTGGTGGAGCGTCGCCAAGCGGAACATTAGAAATCCCATGTAAATTTTATGGGGATCAATTATTGGCTCCCTGTATATTTAACAGAAAAAACGTAATATGACAAACCCTTAAGCCAAGTTTCAAAAAATTTTAGGATAATATAATGTAATTGCCAAATTTTTGGATTAGGTAAAACCCTACATATTCTTTTCTAATTCTATACCAGTCCTGTACCGCGCCACGCACATTTAAAGCCAGGGAGGTGCAAAACCCTTTAAAAACCAATGAACACTTGATTTTTACCTAATAAAACGTACACCCTCCTCCCGACTCCCATGCTTCTGTATATTAATCTACCGCGCTGTAGTAAGGATATTTTTTGACATACAAGAAAAAAATTACCAGTGTCTTCCATAAGGGGTTTAGGGTAAATATTTCTTAGGAAAAAAATGCTACGCTACTGCATTTTCCCAAATCTAAAAGCGTTTTTAAATTCCCTTTAGTTAAAAACAAATTTAAATTCTTAACTTTTTAGGGTAATGTACGGTTCTTGTGTAAACAAATGGAAATCATTTTTTGGCATGGTCATGTCGTATCGCTAAATATTAAATTATACAGTTAAAAATACCTTTTGTTATTTATCTTTAAATTAGATAGGGATTTGTCCATGCCAAAAAAGGGTTTCTATTTATTTACGCGAAATCCGTACATTTAAAAAAGTCAAGAGATCAGATTTGTTCTAAACTAAACTGGAATTTAAAAAAAAACTTTTTTAAGTGCAGTGGCGTACTATGATTTTTTTGAAAAATATATAACCTTTAAACCCTCGTGGACAACACTGGAGAAAATTAACTTTTTTTGTATGTCAAAACAATTATTCTGATGCTTAGGAGAGGACTTTCAAACTTTTTTTTAAATATTTTAATTGGTATAAGAGTTATTATTATTATTTTTAAAATTTCTAACACCTCGTAGTTCAAAAAGAAAAAAATAGGACATTTGTTTATGGGCAGTTTTTTCCTTATGTTTAAATTTAGAATTACCCCTTAAAGTTTGTCGGTTAAGTTACTGGACACCCTGTATCTGTATAGTTTAAAAAAGCATACTGTATACGGTTTTCATTTTTCCCCAAGGTAAGTTGACGCTCTATAAATTTTTAGAACCTCACCTACAAATTTAAAAACATGTCTTAATGTGTTCATACCTTTAACTAAAACAGAAATAATTAAAATAAAAATACGCACGTAAATCCCTAGATTTTCATAATTTTATAACATATGAAACACAGCAGATTGAAAATTTTATTAAGGACCGAATTCCGGATTCTAAACACAGGTTGCCACAAACTGCCTTCGAAATCCAGGATTCGCCTGTCAACAGGTCTTAGGCTTAATTTTATGCCCCACGAGTCGCAAAATTTACGACTTCCCCATTTTCACGCTGCAAGATGGCATTTGTTACCTTGTAATCTAATGGAACACATCTTGTAGAAGAAATATTATTTTTTGATGGTAAAAATAACGCCTCTTTATTATATTAAATTATTTTTCTTTTTAAAAATGAAATAGGTAATTGTTTTATTAGAAATAATACTTTTTGTAGCGATGTTGTACGTTGTTACGAACGTAGCAAAATCGCGAGCCACAAAATATCATTTCTAGGCTGACTGAAACCTGATGTTCTTAAAAATAAGTTTTTTAAATATATAGATATATGCTTTTTCGGTTGCAATAAACCACTTAAATTCAAGAATTTTGGAAACAGTGGCTCAGAGTCATTTTTACAAAGTACACTTTTGTGTAGAAAGCATAAAATAATTTATTTATTACTTAGATGGCACAAACAGAATATTACAAAAAAGTTAAAACATTTAAAAAAATCAAATTAGTGTAGGTGGCGTCTTCTAGTTAACACATTCAAATAAACATTAATTAGAAATAGCTTATAACAAAAACCCCTAGATACCAAGTTTTATTACAAATTCAAAACGGATCAAACATGTATAATTTAAATATTTTGAAAATATTTTTTGAGCTTTGACACCCTGTATCTTAGTTAATATTAACTTTAGTACAAAGGTAAGTTTAGTTTAATCGCAATATTTTACCATTAAAATTATACAGTAAAATTGAGCCCATTACTTAGGGACCACCCTGTAGATATAAAAGGTAGAAAGATTTTAACTATTAGACTTTGAGTTATTAGTTTGTCAGTAAATAATAAATTAGGAGTAAAGTACCTCTTTACCAAGCTTCAAATAAATGGGAAAGTTACCAAAACTTAAACAGCGAATTTGATTTTGTAATTAGTCAATTAAAACAAATATTTGTTTTACAGAAAATTCCAGGAAATTTCTGGTCGAGCTTAAACTTTAAATTAGTTGTAGTTTCATAAATAAAGTAATTTTAAGTTCTGCCTTTCTATGGAATACTCATTATAGCAGTTTTTTGTGCGGATTATTAAATATTTTGGTTTCTAAAGAAAAAGGCAATTAGTTTATTATTACAAATTATTTTCTTGCTTAGAAATGTAAGAAAGTAAAAGTCGTAATTGGGAAATTGTGTATCCTCTGAAAGAAATATTTGAATTACCCTTTGCTTGTTTTTAAATTAAGCTTAAAGATTGGATTTAAGAAACGGTACCATTACCATCAAAACTTTAAATTCAGTTGATCATAAATTAAGGGAAAATTTTGAATGTGATGCATACAGAAAATTTTCCTTTTACCAAAGAATGTTTTTTTTTATAGGGAACTATTAAAACAAGCAAATGTTAAGAGAAAAAATACAGGAGAAATATTTTAGTTTCTCGAAAAGTTGACCCTTTGAATAAAATTAATTTTGTTATATAGACACGTCAGATATTTTTATTTATTTGTCAAATTTAAGAACAAAGTAAAGAAAGCGGAGGGCTACAAAGTTGATAAAAAAAATCGTCATTTTGACATTCGTCGAGCGTGGTTTTTTTTAATATTGAAGAATATAATTCAAGGATAACGATTAAATACATTACCCCGATATGATCCAAACGATTTCCACAATGCGAAATGACAGCAGTATTTTTGACATATTTCAGGGGATGCCGTAGCACATTAAATTTAGCTTAAACGCGATCGCTGCCGTTTTTAAATATTTGTTTTAGAAAAAAGTTGTATATAGAACAGTTTCTTAAAATGATCCAAAGATTATCGGAAAGTTAATTGACTTTTGGTAATGTTAATAATTAACACATAAAATTTCCCAAAATTACAAAACCGTAAAAATAGCCAACTTTCCAATAATCTTTGGATCATTTTAACTACTTTCCTATATACAACTTTCTTTCCAAAGAAATATTTAAAAAACGGCAGCGAATCGCGTTTAAGCTCAATTTAATGTGCTACGGCATCCTCTTAAAAATATATATCCGCTTCCCGATGAAAAGGTATACATTATACAAGGGTTACTGAAATGCTGGTATTATTTCAATTTTTAGAAAAATAATTACAAAAGGTGTTTAAAATGTTTACCGTTCATTTTAATACACTTTAAAAATACCATTTTTTGATAGACTTAACAATACGGGAGATATATCGCATGGCTACTGGCTACGTTTTGCATTTTAAAAACTGCCAGTGTTTTTTTCTTTTTGTCTAATTTAACCAAGTAATTGTGATTTGGGAAACGTGTTTCAGACCATTTTTTGTAAAAACGTTCTTATAGCTCCATAATCGCGATCAAGACAATAAAAGGGTTTTCACAAAAACACACGCTGTTTTAACGAAAATTTGACAAAACCGTTTTATGTCATTTCACTCGAAAAACCTAAACTAGCAACAAAACCGGTATTGATCAGACTTGAGGTCGAGCAACATACAATAATTTATACCCAACAGACCCGTTGCTACCTATAAATTCGAGCAAGAGCGGCGGAGTGGTGGACTGACGCATAAGCTGATTTTAAAGGTCAAAGCACAATAGGCGCTCAGGTTTCGGTATGCTCACCGACCGGCCAATATTTTACATGGTATTTAAATATTATTCACGGTCATTCATTAAAAAAGCATGTAAAATATTTGATTAGTCGGTGAGCGTACTGATACCTGAATGCATAGTGTGCTTTGACCTTAACCCTTAAACAACAACATAAACTTTTTCATACATAAAAGACAACAGGGGTCGCATACTACCCCATAAAGAATTACTGGTATTTAATTTCAAAATTAAAATAGCTTAAAACCTATCTAATTTCTTTTTGTTGGTAGTTTTGTAATTTAATTAATGATTTTTTACGGGAAAAGAAAATTTATTTTTGCACATCTTTGTTAGATTCCCATAATTATTCTTTAAAGCATTACTTGTATGCAGTAAAGCATTAACTCTTGCAATTTTGTTTTATCGGTCTGTCTTGTATATCTTTGTGGTTTTAAAAGTGTATCTAATTTCTAAGTAGTTTTTCGTTTGAATGAGTAACAATTTTATGCAGCATGTTGTCGTCAAAATAAAATTTCCAAGCTTCCTACTTAGTTTTTGTTCCTTTAGGTTTAGGAAGATGCAGAATCATTTATTTCCTGTCCGTGTATATTAAATAAAGGTGTAGAGTGCCATCTGTAACCACTGTTCCATTAATCACTTCGTTGTAGATGTGCTAAAGGTACTTTATCGTCACGATTCATTTTCAGTTGGATCATACACTATCTTGACTGTCTTCAGTTCTTTTTTTTCATATTCTTCAAATCTACTTTCAATACCACCTAAGTCATAATTATTATTGTCAATAATCTAATTACTTTCTTTATGTCGACTTTTAATCTTTTTTAGTTATTTTTAACTTCAATATTCTCTTTTGATAGACATGTTTTTTTTTATTACGTAAACAACAACAGCGGTCGCCGGCGACCTCAAACACCGATAACTCAGGCAATAAACTTCTGTGGCATACCTAATTTGCTGTGGTAATAGTAACAGCCAAGCTACAAAGGTAGGTGAAGCAGCAAGATTATAATACAACGTTTGCAAGAAATATGTTTAAAATATTATTCGGTAGGGTCACAGGCGACCCATGTTGTCGTTTAAGGGCTAAGGCTGCCAGGTGACTTATGCACAACCCTGTATAACATGTTTTTTTCTTATAATCTAGGCTTTGCAATACAATAAGTCTGTATAACGCTCGAGTAAATTTCCATTTAGCATTGTGGGCTCTGCTACTATTGAATAAATTTGTTCAAAATTTATTGTTTAAATCGTTGAAAATAAAACTGCAGCAATGAAGAAAAATAGTGCACTATTAAGTTTTATTTAGAACTGGGTATTACCTAAAGTATTTTAGAAATTTGCTTAACAACAGGTTTAAAATATTATTATTTTCTCGCCATAAAAATAATGGTTTGCCACGTTATTAACGAAAATGTTATTTAATATGAATTTAACTTTAGTCTTTAATACCAAGCGTTTTACTGGATGCATTTTTCTTGTAAAAAAATTATAAAAATTGACTTTAAGGGTTTAAAAGCATATGCTTTTGTAGATTAAAAAAGATATTAGGTGTCAATGCAAACATGTAATAATGTACAGTGCATTCGAATTAAAACGAGCCACTCTCTATAATACCATTATTCGTACGTTTATAAAAAAAACCAATACAAACATCAAAATGTTCAAATAGAAAAAGGAGTCAAGTGATACCTTATTTTAAAAAATTTAAGTTCTCTCTTTAACAGCCTAAAGTTTTTTAAAATCGGTTTGGTAGTTACCAATAAAATGTACCTACTTGGTATTCCTAGCCTCTTTAACTTTTTTTTGAATAATAAAATAAAATTTGGAACGTAGGTATACCAGCAAAATGTGCATTGTTCCATGGATTCAGGTATTTTCTGTTACTTCCGGTTTAGGCAAAAATCACATTGCATTTATTATATATTATAGTAGCTACGGTAAAATAGATATTTATATCTATTTTATCGTGACTTTTTGGTCCAAAATTTACAGTTTATTCACATTAATGGCACTTTACGTCAAAAATTAACAATACATTAGAACTTCAATGTCAAAGAATGGAGTGTTATTGTATTCGGAATGACATTCTCATATTTTATATATCACAAGACCCATAAATTTAAGCGATTAAACTATCCAAAGATATTTTAAACAAGATCCTTTCCTAGAAAATAGTTGAATGGACAATAATTTAATAAAAACACGAGACCGCGCAGCGGATCGAAGGTTTTATTTCAAAATTAAAAACTTGAGACCGCGAAGCGGTCGAAAGTTTTTTTAAATTATTGTTTATGAAACTATTTGCCAAGAAATTCTTGCAAAAATTATTTGGGTAGTTTAATCGATTTGAATTTGTAGGTCGAGTGGTATACGGCTAGATTATTTCCTAAAAACTTAAATTTAAACCCAAAACACATAATTTTACTGATAATAATGTTTAACATTTTTTTAAATTTTGACTACTAGTTTGGATGACAAATTAATTCGCGGTTAAACAGCACATGTGGTTTAATCACTTATCCAAACAACATGTATCCAAAAATGGAGGTTTATGATTGGTCTATTTTCTATTGAGGGAAATAATCTATTTAAATAAATTAATATACACCGGATGTTGCATTGAAACATAAAAATATTATGGCCGTTTCCGGCAAAACCGGAAATATTTAAAAACAAGTGAATACCTAAAACAATGGATATATATGAGATATATCTAGGTATCAAATTATATTTTAATATTTTAAAATAATAAAAAAGTTATAGGTGCTGGGGAAACAGGTATTTTAGATAAATTTTTACGGAAACTATCTAACCGATTTTAAAAAACCTAAACTAAAAGGGGATTTAATACCTTTTAAAATAAGGTATTACTTAACCCCCTTTCCCATTTGAATTTTTTAACGTCTGTGTTGGCTGGGTGGGGGATAACCCTGGAAAAGTAAATTTTGACACAAAAATGGTTTCCTTTAAAAATAAAATCGAAGGGTTTTATGATTTTTGATAGGAGTACAAATAACGAAATTGCCAGGGGTGGCTCGTTTTAATTGGAATGCACTGTATTTAACATTATGTATATTATTTTAATTGTAAAAGTAAAGTTGATGATATTATGTAAATAAATAAATTTTGTATTGTTGCAGGTATGGCTCAAATCGCAAACTTTGCTTTATGATATTCTAATAGGCAAGAACCAGGAAATACGGAAGCTAGGTAAGGAAATCATGACTAATTATCTACGTATGCTAAAATATCTTCATTATATTGCCTTTATTTACCCTATTAAATCTGTGTTTATTATCATCTATCTTGTGTGGGTTAAATTAGTATTATATTTTAAAATATATTAGACATAAAGGAACAGTTGGTGTTGGTTGTTGATATTATCTGAATAAGTAGTATATAAAATAAATAGGGTTTGTTTTTAATTTAAATTTAATAAATAAAAGTTTAAAAAACTAAAACACGCTTTTATATGCAACCGAACTAAAAATTAGAAAATAATTTTCATTACAAAGAGTTTGTCACTTCAGAGTAAAAAGCGTGGGGTGCCTTTTACTATTTTTTCATAACTTTTCCCTCATAGATATTTGCAAATAGAATAATTATAACATTTAATATATTAAGCACCCCACGCTTTTATTCTGAAGTGACAAACTCTTTGTAATGAAAAATTATTTTCTAATTTTTAGTTCAGTTGCATATAAAAGCGTGTTTTTTTAGTTTTTTTAAACTATTATTTATTTTTCATTTTTAGTTCGATATATCAATTAGTTTTTTAAAAATAAATGCTCCAGTTTATTCACTAAAAATTCCTTCGCCATTTTGTCAAGAGACACAGAGGATCTGTAAAGGAATTTATTTATCCTGGCGGTCCTAATCAGGATAACGGGATTCTGTTTTTAAATTATTGCATTGTCATCGGTCCTTGATACGTGTGCAAAGTTTCAAAGAAATTGAATCGCTGGAAGTTGGTAGAAATTAGGCTCAAAGAGTCCGTTACATAGATAGATAGATAGTTACAACCCAAGCTAATAAAAGCGTGTTAAAAATAATTGATATTGTCAATTATACAAATTAGTTTTAAAAATATATATTAGTACTCAAAAGTAACAATAAATTTTCCTGCATCTGTCAAAAACGTAATATATGTATACCTTAAATTACATATAGTGCTTGGGCCAATAATGAAATGGACTACTTTATGATAAGAACACTTTTAAAACCTTTTAAGGGGGCTTCTTTTGACGAATCTACCACAAATATTCATTTATGTCGTCATACATGGAACCCAGCATCCCGTCCCTTTTTTGTCGGACAAGTTTACCTCAATGTTTTATATATGCAACTTTTAAATGTTGTGCCAAAAATGGTAACGGTTACAGGCATAAAACAACTTATTGTTATGGTCCAAACATGTGTTTAAGCCCTAGCTCAAACACATGTTTCGAGTATCGAACTAGGCAGGTTTCTTGATTGTAACCCTTTCGATTTTTGAGCCAATATTTAAAAGTTGCATGTAAAATATTGTGGTACATTTTTCAACCATTTAAAAGTAAGGCGTTTGCCCAGTCCGACACCCTAATTATTTGACATTGACAGACGGGCTTAAAGCGCCGCTTCCATATGTAGCGGTATAAATATTCGTGGTAGACCCGTCAAGAGGTATCCCTCTTAAAAAGGTTTTAAAAGTGTTCTTATTATAAAGCCTATTACATTACTGCCCAGGGACTAATACCATTATATAACAGCAGGAATAGTAGGTTAAAGATGTGTAACTGAAAATTTAAAACTGCAGTTAAATAGCTTAGCTATGATATGAAAATGTTTATTTATCTATTTTTACCACCAATTAAACTTTTATTCTATTTACTTTTACAAAAATATAAAATTTTGACTTTGATGTACAGGGTGCCAGAGTTGGGCAGAATACTGAAAATCGGTATTCGAATACAAATACGAATACCGGAAAAAGAAAGTATTCGAATACCGAATATTTGAATATTTGGAAGAAAACAAGTATTCGAATACATGAATACCCGGAATCGGTATTCGAATACTGAGAAAAGATTCGAATACTACTAAACAAAACCTATAACAAAATTAGAGAGCAAAAAAGAAGGTCCTTACCTCTTGTTATTCAAATCATGACAATTTTAGTATTCGAATATTAAAAAAATATATTCATTGAATACTTCTAAAGTATTCGAATACAGAATCCCGAATACTGAGCAAAATAGCATTCTGCCGAATACCGAATACCAAACATACAAATGTATTCGAATACTATTCGAATACCGGCAAAATGTATTCTGAATACTATTCAGAATACTGAGTATTCGAATACGACCCAACTTTGCAGGGTGCTTTCAAAATTGGAATCAATAGCAAAACTGACCAGAAGTTAGTAATGGAAGCAAAACGCCCGTGTAAAAACGAGTTCATTTTTAGCATTGTCGGAAACGTAACTACAAGCCTGCCGACGGACGGTTGACCACACCACCTATTTTTGTGGTCTTTACCTTCAAAAAGTGGCTTGTGAAAACACAGTCTTAAATTTTAGTACCAGAGTACCGTAAGCGTCCGATTATTAAGTTCCATTTATACCTCAATAATATAACCCTGTTGTGTATTTTAAAACGCCGTGTATACTATCCCTGTAACATAATTTTGGTTGAGTTATAATCTCTGAGATAACACGGCAAGAAAAGTTTCCTTTCCTGATTATTTGTTCTTTACGTTTTTAAACTTTTTAAAACGTGTTTATACCAGAAATTGACCAATAAGCAGCAAAAATCGCTTCAGTGATTTCTCACCGAGAAACCGGATTGAAAAGCATCTTCAAATTACTTAGGTGTTGCCGAAACTTCTGTAAGAAAAACATTTTACGCGACCTGAATTTTCTAAGAATTTGCGGTAAAAGGCTTTGTTTTGTTTTATTTTATTGAAGCAACACCGGGATCAAGTAATTGAAATAAAAGTTTAGAGCTTGTGTTAGAAGTATTGTAACTTTTCTTGGGTGGATAAGTAAATAAAGGTTTTTTTGGCAAGATATATGCTACGGCTTTTATGTTGAATATATGCTTTTAGTTTTTCGACGGCTAAAATATGGAGTATTTTATAGTATATGCCGGGTGTATTACGGACAAATGTACTTTAGACGTTTATGGAAAACGGTTCATTGGATTTTGACCTGATAACATCTTATAATTCGATGGAAACGGCTGCACGCACAAAAACATGACTCATGCAACGTTCCATTTAAAGCTTGAAGTGGCGAGAGCGCGGAAGAGGCACAATCGGCCTCCGTGTTCGGCAGCGTTCAAAATCAGTTTTTCTTCTACTTTGAGCGGTTCGCCCCCTCTACAATAATATATTTACATGTTTTCGTCAAGTAGGAAGTGCGGTGAAAAGTGAATGTGGTGTAAATTGTTTAATTTTCTCTTAGAAAAATGCAACCATTTCATAAGTATTTTTTATAACGTTGTCACGTTCAGCTATCGTCAGTAAACCGACTTTGCAGACAACCGATTTTTGTTTTAATTGGTCAACACAGGTAGTTGCTTGTTATCTAATTTATTCTCATCTCTATTCTTTCTATTTTTGTTCTTGGTTTTGGTCCCTTCAGGTTTAATTCACCGGCTTTCCTCCTTCCAGACTACATTTTCCAGGGCTTCGTCGAGCAACAATCTGAATAATCAAGCTCGTAGCTTAAAGAAATTACAATATATATATATATATATATATATATATATATATATATATATATATATATATATATATATATATCGATGCATTGCATAAATTGACAGCTGTCAATGCAAGAACTGCTACTGGTGTTACGTATAACCTTCTCTGCTACTACTGACAGTTCCCATGGCACGCCCATCTATTTCCCGCCATTTGAGAAATACCTCGTGTTTACTACCAAACAGGATACCATCAGCTTATAGGAATATTCGTTTACAGCGCTTAGCCCCAGAAGAAAGAAGCCATCTGTAGTGTGAATCTTTACTCGATCCCCGAAGGTAAAAACGCCCGTACAGTTGCTCTAACCGCCACACCGAGAGAAATTATGTAATTCCCCACGCGACGGCAGCACTGTTCGAAGGTCGAACAAAGAGTGTCCTGCTTGTAATCTAACCATATAAAAATGTTTTATCCAACACTTACATATAATATCTACATAATTGATCAGATTTTGAGGATATAAAGTGTATTATAAGTCACTAGTGAGCTAAAGTACCCTTTAGCTCACTAGTGAATTATAGACAATACAAAATTTTGTTGCTGGTGTTGACAATGACAAGTAACAAATAATGGATGACGTTTTCAAATTATTTTCGATATTAAAAACGATTTATACGAAAGTGTTGATAAAATTTTGTATTAGACACGTGAGTTATTACATATAAGTCACTTAAGAAAATTACTCTCTCGCCCTTCGGGCTCGAGAGTTAAACTTTTCTTGCGTGACTTATATGTAATATAACTCACTTATCTAATAAATAACTATTAATGTTGCAGTGTTGCCGCTTATACCAAAAAGTAATATCCTATTTAATATTTTAAAAGAAGCATCCTGTATATTTAAGTATTTTTGGATTCGCCATTCATTTTCTTATATTTTTGCCTGCCATTATCCTATATCTATCTCAAACAGTTTTTAGTTATTAATTATTTTCCACATTTTCTGTTCAAAACCTATCTCTAATTAAATGGCTTTTATTACTCTATCTGCATTCGTGGAAACTTGAAATTTAGGGTGTAGCATCTAAAGGTCCTCTGCATCGGTTTTTGTATGGAGATTTTTTTGTGCTATTTACAGATCGCTTAAAATTCGTGATTTTATTTCCAGATATAAAAACATTAAAAAGTATTTTTTAAGGAAAAAATTTGGAGCTCATACTTGGACAAAAATTGAAGATTTTTTTACCCTTTCTAATAGATAGTTAACAATACAGAGTAAACAAAAATAATTTAGAAAAGTGATACATCACGATGCAGTCAGTTAAACACAAATCCTTTTAATTATTCGATATATGTTGTCCCAAAATGTAATTAAAGTTAAAAGAAAACAGATCCTTTAACAGAAAATTTCTAGAAAATATCTATTGTGCAAAAAATTCCCTGTAGTAAAGAATTTAGTAAAAATAAAACAATTTATAGCCTTATCCTTCTCTCTGGCTTCTATCTGACAAAAAATAATTGAAATGGTTTGGGATTTTTATGGATGAATGGGTTTAAGTACGGACACAAAATGAAAAATGTGTCTTTTCAAATAGGCCACTTTTCGGTGCTTTTAAATTAAAAACTGTTATGTATTAGTGTTAAAAAACTAATTAGCAATCGATTAGGAAATTGTGTAACAATCATATAATTTTATTGAATTTCAAAAAAGGCTACCCTCTTAAAATTTACTTTGAATTTAAATTCTTTTAATTTATTTACCACCTATTATATAAAAAAAACAAAAAATTAAAAGCGAATTTCTGAACTATACAGGGTGTTTTTTAATGGCGGCAAAAATAAAAGCTTATTATAAAGCTTAATTGACGAAAAAGTATTTTCATTAACAAATGCATTTTTTCCAAGATACAGGGTGTTAAATTACTTTTTATTTATCTCTTAAGTAAATACATTTATTGAGTCAAGTAGAGCCTCTAGCTCATAAAAATATATGTAAAAAAATGTACGTCACTGGCGTTTGTATTTGTTTGTATATTTTATTGCAAGTTTCATTTAAACTAGGGAAAGAAATAGAAAGCTTTTTGTAATATTTTATTAACAATAAAAAAATCCACTTTTGCATATCCAACCTACTCAATAAATGCAGAATAAAAATTATTAAATTGCAAAATTGTGTGTACTTACCTTTTGTAGAAATATATTCTACATAGTATACAGTGTCGCGGCGGGTTTTGAGTTTTCATATGAGTGCAGGTGCCAAAAATTTTGGAAAAAAGGTCATTACGTTCACATCGTATTCCTCGCTACTTGCTCTAACTTTAAAAAAACTCATTTTTCCATTCTTCTTTCATAAAAACTGGATGAGCAAAAAAAAGGTCCTCACCACATCCACACAACCCTTTTGACAAACAAAAATTTTAAAATGTTTTTTCCTTATTTGGGTGCATTGCACAAATAAAACATTTTATTTTCTTTCCTCATATGGGTGCATTGGATCCATACATTTCACCTCTTTGCGAGCACTGGCCTCCGTGCACCCCGTACTCGCCGCCACAGTGTGTGTAGGTACGTAAGTTGGCGTCATATGGAAAACATTTTTATTAATAATTTTACGAAAAAAAAGTCATTTTTGCATGGTGCAAAACCTAAAAAACAATAAACGTACCTGTATTTTAGCTAATATTAAAGACACTGACTAAATGACCGCCGGCGGTTTTGATCAATTTATGGAAGAAAACTCCGTCCGGCGGTTTTATCTATTTAAATATATAAAAACCGCCGAAAATGCAAATTAGTTTGTAATTTCCAGCGGTTTTTAATTATTTTCGGTGAAAGCTGCCGTTCGGCGGTTTTACTTATAAAAACCGTTGAAAACTGCCGGAAAATAGTAAAGTAGTAGTAATGTATTTTTTTCTAAACTTCGTGTTTTTCTATTGTGTCTTATTTTTGTAGTTTTGTTTTCAGTTATCAGAACAGTAATAGATATATCTCAGTATTCGTATTTCAAGAGGACCAATGGACCAAACATTTTTAAAATTTTTATGGCATTATGAGAAAACTGGTCGCATGGTCCAAAACTCAAGAGATTACCAAATGTTTTTCCGATTGGTACAGGGCGAATTATGACTAAAAATATAGGTAAGAATAAAGTACTTTTATTTTTATAAATTGAATAAAAAGAAGTAAGGTTAGATATTTATTGTCCCGGAAGTGGGAGCAACTCCGATTTTGACCATTTAGTATTTAGTATACGGGAGTTTTTAAGGCGCTGATCACGAATCCAAAAGCATTTTTAGCCAAAATGTATTTTACACTTTTGTCGCATTAAATTTTAAAAGCATATTTTATACATCAAGTTATACTGCAGGAGGCGTGTATATATGGTTGCCGCGTTTTTAAAGTAAACCTTTTTGCAATTTCTTTGATAAAATCTGTAAAATACATGAAAAAACGGGGTCTGAAACGGTAAAAATTAAATATTGCGTGCCACTTTAGCTTCAAATCAGGAATTGTGTGCAAAGAGAAGGGGAAATATAGTGAAAATAAGGGTAGCTCGTTTTCTAACTTTGATGATGGATATCTTTTTGGCTAAAAATTCTTTTGGATTCATGATAAACGCTTTTTTGGTTCTATTTTTAAAAATTAAAGTACTTTATTCTGGGTTGGTATTCATATTTTTAGTTATAATTCGCCCTGTGCCAATCATAATAACATTTGGTTTCTCTCAGTTTTGGACCACAAGACCAGTTTTCTCATAATACCTTTAAAATGTTAAAAATGTTTGTCCATATGTATGTCCTCTTAAAACACTCATCTTGAGACATACTATCTGTTCTGATAACTGAAAGAAAAAAACTACGAAATTATAAATCAGAAAAGAAAATTACGAAGTTTAGAAAAAAATATTTATTACTACTAGTTTACTATTTTCCGGCGGTTTTCAATGGTTTTTATAAGCAAAACCGCCGGATGGCTGCTTTCATCGTGAAAATAAATAAAAACCGCCGGAAATACAAATTAATTTGAATTTTGGCGGTATGCATATATATAAATAAAAAACCGCCGGACGGCGGATTTCTTCTTATAAGTGATCAAAACCGTGGGTGGTCGTTTTAACCAGTGCCAATATTAAAACATGTTATAAAGAAAACATATTTTGAATTAAAATTTCTTTTAAATAACCAATTTCATTTATTTCCAAAAAAATAAATATTTTTCTGAGGTACTGGTAAAATTTTTTGTACATCTCTAATTATAAGCTTTTTAAGACAATTTTAAATAACTTTTTTAAATGTATTTTTATTAAAACAGGAACAATGCACCATGCACTACATAAACAAACTTAAATTTTCTTCATTATCGCAGACAAAAAATTTCATATTTGGATGTAATTTAAAATTCTAAACATCTTTTTTTATCACAATTTTTAGTATTAGCAAAAATACAGGCACTTTACTCTTGAGCCAAAAAATACGTTTTGACCATACCTCGTAGACAACTGATACAATTTGATATCTGATGGTGACAATTTAGGTTTTGAACCATGCAGAACTGCTGTATAAGAAAGATTTTATTTGTAAAAATAAGCAACATATGTACAGTGCTTGTCTAAAGTCAGGGCCGCCCACCTAACTTTTAAATTGTTTTTATTTATTTTTTTTTTAAATTTGAGGTCCTAAGTAAGACAACATAAACCATATTTAAGACAATAAATAACAGATATAGATGTCAAACTGGAAGTTAGGCACCATTTTGAGAAAAAATAAATGGAAAGAAGAGTCCTGTAACATATTATTTCAAAGCTCCTGACGAGTACTTTATAACCCCAGAATATAAAGTAAATACCTTTACCCACCACAAAATGTCAATACTATAAAAATTAAAGTAAGATCATATTTATTTCATTCTGAAAGCGAGGCCGCCAAGTATACAAAAAATGATAAAGCAAACAACCCTTTTGTAAACAATGACTTATTGCAGCAAAAAATATTTAACTTGACGAGTAGGCCACGTGCCACAGTTTTATAGCAGGCCAGAGACGAAATAAAAGGGTGTTTTTAAGTACGTGATACGTGTTTTTGCAATGTTTTTATTTATTTATCTAAAAAATATGTAAACTGGCTCTGGCAGAGGCTATGTGCTTTCGAAAAGGTTTGTTTACTTTATCATTTTTTGTGTACTTGGCGGCATCGCTTTTAGAATGAAATAAATATGGTCTAAACTTTATCTGAATACGTTGGATAGTCATATCTTCCTAACTAATAAAGTTAGATACCTATATCTAATGTCCAACTATCTTAAAGGTCTTTTAGATATATTTTTAATAGTGATATGATGGACAGGGTGCGTCATTAAAAAAATCTATATTTTTGCCCTATCCTGTATACTATTACCAATATTAGTAATAAATAAATCCTTAAAAGAGACTTAAGAAAATACTACATTAAGTGTATTTTACTCTATTAGATTCGAAAATAGGGCAATCTAAATGACGTATTCAGGTAATTTTCAGAGTACAGCCATTTTGTAGTTGGTAAAGGTATTAGCTTTATATTCTGGGATTATAAAGCACTCGTCAGTAGCTTTAAAATGATGTGCCAGAAGACCTGTCGTTGTTGTTCTATTTAACTTTTTTTAATGACGCCCAGCTGTTACTTTGACATTTATATTTGTTATTTCTTGTTTAAAATTTGGTTTATATTGTCTTACCAAAGTCCATTTTCATAAAAAAATAGCAAACAATTTAAAAGTTAGGAGGGTGGTCTTAAATTTAGACAAGCACTGTTTGTTGTTTTTCATTTATGTTAAAAACACATCAGATTTATTAATGTTTTATGTTTAAATAACTCTCTACTAATGATTACATTATGACATAACAAAAAAGCTATTTTATCCATTCTTCACATTAAACACATAAACCATTTCTTTTCTTGTAGATTTGATATCTGATTTATGTTAAGCTTCTTGTTTCATTTTTCTATCTACCAAAAGATTCGTGTTATAAATTATGTTTTTCTAAAGTGACATTTTAAATCAGATTTACATTATACGTCTCATGCGGAAGCAATTTGTTAGCACGTCTTTTGATCAAGATAAAAATAGAGAGTCACAGAATTCAAATAAAAAGTCGCGTCGCTATTTTTAGGTCATTAGGTAGTAGGCGATAACAAGTGTAGTGTTTTATTCTTGTTTAACATATATTTCTTTAAGATAACAAAAACCCATTCCACGTCACATGTCGGCCATTCATAAATAATATTTTTACCGGCCTTTCTTTGTCAACCCTTTTTTTTATATTTTTTTTCAGAATCCAAATAAATTGTAAATATAGTCCTGATTATTTTAATTTTTTTCTTATTTTATCTAATGAAATTGCAACAGGATTACCCATAATAGTATGATTAAGGCTATATTTAAATTTAATAAACAATTTTAAATTTTTTGATCAACCCTGTATAATAGCAACTCATAATTATTTAAATTTATTCCATGGCTAGTTAATATTAAAATATATTTTTTTAAATATTACAGAATGTACCAAAACAATTTTAAACATTACCAAGCTTTAAAATTTTAAAAATTACCATTGCTGTATTTATACCGGTGTATACGCGATCATGCAAAACTGTCACGTCTGTCAAAAAAGCGAAAGCTCGAGTGCTAATTTGACCATGTGTATTAAAAAACTGCCACATCTGGCTTGGCATGCAACTCGATGGTCGAGTTTGATTTTTCGTGGCGCACGTCGTGCAAACTTGTGCATGTATAGGACACGTCAGGTAACGTTTCAGTTTAGGGACGTCGTTTACGGGGTTATATTGTTGGTTTTGAGTTAACAAAATGCTCTTTGGCGCCAGAAAGATGTATTGCGTGATTTTATAGATATGTACCAAGGTTATCAATGCTTTTGGAAAGTTAAAAATAATAAATACATTGACAAAAATTAAAAAAACATTTCCGCTGAATCACGCTTATGTTTAGTTGATCCGCCACCAGCTGCCAAAACTGACGCAGAACTGACAGTGCATCTGCATCGCGTGTATCAAAAGCTTCATTTGACATTTGCTTTCATGCAAAAGCGTTTCAGGTTTGCATGGCCGTGTATACCCCGGTTATCAAAATGGAGAGAATAAAATGAATGCATTACATTGAGTGTTAATGATTTCTGTTTATGTTTATTAAATATATTATAATGATGGTATATACTATGTAAGTGTGTTTAAACTTTTCAGCAAGCCTTCATATATGACACATTCGATGATTTGTTTACTAAAAATTAATGCAGTAGTATACTGTTTTTTACTTTCATTAAATATTTTATTATAGCTTTAAATAAGAAAGACGACAAATTTTATATCTAAATAACAAAAAAAAACTATAAATTATACTTTAATAACAAAAACAAACATTCTAACTAAATGTAAAATAGGAAGGTATTAAATGCCTAAATAAATAAAACAACGTTTATACTAAAATTTAAATTTTAGTATATAGTATTTTATACTGCGTCCAATAGCGCGCACATACCGCGCACGTGGAGGTGGACGGTATACGTCGTTCCAAGGGCTTGGGAAATGAGTCCGCGGTGATTCAGAGCTTGTGGGTTTTTGCATCAAAGAGCACGCAAATAGGTTGTACAGATGTTTGGCGAATTGTTGCAAATTGGACGCAGCTTTATATCAAAGCCATCACACAT
Organism: Listronotus bonariensis; assembly: GCA_014170235.1. Taxonomy (NCBI): domain Eukaryota; kingdom Metazoa; phylum Arthropoda; class Insecta; order Coleoptera; family Curculionidae; genus Listronotus; species Listronotus bonariensis. Next base: position 132,718 of record JACEGR010001164.1, read on the forward strand.
TTCATTTTTATAGAAATTATAACGCCAAATAAGTCTTTTTTGACTCATTATTGTTTAAAATAGTTTCTTATAACTTTTAATTTAGAAATTTTTAATTTTAAAATAATAAACAGGGTGATTCAAAAATTCACGAAACTTAAGGGGGTGATTCTACTTGACAAAATAAGGGTAGAGCTGGGGGCACCATTTTATAGACAATCAAAAACTTAAAAAATAAGGTACTCTTTATTAAAGTCGATAAATCTCACCATTTAGGCACCAATAGACATCAAAGTTTTCATCAATTTCAATCAAATTACCTACATACATACAGGGTGTCCAGTAACTCAACCGACAAACTTTACAGGGCGATTCTACAACAGAAAATAAGAAAAAAACTTTATACAAACATATGTCCTAAACGTCTTAGTTTTGAACTACGGGGTGTTAAAAATAAAAAATAAAAATTCAAAATAAAAAAGTTATGATGTAAATAAATTTTAAGTTTTAGGTAAAGTGCCCTCTGGCGGTATTTAAAAAAAAGTAACTTTTGTTTTAAAATTTTAGAATGTGCAAAGCTTAATTTGTGTGCCAAAAATTGGTTAAAAAATAAATGCAATATGGCGAAAAAAACAAAATAAAAATTGAACTTTGACGGCTTGTTACTCGAAAACGAATGGCATTTTGAAAAAAAATAAATGAAGCCACCTTATTTTGTCAAGTAGAATCACCCCTTAACTTTCGTAATCGATTTTTGAATCACCCTGTATATTTAAAATTAAAATAACAATAGAGTGATTCTTAATTAATGATTTTTTAAAATAATTTTATTTCAAACATTTCCGCCTCAGCACCATTGCCTCCTGGCGCCTTGCACCACTTGCACCACCTGGTAGACACGGCCCTGTTTTCAAGTTTATGCATCATCTTAGAGAGTGTAAAGGGGGCCCACAGACGATTAATATTATTGCGAAAAATATTGTTCAATAACATTGTTGTGTCGTCCCCAAACAGTGCAATATATTTACGCAGTAATTATATTCAATGTATTACACAATAACTGATTTTGTTTTGTAACTACTGGTTAAAACATGGATAAGAAAAAAGCTTCGTACAATATGTTTAAACAAAAAGAAATAAACCTTTATTTCTTTTTATATTTCTTTTAAATTCATATTTGTTTGTTTTTCACTCAATATAAAAATATTGCGGAATAATTAATTGTCTGTGGGTCGCATAATGTAAATGTTAACCAAATAAAAATTATGCTTAATAAGACCTTGTTCTTATAAATATGCCATTTACTGGCAAGCTCTATTATTTTTAAAATAAAGGCTCAATTTTGGAGTTTTGCCATCTTCTGCTTATTTGCACTAAAATGACTTTAGAATAAACTACTTGTTCCAACTTTTTAATTTACAATTTTCGGTAAGGTACATATGCGGCCAGGTCCTGGTAATCAAGTTTATAAACTTTATTCAAACAGTCAACGTTTAGCTTGAACTTAGCAACCGGGTGAATTGAGCCGATTCCAATTCGGAATAAACTTTTTAATTCTGGAATAACTTTTCTTAAAGCTGTTTTACGTTTTAGCCAAGATAAACTTAACTGTTGCTTTTAAAAATATATGAAGTGAAAGAAAATATTGACTTTCAAAATGCTTTATTAAAAACATTTAATAGTAAGAAATTAAAATTAAAGATGTTTACAAATTTATTGGAAATTCCTTTTCACCACGAAGCTGAAACTGGCGACCAAAATTAGAAGGTGGCCAGGTAAAATATTTATTAGTTCATTACTTTAATGCGCAAATTTTTTTGTTAGAAAAAATGTATCGAAGGGCTTTACTTGGAAATGTTTAGTAGTAAGAAATTAAAATCTAAGCCGTTCGCATGCTTACTGAACTGGCGACTAAAATTGGAAGGTGTCCCAGTGGATTATTAAATGGTTCGTTACTTCAATGCGCAAAATTTCTTGAGTATCAAAATTTATCAGAGGGCTTTATTTAAAAATATTTAAAAGTAGAAGACTAAAATCTAGGCCATTTGCGAATTCTTTGGCCAATTTTTACCCCGAGAAAGCTCCGTGGTATATCTAATTGATTAAAACTTTTTTGGCATTTTGTTTCATTATTCAAATTTATGAAAGGACTTTATTTAAAATATTTAATTGTAAGAAATTAAAATCAATCCCGTTTGTAAATTTATTAAATTAAAATGTTTGTTACCGCGAAGCTGAAACTGGCGACTAAAATTGGGAGGAGGCGTGGTGGAATGCATAAAGTTCGTTACCTAATGCGCAACATGTTTTGACTTCTAGAATTTTTTAAATGGCTTTATTCAGAAATATTTAAATAAGAAATTAAAATCGAAGACCGTCGCAAATTTATACAGTGAGATTAAAAGTTCTTCCTCCCATTTATCTTTTAAACGAGACAAGATATTAAGATCGGGTAAAATACTGATAAAAGAGTGTCACCTAAACTATTTTTGGTATAAACATGAATCTAAGTCTGAAACGGCTAAACCGATTTTTAAAAACAAAGTGTCATGTGACCCCTCTTTCCATTAAAAAAATAAATAGTTGCTAGTACCCCCTTGGCACTACGTCACGTAACCGAAATTAGTTTTTGCCAAAAAGTAGCCTAAGTGACACCGTTTTATCTAAATTATAAGGGGGGAGAATTTTTAAAAACTGTATGTAAAAATTGGAGCTAAACTTCAAACGCTTCTAACTTTACAACGACTAGTTTCATTTTCAAAAATTGAACGATAATAAATAAAGAATCGAAAGGCTTTTAAAACAGGGTGCTACATGATTCCCCTTTTCATTTGAGAAAAAAGTTGCTGGTGCCCCCTTGGCACGTAAATAAAATTACTTTTATATCAAAAAGTAGTTTAAGTGACATCCTTTTACCCAAATTTTACCCGATCTCGATCGCGTAGTCTAAAAGGTGCTGTGAAATGAAAAACTGCATGTTTCAGTGCTTGGACAACGTTGACGGAATAGATGATACCGATGGGTTAAACATCTAATAACCCGACACCCACGTTACTCTGGTATTTTGGCATAGGCTTTCGTGGGATGTCAAATAGGAAAAAAATCTTGTCCCATTTAAAAAATAAAGGGGAAGGGAGGACTTTTAATATCCTCAATGTATATTTATATACTGGCAACTAAGATTAGAAGGTGGCCCACTGGAATATTTAATGGTTTTAGTTTTTGTGTATTAAAATTCATTAAGAAGGCTTTACTTAAAAACACTTAATAGGATAAAACTAAAATCAAAGCCGTGCGCAAATTTATTACAAATTTTCGTTAGCACGAAGCTGTAACTGGAGGCTAAAATTAGAAGGTGGTCCAGTGAATTATAATTGCAATGCGCAAAATTTTTTTGACTATTAATACTTATTAAAAGACCCTATTTTAAAAAATTCAAGAGTGAAAAAATAAAAGCCATTCGCGAACTATTTTGCAAATTTTCAACCTTGAGGAAGCGCCTCCGGGATAGTTAATAGCTTAAAACTTTCTTGCGCAAAATTCATCAGAGGGCTATATTTAAAAATATTTGATAGTAGGAAATTAACAACAAAGCCGTTGGCAAATCTCTTCTCAAATTTCCACGAAGCTAAAACTTGCAAATGAAATTAGAAGGTGACCTATTGAAAAAAATGTTTTGTCTTCTAAAATTTATCATAGGGCTTTATCTCGGAATATTTAAAAGTATAATCCTCAAAATCTAAGCCATTTTCGATTTTTTGGCAAATTTTTACCCCAAGGAAGCGCCGCGAGATATCTAATAGCTCAAAACTTTCTTGCGCAAACCTTTTTGACTATTAAAATTCAATAAAGGGTTTTATTTAAAAATATTTAATAATAAGAAATTAAAAAGTGCAGCCGCATTATTCCAAATTTTCGTTACCACAAAACTAAAACTGGCGACAAAAATTAGTTTTTTCCAAAAATACTCTCTTGCTGTCTAGATCATTTATTCAGGACATCTAAATAATAAAATAAATAAATTAATTAATTGAGGCCGCCATCTTAAAAATAAACAATATGTTGTCATTAAAAATACATTTTGGTGTGGAATTTAACAATCAAATAAAATTTGGGTATTTCGGTTGTAAATGTTTAAAAAAAATAGAATTTTCTCTTATGTACTTATTACATTAAAAATTAAAATAAAGAAATGTAAATGATTTATTGAAGAAATTGAAATATATTACTACTTGTGAAAGTAAATTAGGTAATACTTTTATTTCCACAGCTTTCTTAGTAAAATCAAATATTTAAAGCAGGAATAATGGCGTTACCTAATTTTCTAAAAACTATATTTTGGGCGTCATTTTAAAAAGAAACGCTCGGTTATTATACCAGGCGTTTTTCATTAAAAAGAGAATTTTATAAAGAATAGAACTATGGGAAAAAATAGGCACAATTATTTAAAATAGGAAAGTTGATGGTACTTCTTGTTAAACCGGAAGTGATTTTGAGGATATGATAATGTCAAAATATGTCAATTTATGTTCTAATAAAACGGTAAATTTTTATTAGTCTATTTTAAAACACTAAACAAAATTGGGAGGTAACAACATCCTGTGTCACTTGGTTAGTATGTTTAAAATTTTGTACCCAATATAATGACAAAATTTATTTTATCTTACATAGCCGAGGTACTGTTATGTGGGTTTTGGACATATGACAGGTGACATTTCCAAAGTGACAGCTGTCAAGGAATATCTGACAGATGGTAATTATGGACACATAATGTTCAATCCTGCATCTACCTTTCCTTTTTGCTTTTTATTTGTTTCATTTTAAGAATTAATTTCCTAGTTATATTTAACGCTATTTATATTTTTATACCTGCAAGTATAATAGAATAATATTTTATTCTGCATTTCTTATGTAATTTATTAAAATGGCTCTTTTATTTTAAATCTAAATAGTATGATTTATTGGTGACATATTCTAGCTCATGTTAAATTAATGCACTTCTTCAAATAAAATATATTCAAAATGCATAATATACAGAATCGTAAAGAACCCCATAAATTTAAACTACGAATATGAAATGTTTTAAGTTCAGGGGCTTCTAGAATTTATTTTGTATCTACGTGACATTTTGTAATGAAAATTTAGTACAGACAGCAACAAACGTCTAAGACAAAACTTACTTTAGATTTATTTCTTAGTCCTATTTATGCATAAATAGGAAAATATATTTCACACAGGGTTGTGAAATGACATATCCACTCTTATAGTATATTACAGTACAAGTGTGGAAAATGACTAATTTCACACGAGTGGGAATATTGTAGCACGAGGCGTTAGCCGAGTGCGACAAACCCACGAGTGTAAGAAAGTCATTTTCACACGAGTACTGTACACTATTTTTCCTACGACCACAAATTATTCACAAAAAAAAAAAAAAGTTTCTCTGTTCAGAAAAAATAAAAAACAATTGAGAACTTTGCAACACTAGGGTGATATTTACTTTGCAACACTAGTGTGATATGTACTTTTCCTCACTGCTCTATTATACTGTTTTGACAATATTTTTACATCGAAAATCACCTACCTAGAAGCTTAATATAACTTTTCTCATTTTGGAATTTAAAAAGGCCCCCACTTAATAAAAATTGTATGGTTTTGTTAGGTAATAACGGTAATTGTTTAATACGGTTTTCTGCTATTATAAGGGTTTTTAAAAAGTATCGATAATTACATATTGTAGACACTCTTCTAGATAAACTGTAAGTGGTGCATATCCAAAATATTCCGTTTTTTAAAAATATCAGTAAACAAACTTACGGGACCGGGGAGTGAAAAGGGGTGCTGGGTGGGGTAAAATTGGTAAAACGAGTTAATGAAACTGAACATCACATGTAAAATTAAGTACAAATTACAGTTTTTCCTCATATTTTTAAGAAAAAATATAAAAAATATGAAAATTGTAAATGCGTAATCTAAAGTCCTAAAAGTAAGAAAAAACGACTACCAAACGTCAGTTACCATGCAAAATATGGAAAGCATTTATGGAAAGCATTTGGCAACGTCGGAAGGGTCTGATTCTATTTATGAATGGATAAAAGAAAGTGGATTCATAAAGTGTATCAGTAAACAAACTTACGGGACCGGGGAGTGAAAAGGGGTGCTGGGTGGGGTAAAATTGGTAAAACGAGTTAATGAAACTGAACATCACATGTAAAATTAAGTACAAATTACAGTTTTTCCTCATATTTTTAAGAAAAATATAAAAAATATGAAAATTGTAAATGCGTAATCTAAAGTCCTAAAAGTAAGAAAAAAACGACTACCAAACGTCAGTTACCATGCAAAATATGGAAAGCATTTATGGAAAGCATTTGGCAACGTCGGAAGGGTCTGATTCTATTTATGAATGGATAAAAGAAAGTGGATTCATAAAGTGTGTATGTATGTGTATTAGCCTTAGGTTTAATTAGGGATTAAAAAAAAGATTTAACTAGTTGTTTGAGTACACGAAGCAAGAGAGAAAGGAATTTGATCTATAGGCTTTTTTTCTCTGGCGCTTTAAGTCGAACGGTCAAGCGGCAAGGCTGCCTCTATATGGTGCGTGCTCAAAGGTAGAAGGGAAATTTTTAATTTGATCTACTTACCTGACAACACTGTGCCACTGAGCGAGCTGTCAGTGAAAGTTGTTTTTGTGGTTATGTCTATTTTTGTTTATGTTTTTATTTTTTCGGAAATTTTATTATTACTCTTTCAATATTGGAAGAAAGCTTACACTGTGCAGTAACTTAACGTCAATAAGATGATTTTCGCTAATTTGGGTTCTACTGTTTAAGGTAAGTAAAAAGCTTTTTTTTACTGTCACTACAATAAATATGTCACTTGCAAAACCAATAGCAGTTTTAAGAATGACATCATTTAATTAGGTTTAATTAGGGATTAAAAAAAAGATTTAACTAGTTGTTTGAGTACACGAAGCAAGAGAGAAAGGAATTTGATCTATAGGCTTTTTTCTCTGGCGCTTTAAGTAGAACGGTCAAGCGGCAAGGCTGCCTCTATATGGTGCGTGCTCAAAGGTAGAAGGGAAATTTTTAATTTGATCTACTTACCTGACAACACTGTGCCACTGAGCGAGCTGTCAGTGAAAGTTGTTTTTGTGGTTATGTCTATTTTTGTTTATGTTTTTATTTTTTCGGAAATTTTATTATTACTCTTTTCAATATTGGAAGAAAGCTTACACTGTGCAGTAACTTAACGTCAATAAGATGATTTTCGCTAATTTGGGTTCTACTGTTTAAGGTAAGTAAAAAGCTTTTTACTGTCACTACAATAAATATGTCACTTGCAAAACCAATAGCAGTTTTAAGAATGACATCATAATATGTATCACACGAGTGTTGCAAAAGAACTTTGCAACACTAGTGCTGTAAAGTACTTTGACACACTAGTGTGATATAACGCATTTTCTATGCATGAGACCAGTGTGCTATTTGCTATTTTCACAAGTGGTCGTAGGAAAAAGAAAATTAATAGTGCCCTATCGTAGTACAAAAAAACCTTGGTGTTAACAATAAAAACCTCATTATTTTTTGCTCTCAAAAGAAATAAACACCCATAATATTAGACCTTATTTGTCAATAAAAAATTACAGACAGCCATATACGTGTTTTTTTGTATCTCATTTATAAAGGGTGTCCGGAAAGATGAGGTCATAAATGCCAGGGGTGATAAAGTGAGCTACGGGAATGTTACTACTGCATATTAAAAAAGTTGTATTGCCCTTCGTTTAACAGATATTTACCTTTCAAGTTGGTATAAAAAAACCTATTTCAGTTATAACTTTAAACCGTTGCCACAGTAAAAATGATATTTGAGAAGCTAACGGTCGTATTCACCAAGCTTTCACTAACCTTATCAGAGTGATAGCAGCTAATGCCAATGCCAAAAAGCATTCGTGCTAAATTTTTTCATACACATGTAAGAGACCCTGTAGGCCGGGGTTGCCCGTATCATTCATACGGCTGATACGACGGTAGCTAAGCCCCTACTTTTGGACTAAGGTAAGTTGGGTTAGATGGTCGTATTTTAGTCTCAGAAATTTGTGGTAGCATTTTTCCTCGAGAACACCCTGTATTTACAAAAATACATATATTTTGTTTTTAATTAGTACTGCAGAAACACAAATAACGAAACCAAATCTGGTCTTTTAATTTTGTAAAACAACTGGGAAAGATAAAATTTATGGCGTCAAATATACGTGAACGTGTACCTCACTAAAATATTTTCATCAGTAAAAAATGTGGCAATGAATTTTTAGAAAAACAGAAACCAGTATGTGTAATTACATTCCAAAAACAAACAATACACGTGAAGAAATTATTGCATTGGTGCATATGGTGGACAGGTGTTATTAGTTTGGTCTTGCTATACGGCTAAATTTTCGAACCGACATCCCCCTAAACCCAGCAAGCAAAAAGGTCATGCGATGTTGTGTAATGCTCTGTATAAGTTATTAATATACAGAGCATATTTTTATCACTGAAACCTTACGCCCACATTACTTGCGAATATTTATAACTACAGCCAAGGTAAAAGTTATATTTCACTGAAATGTACATAGAACATTCTTTAGACTTCATACTTCTATATTTAAATAATATTATAATTTAATGACGCAATGTAATAAAAAACAAATGGTACAAGTCAATATTATTGATTCAGTCAATCAAAACACTGTCAGTTTTAATTATCATGCCAGGAAAGATGGATTTTTTATGGACCCTTTTAACCCTTAAGTAAGCCAGTGAGGGGTGAAATTGACCCCCAACGTTGTCAATTTTGTATTAACTTTGAGATTTTTTACAATTTGAAAAAAGGTACCTTCCTAAAACCTCGTTAGGTATATGATAATAACGAGAAAAAAAACACAAAAAAACTCAATTTGGTATTTTAAATATTTTAAGTATTATTTCTCAAGAAGAAACATTCTTTTGATTTATGTTTATTTTTCCAGGTCAAATGTAAACATTCTGTTAGAAATAAGTTTAATGAAAAATATTATACATTTTTTTTTATTTTAATAATAAGGTTCTAACTACGATACACATTTTTGGGCTCGAATAATTTATTTTAATTAATTTATGTTAACTTGGGCAAAGTATGAATTGTACTAATAAGAAATAGAACTAAGTTTTTGCCTTTCTCGCATTACCGACTAAAAATCTGCTTTTTAAAAAATAATGATAGGGAATTAAAATTACATTTAAATGCTTTAATACAAGTAATTTTTTTCCTGGACAACTGGATGTTTACAGTTGGGGATCTATTTGATCCCCACGCGCCTACTTACATAATTAAAAAGCAAGCACGTACTTAAGGGTTAATTGTTTCTATTTCGGTCGTAAGGAAAAAGGAAAGAAGGAGGCAACACACCGTATGGACAAAGAGCTAACCAAAAAACAGCTTTTCCGCGTAACTGACAGAAAAACAGCGTGTCAAAAATGTATCCTAGTTTTTTTTATAAATAATGTTTTTAATAAAAGGTGTGTTGTCACAATATTTGGCCAGACAGGGTTTTGCAAGGTCAAAAATTAGAATCTGTTATCAATATTATTATTAACTTGAGAGAGCCCCACTTGCAGCATCTTGCACAAATCGAAATCGAATTATCTAAATTTTAGGTCAAAATTCTCATTACTTAACATATTTTGCATAAAAAGGTATACTTGAAAAAAGTCCATAGGAAAGTTTTTTTGTATGGTATTACGTCAGTCGGAATTTATTTCCATTTATTTTTTATTAAAAGAAAGTCAGTTAGTATCTGTTCTTAAAGTAAGGCCCCTTCTCGATTTTGGCTACAAAATGACACTTACAAATACTTTCTGCATTTCACTTTCTCCCCCTTCCAGGAAATTAAATTATTTACGCCATTACCTGTATCTTCTAAAAAATCATTTACCCTTTGACTAATGTAAGTTGGATGAGATTGTCATATTTTAACTTTAGAAATTTGTAGTAGCATTTTTTCCGAACCTTTTTGAGAGACCTCGTACAGCTCTTAAGAAAAAATTGTTTAGAAAATCAGGTTATAAAGCTAAAATAAATTAGGCAAATCCTTTTAACTTTTTTTTTATTTATAAAAAAGTTAAGGGTACAGTTTAAAAGATTAAAAAATTTAAATATGTTTAATGGACTGGAATATTTAAAGTAAGTCTGATTTTTTGAATAAAACATTTTGTAATTGATAACGAAAGAAAGGAAAAAAAATTATTTCGTATTTTTCTTTGAAAATTTAATAAAAAAAATTAGTCGTAAAACAAGAAAAATAAATATTTATAATTTTTTTGTCAATCCGATTATCATCGCTGGCTTTTTAAAGAGTCTGTTAAATTTTTCGTTTTAGTTTTCAAGTTTTTAAGAGAATGCCATTTGCTTCTTAGGTGTAATATCATTGTTTGTTTTTTTTAATTGTTTAAAGCCTTCTAGCCTGTAGCATATTTTTAAAAGAGGTAATAATTGTATATAAAGCGTTCTTGTGAACATATTTCAAATTAAGTATATTTAAATTTGAAAATAAATTATTATTTTGTTGTAATAACAGGCTTAACAGAGGTTTAATTTTATATAACTATATTTTTAGTGATTAGCATAAACATATGGTAATCATTTTTGTTTATTGTGTTTATATATTTTTAAAATTTTATTAAAGTAAGTATAAATCTTTAAAAATAGTTTAATTATTACATTATTTATTATTTTAAAATATTATTGTAAAAGAAGGTGTTTGTACAGGGCGCGCTCAAAAACAATTATTAAAATTTAAATATTTAAAAAATAACAAGAGATAATTATACTTTGTAATATATGTTTGTTATTGTAGTGATAAGAACTATTTTTAGTAAAAAAATATAACGGGGTTCCATAAGAGAAACATCAAGTTGGCATCGTAATTTTTTAACGGAACCTTGTCTAAAAAATCAAATACTTTCTGTGGATTCTAAATAAAAATTTCTACGAATAATGTCTTTATGGTTTTTCGCTATTTCTTGTATTAAAAAGGATATTTAGGGCAAAATAAAAAACGTCAATTTTCAATTTTCCCTCATATCTCTTGGATGAATAATTTTATTAAAATTCTAACTACGTCATTTTCAGTTTCTCAGAATCGAGCCCATAAAACCAACATCAGTTTTTTAATAGCTTCAGTAATAACTCAAATAACCCATAAAAACGCCAAAATTTGCCCCCAAATGTAATATGGAAAGAAAGCTTTAAAACTGTCAAAACCGCGACATGTCACAGAAATATCCGTTATCGCAAAAAAGTATTTCTTGAAAATGAACAAGTTTGCATATATAATTGTTATTTTGTATCCTAAATATCTTTTCTTTGTAAAAATCGTCAAGATTATAAATAATGGAGGTACTTTTCTTCCGAGTTTTCTCTAAGCAAAAATCATATTTTTTACATACCTCGTATACCACTGCAAAAAATAAATATCCGATTATTGCATTTTAGGTTTCGGACCATGCAAAACTTTTAATAAAGAATACTTTTTTTGGTAAAATTAATAATAAAAAAGTTTTATATATAGGGCAAACTTAAGTAGACACGTTGTATTAATTTAAAAAATAAAATTTTTACACACCCTGTATAACGACAATTATACAGGGTGTGTCCGAATGACTTGTTTAAAAAGTTTAATGCCCTGTATCTTAAAAACAAAGCAACTCCGCACCTATGTTTATAGAAACTTTGTTTCATAAAATGACATAAAAAATAACTTTTTACAGTTTTATACCGTGGTTACGAAATACCCTGTATATTCATTTAAAAGTAGCTGTTTTTTTAAGCCTGTCTGTACTTCCAACATTTTTTTTATCTTTGGACAAACCACGAAGGCTAAAAGCCTAAATACTAACGTACCGTGGGTGTCTTAAGCGAGGTAAGAGGGAGTTTGTTGACACGGGACTTAAATACTTGAAGATTTGGGGGGAAGGAAAGACCTCCGCGGGCAGCAGGTTCCACATTCTAGAAACTCTAGGGATTAAAGAACGAACAAAGTGGGAAGTTTGGGGCCTGTCCAATTGAACTGTATAGGAATGCGTATGCGCGGCACCACGAGTTTCTTTGTTGGAAACCGTGAGTGGAGGAACTATACTGGATAATTCTTCAGAGCAGAAGCCATAGAAGTACCTATAAAAAAGCAATAAATCCCCCACAACCCAACGATGGGCAACAGAGGGAAGCCTTTCTGTAAATGAAGGATCATTAATGAGACGAATAGCTCTTCTTTGAATGAAATCAAGAATGCTTAGGGTTGTTGGGGACGCAATGCTCCCAATATTCCAAGGAAGGTCGGATTTGGGACACATACAAAGTGTATAAATTAGAGAAGAAAAAACACTTTTTGGCTTGAAAGAGAAATCCAAGCTTTTTTGAAGCTATAGATAGGCTATAGATACAATGTGTTTATGCCAGTTAAGGTTACTTTTAAATGTAACACCCACAAGATTTAAAGGTGTCCTTGCTCTGTAAAACTTGGCCGCTCATAAGTAGAGGATGAGTATTTGGTGTTCTTTTCGCAACAAGGAACATGATTGTGTTTTAGATGCATTAAAATGGACGAGATTCTTGGCGCCACAATCCAATATTAAATTAATCCTGCGAAAGAGATATTTGCATCGCTCTGCGTTTGTTTTCCAAATCAGGTTTAGTGATGGGTTTAGAAACCTGAAAACTGGAGTGAAGGGTACTATCGTCGGCGAAACTATGAATGGAATTAGTTGTGAACGAGAGAAGGTCGTTGATGTAAAGTAAGAAACAATGTTGGTGCCAGAACTGAGCCCTGAGGCACTCCAGCATTTACTTGGTGGAAGCTTGAAGAATGGCCGTCCACAATAAATGATATTTGTCGATCAGATAGATAACTAGAGAGCCCAGTACAGAGTTTAGTTGAAAGACCATAGGAGGGAAGTTTATTAAGAAGTGCGGCATGCCAGTCCTGGTTAAAAGCTTTGGATATATCAAGAACAATGATCTGGGACTCACCTAGAAATTCAAGAGACTTATTCCAGCAGTGTGATACGAAGGAAAGAAGATCTGCTGTAGATCTTTTGTGGCGAAATCCATACTGCCTGTCATGCAAAATTTTGTGTTTTTCTAAATACTTAAGAATTTGTAAATTAATAAATTTTTCCATTACTTTACAAAGAACTGAGAGAATTGAAATTTGCCCATAGTAAGATGGAAGAGATTTATATCCTTTCTTGGGAATAGCTTGAACACGTGCAGCTTGCCAGCTCTCTGGAAAAATACCTGTGTCGTAAGAAATTCGAAAGAACCGAGTTAAGATTAGTGAAAGTTCTGGAGCACATTTTTTAAAAATGACTGCCGATATGCTGTCCAGCCCAGACGATTTCTTGGTGTTAAGAGAAAAAAGGATACGCTTAATGTGTTTCACCTTAAAAATAATATCGGGCATCTTATGAGGAACTGGGGTAATAGCTGAAATTGGATTATTTACGGGAGGGTCGAGGGTTGAATTTGCAGCAAATTGTTAAGCAAATAGTTATGCCCTTTCTTGAGCGGTAGAAATAATTTCTCTTTCAAAGTTAGTGGTGGAAAAGAACTTATGTTATTTGCAAACATACAAATATTTTTGTGGAAATGTATTTTTCTCATTAGGCACTTTTTTCGTAAAGTTATTAAATAAAAAAATCCATTTGATAAGAACTTCCGAAGACAACTTGTATGTGTATTAACACGACAAAATGTTAATAATAAAATGCACAGATTTACCAGCTTGTTCTTTTTATCTCTTAGGTTGTCATTGCTTTGATATTTTTCTTTTTTTTTTTTAAGTGTATGCTATATTTTAAAACAGCAATAATTACGTCTTAACTATTATTGCAAATTATTTAAACCAAACTTATCACATTAAAAGGGAGTTGCAGGAATGCTTCTACCGTTTTTTAAAAATGTTATTTTCTATTTTTTAGAGTGTCATTTAAGTAAAAATAAAGCATAAATAAAAACTAATGCTTCTCAAATTATTTTATTTACTTTTCATGTTTTCTAACATAAAATAATAAAAAAAAACAAAAAGTCGCAATTTTAAAGTGAAAATTGTTTGCCAGTCCATTGTGAATTATTTAATAACTAATTGAATTTAAATAATTGCATTCTGAAATACCAAACACTGTTTATTTTCAAATAAAAAAAAGTTCTATAATTGAGGTAAAAATCAATCCCTGTTTAAAAAAATAAAAACTGCATACTATCAACTTAAATAAACGCTTTCAATATTTCTTTGAAAAATTTTAATTGGAAATCTGGAATAAATTTAGGAAATCTATTAAATTTCCCTCGTGTTATGGATAGTAAAATGAAAGAAATCCAATTTTAAACCTGCGAGTTTAAAAGACTTGAAAAAATTTAATGAAGCGATAAGAATTAAACGAAGTCGTGAAATTTATGTTAAAATCGATTTTTAAATAGTTATAGTAAAATTATTGTTATTGAAAAATCCCACTTTAACTTGGGTGACAACAAAATTTTACCACGTGTTAGTAATTTCTATTTTATACAATTTGCTTTTGTCAAAAGATAGTTGGCTAAAACACTTTTTTATCTTGTCCAGAAAAAATCAAACCTACTTTAGGTTAAATAAATTTTAAAATAAATGCATTTTTAAAAGTTTAACAGATTTATTAATAAAAAATAAGGCGTTGACAATTAGAGCGAATCATCACACAAACCAAAAATAGATAAAATATATTTACAATAACATAAAACCTATTTATTATGGCAAGTGTGGACTAATAACTTATTATAAGATGCTAACAGCTCACTTAGTTCACTTTGGCAATAATAAATGAATTTTATTCTCATAAACGAATATTTAAAACTCTTTTTTATTTCTGGGAGTGTTCGCTCTGGTTCTTAACGCCTGAAATAAAGTAGTAAAAGATAAAAAGTCTAAAAATTAATATTTATTTAGATTTTTATGTGTTTGACCAGAACTTATGTAACGTTTTAGTGGATGGTCAAATAACCCTATTAAAATATTACACCCTAATTCTAGACCATTTTGATATTGCGAACACTTAGTATAAGAACAGCATACATTTAATTAGGTCAGTTTAAATTAAGAAAAAAGTAAACCAATGTTTTAATAAAACAATGAAAACAATCAGTAGTTAAGACTTTCAAAGTTCCAATCTGCGAGTTAAACAATTTCCTAAATCAAAATAGTAATTAATAAACAAATAAATGGTCATGCGTGTAGTACTAACATAAAAAAATAACCCTAAGTTTAGTATTATCCAGACAATTTTAGAGAAAGATAGAGAAGAAACCTGTAAACTATGGGTGTTCTCATTGTCGCCGGCTACAGATTAAGACAGGGGGACGTTCGCCTTGTATATATTATAAGATGGTAAAAAATAATTTTTATTTGGTTTCAAACAGGATTTTTATTTATTTTTAAAAGTAATTTTGCTATAAGTGTCCAATACCCCATTTGAGTAACGTACCCCAGGTGACGTATTTGGTCCAGAAAAATACGTTGCCACAATACTATTATCTTGATATGATATAATATGATGATATTATACGCAAATTTATGTGGATTCGTTTTTACCTTAGAAATGTCCAGTTTCATCGAACTTTCTTCCAACTTGTTCTTGCACTACATCTGCTTGTACCACACCTGTCTAAGCATTTTTTAATACACAATTTACTTAACATGTTACAAAAACTTGTTGTTGATAATTATTTCTATAACTTGTTTGACAGCTTCAAATGTCCTTATTTAAATATTCAAAAGGGCAACAAGCAACACCCTATTTTTTTAACAAATCTTTTATTTGAATTGTAGATTCCTTTGACCATTCCATCTGTAGGCGAGCATGCGTCGGTGATCTAACAAAATGGGTATCTGGATTCAATTTGGCAAAAAATATTTACATAATTTACCTAATTAGTTATTTAATTTCAGGAAAAATACATTTTGGTATATTAAAGAGAAAAGTTTTGACTTTTAAAAGCTGGTAAACATGGTTTATTTACTGCTAAATTAAATAATAGTGTCTAATATATACAGCACAATATTTCATTAGATCGATTAGATTAGCTTTGAGGTGGATTGTAATTCTCTAACACTGCAACCAGCTCAGGTTTATTGTGTATCGTCCATCCATATGTTAGAGCACACTATTCAAGCCGGTCTTTTTAATCAGACTCCACAATCTTAAAACTGGCATCTTGGTAAATGTTGCTGCTTTAGTTTTTCCTCACCCAGCCTTGAACACCGACAAAGGGCTTCGCAATAGAATCATATGTGTTCTGCGGTTTATTCTTCTGCATAATATACGTCTAATAAATGCTTAAAGAAGTCTGATTTCTGGAGAACCTAGGTAAGCTGGATGTCCAAGTACCATAGCACCTAGAGTGCCAGATTTTTAGATGTATAGACTAAGGTTTCCCTTAAATTCTATTAAATCGGTAAACAAACAAAACTTTTTAAATAAATAGAGGTTGCACAATGTTTTTAAATTTAGTACAAATATTTTAATGACGCACTTTTTGACGTAAAATACAATTTTTCTTTTTAAAACATTTTTTTTGTCATTTAGCTCTAAACAATATATTTGATTTTATTGACATTCTTTTTTTATCTTTGAACATTTCACGAAGGCTAAAAGGCTAAATACTAACGTACCGTGGGTATCTTAAGCAAGGTAAGAGAGAGTTTGTGGTCAAGGGACTTAAATACTTGAAGATTTAGGCTGGGGTGGGGTGGCAAGGAAAGACCTTTCCGTGCAGCAGAATCCACATTCTAGAAACTCTAGGAATGAAAAATCAAATAGGGTGGGGAGTTCGGCGCCTGTCCAATTGAAGTGTATAGAGATGCATGGACTGCATGCATGCACCACGAGTTGCTCTGTTGAAAACCGTGAGTGACGAATTATACTGGACAGTTCTTTAGTGAAGAAGCCATGGAAGTACCTATAAAAAGAGCTCTTCCTTGAATGGAATCAAGAATGATAGGGGTTATGGGTGACGCTATGCCTTTGATATGAGAACAATATTACAAGGTAGGTCGGATTTGGGACACATATAAAGTGTAAAAAATTAAAAGAGGAAAAATACTTTTTGGCTGAAAAGAGAAATACAAGCTTTTTTAAACTTCCGTGGCTATGGATACAATGTGTTTATGTCAGTAAAGGTTATTTTCAAATGTAATGCCCACAATATTGAAAGTGTCTTTGTTTTGCAAGACTTAGCCGCTCATAAGTAAAGGATGAGTATTTGCTGACTCTTTTCGCGACAAGGAATATAATTGTGTTTTGGACGCATTAAAATGGACGAGATTTTTGGCGCCTCAATCCAATAATAAATTATTAGGCTAAGAAATTGGTTTGGGAACCTGAAAACTGGACTGACGGGTACTATCGTCGGCAAAACTATAAATGGAATTAGTTGTGGACCATACAAGGTCGTTTATGTGAGAAAGAAACAATGTTGGGGCCATTACTGAGTCCTAAGGCACTTCAGCGTTTACTTGGTGAAAGCTTGAAGAGTATCCATCCACAATAACTGATATACGTCGATTAAAGAGGTAACTGGAGAGCCGAGTACAGAGGTTAGTTAAAAGACCGTAGAAGGGAAGTTTATTAAGGAGCGCGTCATGCCAGACCTGGTCAAAAACTTTGGATATATCAAAAGCAACGATCTGAAACTCACCTAGAAACTCAAGAGACTTGTTCCAGCAGTGTGATACGAAAGAAAGAAGATCTACTGTAGATTTTTGTGGCGAAATACATAGTGTATGTCATGCAAAATTTTGTGTTTATCTAAATACATAAGGATTTGTAAGTAATGAATTCTCTATTACTTTACAAAAAACTAAGAGAAGTGAAATAGGTCTATAGTTAGATGGAAGAGATTTGGATCCTTTTTGAGAATAGATTGAACACGTCGCTTTCCGGCTTTCCAGATGGGATGTTTGATGGGTGGGTCAAGGGTTGAATTGGTAGCAAATTGTTATGCAAATTGTTCTGCATTTCCTTTGGGGGTAAAAGCAGTTTTACCTTTTAAAGTTAGTGGTAAAAAGAACTGGTACAATAATTTCTGCATATGTTTTTTGCAAAGAATCAGAAATATTTACTGCCATTTTAGTAAGAGAAAACTTTGGTTTTTATGCAAACATTGACAACGACCTTTTATTTAGTTATCGATTACTATAAATGTCTCATCATTTAAAAATCCTATTCATAACTTTTTAATAATAAAAAGCAATATTTATGGTTTATTGTTAAAAGCTTTTTTAAAAAATTAACCATACATTAATAGCATTAAAATGTGTCGTTCAAGTATAAAAAACAAATTTAAATAATAAAAATAAATACCTAGAATTAATAATTACCAAGTAAAAATTAATTGAACCGCTAAATTTACTACAATATTAATTAAAAAAGATACCTTTATTATTCAAAGATTTTCTAAAACTCCACTATAGTTGCCTATACCCATGTTTTTTTACAAAAATGTTGCTTTTCGGACACAATAACATATACAATAAAATTAAAAACTATTTATTGTTATTTAAACTATGTCCCACAATAATAAAAGAGTTTTATTATTTATTATAAAGGCTACTAAAAAACAATCTAAAGCTATACTTGTCGTGTCGCAGCCATGTAAGAAAGTACAAATCTAAAAATTATTTTGCCTAAAACTACGTTTTTTTTTATATAAAAACTATACTTTAACATATCTAGTAAGTCATGTTTATTTTAAGAAGTAATTTAAATTAAGCAATAAAAACCACAATGCTTTTCCCATGTAACCTTCTCTGTAGCAGTTTTTGAGATCCCTGTAATAAACATCGAAAAAACTTACCCTGCACACACCTATAAGAGACACCTTACATAAAAAATTATTATAATAATTTTTTTATATTTAAGTTTTCTCACATAATACCTACGTGTTAAGGGATATTTTATCAAGGAAAATACGGCTTTGTTTGTGCAAATGAACCAAGAATTATGTCTTACGGAAAGATCTTATATTCTAAGCACAGGTTGTCGCAGGCTGTTCTTGAAATCCGGGATTTCTCCATCAGCAGGTCTTAGGCATAATTGTATACCCCACATGTTTTCAGATATATACGACCTGGTTTATTTTCCCCTTGTCATGTGTAATGTTTATTGCTGTGAAAGCCTAAAAGCTTTATTGTGGCCTAATAATTATTTAAAAAAGTGTTTTTTTTTAGAGAACTTATACAGTGTGTTTACGTAAGTTGGCGTCATATGGGAAACTTTTTTATTATCAATTTATAATAATTTAAAAAATATATTTTTATAAAAAAATCTGCATGGTCCAAAACCGAAAAGCAATTATCAGATATCCAATTTCATCAGTCGTCTACAAGGTATGGCCAAAAATGTAATTTTTGCTCAAGAGTTAAGTACCTGTAAGTTTACTAATATTGAAAATTGTTATAAAGAATAGATATTTGGAATTAAAAATTACTTCTAAATATGCAATATTGTTTATTTACAAAAAAATGTATATTTTTAATTTTTTTCTGCGATAATGGTGAAAAGTTAAGTTTTTACATTAGTACAATTCATTTCATAATTATAAGTTTCATAGGACAATTTTAAACATTTTTTTTAATTTAGGGACATCAAAATAAGACGAATGTACAATACACCGTACAAACTTAAATTTAATAAATAAATAAACAAAATTAAATATTTAGAAGAAGTTTTTAATTCTAAACATCTTTTTCCTCTAACAATTTTCGATATTAGCAAAAATACAGGTACTTTACTCTTTAGCAAAAATTACATTTTTGGCCAAACCTCGTAGATGAGTGACACAATTTAATATCTGATAATTGTATTTTAGGTTTTGGGCAATACAAAACTTTTTTAAATAAATAACCTTTTTTGGTAATAATAATAATAAAAATCGTTCCTATATGACGTCAACTTACGTAGACACACTGTATGTTAATAAGCAAAAATATATTTTACGCGCCACTAAGTATCCGAATGATTTACCAACATTTACTTTATACATACGGTATATCCCAGGATACGTGTTACAAGAGGACAAAATCATTTTTTAATTTTAAAATGAAATTTTGCGAAAACTGGTTCAAAACTAAAAAGTACAAAATTTTACTCCAATTGTAATATACAGGCGAGTTATAGCTAAAAATATGAAAAATGCCCGAAAGCTAACTACTTTTATTTTTAAAAAGTAAACAAAATTGTGTAAGTAAATGTTTAAAGCATTAGACTAAAAAATAAATTTAATTGGCAATTTTTTACACTACGCATACCAACTTAAATGTTTTTTATATTTTTTTTTTGTTTGCTATTTTAAATTCGGTTTTATCCTTAAATTTTCTAAGGGGGAAGTAAACCAAGATAGCAACTTTCCTTGTAAATTTCACAATAAAAATTGTTTTTATCAAATTGTTTTCCTTAAGGCTAATAGTATCTGATAGATACTTGATATGGTTCCCAAGTCTAACTTAAAATATGTACTGCCTTGTACAGAACTACATATTTAAAAAGGTATTAAATTTATAACTTTAAGACATGTACTTTAATAAAATGTTATTTTTTTGCCCACCAGGATTTGATAAATTAAAACTGTTATAATTAAGTTAAAATTAAAATAATATTTAAAGGCTGCTGCAACCAAAATGCACGATGTTTATTGTAAATAAAACAAAAGTTTTTAGAGAATTGTCCTAATATTTTTTATGATGACAATTATGTTTAAAACAAAATATTGGCCAAATGCTCGCTACGGCTTCGGTGGAATACCTTTATCCGATGGTTCATATTTTCAATGACCTAGACATACCCAAACAGCAGACTGACATTATTGACATCTCTGTTTAGTAATTTTTGGTCATATTTGGTCAGCAAAGGTTTTCCAAACATGACATTAGATTTTTATGAGCTAGTATGACAAAAAAATGACGTCACTTCAACGACGTCAAAAACATGTCATTAAAAGGACGTCATAATTTTGGTCTAATGACCTCTTATGACCAAAAATTACTAAAAATTGACGTCATAATGACATCAGCTTGCTGCTTGGGTAATTGAGTTTTAATGTCGTTTATGTGCCGAATTATCTCATTCTTCGTAATTTTTTAACAAACAGATTTTTCGCATTTAGGCAAATTAGAGAGGTGATTGTTGAAAACCGAATGCATTCATAAAAAGTGATTGTTTGGTGCGGTTTATGGGCTGCCGGCATCATTGGAACGTACATTATCGAAAATGAAATAGCCAAACAGTTACCGTAAATCTTGTGGCCAGAAATTTAGAATTTAGACCTGGACATTATGTGGTTTTAACAGGATGGTACCACTTGCCACACAGCCAACGAAACAATGGCTCTTTTACTCGGGAAATTCAATAGCCGTGTTATCCCATGTCGTGGCGATGTTAATTTGCCACCATGATCATGTGCTCTTACACCTTTGAACTTCTTTCTTTGGGGACATTTAAAACAAAACTGTACGTCAATAAGCCAAAAACAATTTAAGAACAAAGGGATCTGTCACATTAAGAACATTGAATCTCAATTATGACTCAGATTCATTGAAAATATGGACAATTGGATAGAGGTATGCCACCGAAGGCGTGGCGAACCTTTGGCAGATATTTTGTTTCACAAATAATTGTCACAATTTTTTTATTATAAAATTGAAAAATATATAAAATATTAAAAACAAAAATATTATTTTCCGAAAGTTTTTGTTTTTTTTTTACAGTTAACATCGTGCGTTTTAGGTGGTCCTTTTATGTTTTATTCCTTACAAAAATAAGGAATTATCAGGCAAATTGTTTGGTTATTGCTTTATGTCAGAAAGGTATTTGATTTCATTAGCTAAATCCCTTGTTAGGCAAGCTTGTTTGTGAAATGGAGAAAAACTTCCTTGTAAATTTTGTTGCGATGATTCTTATTTGCATCTTGTTAAAAATGTGGATATATTTTTTTTCTAAAGGAATAAAAATTTTATATATTTTTTTAAATAAATTTTAAAAACCTCTATTAAATTTTAAGGTTAAGTATATATATATATTTTTTTTTCTTATTGCAGTTAAAAATGTCAAGGGCATTTTTCTGACCAAATTGTACTAACATAGAAAGCATTATTTCCAAGATACGATGTTACACTTTTTAAAAAAATTTAGTTGCTTTCTAATATCTTCTACAATTTCTAATGGAAAATTACTAACATTTGGCTGTGTTTTCTGTTCTTATTTTGGTTTAACAAGCTTATTGTTTTTGCTACAATTGACAGTGTTATTTGATGCTTATTTAGAACGGACCTAATTCAATTTTTTAGGCCATTGGCTTCCTAAATAGCCCATCACAAATATTTCTAACCGAAAAAATGTATGTCATTGGTTTTTGCTGCTATTTTTATGTTTGTTTTGTTTAATTAAGCAAATTAAAAATGTAGCCCTTTTGTGACTGTTTTTTTCATATTTCACCTGGAATTTTTTGAGAAAAAAATTGAAATTAAGTGAATATAATCTGTTTTTTCGAAAATTAGGCAACATACGAAAAAAATCAGTAAATCAAAAGGCTTTATTTTTATTAATCTACTTTAATTAAAATATTACAAACGCCCGAAGGCCCGTGGCGTACAGATTTTTATCAGAATTATTCGTTTAGGTGCCATTGGATGGACTTGAGAAATGTAAATGAAGAGATGTTAGAATAATTAAATTAGCCCATTAATGCTTTAAATGGTACTGTCAAATTTTACTAAGATGGGTAAAGGAATTTTAAAGATATTATTAAATACCGATTTTATAAAAACGTTTAACTCCCTGTACGTTCAATAATAAAAATATAATAAAAAATATTTTAATTTTGTGCTTTCTTCAGACAAATCTAATTTCTAGAATAATGGCTTAGTAAACAGACATTGCTATATCATAGCCTACTTAAATTTAAAAAAACAATTGAAATAAAAATATGGTAAAACCAAATTCACTAAAAAAGTATAAAATATAGGTATAGGCAACCTATACACCATTTAAAAAATATTTTGTTTGTCATTAGATTGTGTAAAAATATACAGGATGTTTCATTTAAATTAAGAAAGATATTGCTATTTAATTTCCTGAAAAATTAAAATTCTTTTTGATCACCCTGTACAACATCTGATCTCGATATGAACTGAAGAATGGCAAACTTGGTCTAATCTGGAAACAAATTTTAAAGTTTAAAGAGTTTATAATGTTAAAATAAAACTATTTTAATTTCACTTCTGCATTTTGAAAGAAAATCATACATATATCACAAAAATTAATAAAATTAGACTATTTGCTTACTTAAATTTAGGTTTGTTTTTTTATGTAGAATCTAAAACCATCATAAAATATAGGGGTTTTTATTTAAAAAATATAACTTTCATAAGTCACACTTTTTTGAGACACCCTGTATAGACCGAAATAATTTTAGACTGTAGCCTTATCTGACCTCTATATGTTCCCCTATTCACTTTTTTTAAACCCTATAATAATCCAGCTACAGACTGTGTCGAATATGGGGGCTACCCTGTATTTTGTTTAATTTTATATTCCTAGAAAACAAATAAACTGTTATAGGATAAGCAGATGTGATAACCACGACATTGTTTACAATTATTTTAAAAAGAAAATTGTTTTCCATATGTGTTTAATTCTTTGGCGGTCATTGTATATCACCTTATTTTTAAAATGTTGCGGTTATATAACCTGACGTTACCACGTATAAGAAATTTAAATGTTTAAATAAATAAAAAAAACATTAATTTTGATCCTGATTTCAAAGGCAAATTCTTTGGTTGTTCGCCCGTGGTAAATCCAGGGTAAGCGTATTTGATATCGCTAACAATAGACCTTGTTAGGCATGCACGTTTTCGGTCTGGAAAATAACTTTCGGTGTGGGATTTATGCTTGGATTTTCGTGTGTCTTTGTAAGAAAAGAATTTCTAATAAGCCTATTGCGTTCAAAAGAGGGGTTCTAAATTTTAAATTAAAAAAAAATGTTATTTTTTCCGACTAAAAGTAAGTTATATTATGCTTAGGGTAATTTCCTAAATTTACTTGGCTATCCGATTAGGCTTTACACTTGATCACTTTGGAGTGATTATGCTTGTGTTTTAATAACAACTGTTTAAAAATGTAGATATACAGTATTATTGTGATTTTAAACTAAAAAAAAAAAAAAGATTTTTTTCTTAGTGACTGTTTCGAAAAAAGTTTATTTTATAATTAGGCAAAAAGCGTGGTAATCAGAAATAAGTGAAAAAAGGCGTAGCTAGCTTACTTGAGTATTTAAAGTAAATAATTAAAAATAGGTAATGTTTATTAGCAGTTGCAAGAAGAACATATTTGTGTACCCGGGAAATATAGGTCCTTGTAGTTAGCGACTAACCATAATTTTGGAAAAATCGCTAAAAACCTTGGTTATTTTTAAATAAAAACTTTTTTAAACAGTGCAATAGGGTTATTTTGCAATCCTGTTGTTTTTGATCGTATTTTAAGTTTCATTTAACATAATTCATTTTTCAGTCGTTTTGTTACGCTTTTAATTCCGATTTGCTTATAAGATTATAAAATGCACACTATACGTAAGATTTTAACAATAATACAGTGCTTAGTGTGCCATACTAGCGATTCAGCCCGTTCTAAAAACGTTATTCGACCCCTCTTTAAAATAAACTTTTAAATATGGCATAGGCACACACTTTTAAAAGATCGTGTAAATATCAACAGACGACATTTTATATTTTTTAAACCATGAAAAGTTATAGCAAAAACTACATTTATGCCCAGTTTTAGAAAAGTAGTTTAGGCTGTGGTTTAGTTGAACTTAACTGGAATTTAAACCTGTCTATTTAAAATATATTGCTGTCACAAAAATTCCAAAAGTGACAACAATATAATATAAATGGATAAAAAGGTCCTCGCTTTAAAAATAATCTTGCCTTCTAAATGTCCAAACCTTACTAAATAACGCCCTTGATTTCTTAACTTTCCGCCATTTATTCCACAATTTTTCCGCCCGTCAGTGTTGCGCCCTGGTGTCTTGCAACACTTGCACCACCCGGGAGACACGACCCTGACTACCAATAGGCTATTAACTATGTACTTCAAAAAGAAACTACAATATTTAAGAAGTTTTGTTATTTTATATGATCAATGCACCCTTAAATATGAAAAAACCGCGAACCATTTAGAGGGGTGCGTTTTTGAGAACGGGCTGAAAACATCCACATCCCAGTTTTTTTGAGCTTTGTTCGAAAACTACGACCCTTTTTCCAGGTAGTAGCCAATAGAAAAGTTGTAAAAAGTTAAATATTTTATCAATTTTCTTCTGGAAAAGTTATTTTTGACAAAAATATGCTAAAAAATCGAAGCAAAAAAACATAAAAACACGCGCGTTTTTTTTGTATTTTGCCCTATAACTTTTTTCATGGGGGTTCATGTACGCTTTATATATTGCTTGAGCAAGCAGTTTGGGAACATCGGCGAGTAATAAAATAACAAAACAAGCAGTATTAGTCACGCATGTTTACATGCCGGGGTTTAGCTAGATTGTCTCTTTTCCTCACATTGTCTATGTGTCATCTTATTTAGCGCAACCTGTATATGAAAAAAAAATCTATCCTTTCTTTTCAAAATGACGGTAAGTAGAAGTCTTTAAGATTTATAGTATTTAGGAAACAAGTTTTTAAAGTTTGCCACTCACACCATTTTTGGGCAATTTTACTTATTTTGTCGTAAACATTGTTCTACGCATTTTAAGTTATAGGTAATGGAATATTCAGTTAAAAGGAAAAACACTAACCTTTTAGTTAGTCTTTTGTAAAATGTTTTAAGACTGATTATAGGTAAGATATGCTTCTTTAAATTTTGCTACTTTCAAGGATTTTTGTAACCTTTACGTATATCTTTTTAATTTCTCATTATACTTTTTTTTCTTGTGCATTTAGGTATATATGATGCAAAATAGAGAAGAAGGCTTATTTTTTAACCTTTAAAATGTACGTAAAATGTATTGTTTAAAATAGAAAACAGTTATAGAACGGTTGCAAAAATAGGCAAAATTGACCAAAAATGATGTGAGTGACAAACTTTCAATAATTGTTTCTCAAACACTATGAATTCCAAAGACTTTTACCCAGCGGTATTTTACAGAAAAAGGATAAAAGTTTTTTTCTAAGGCAATGCACGTAAATAAATTTAACCTCCATAAAAAAGTAATATGGCAGATTATAAATGAAAAAGAGAAAAACGAAATTTTTCGTGTTTTTTTTTTTTGATTTAATTGTTTTTATTTTATTCTGTGGGCATCATTTAAAAAAAATCATTTTCCACAAATTTTCTCCTAACTATTTTTTTAGCAAAACCCAAAAATCCGAAAAGGGGATATTTTTAGTTCGTTCTTAAAAACACACCCCTTTAAATTGTAGCACCGATAGGTTTTTTTAGTATTGGTGGCCATTGACCCTTTGAAACAATAAAACTCTTTTTAACATTGTTTTTTCTTTTAACCCTCTTTTTGTCAATTGATCAATAGCCTACAAAGAACTTCTACATTTTATTATTTAGCGCTAATATGAATACAAAAATTTTGGTTATCCCCTAATTATTAAGCAAACTATTTTATTTTTTAAAACTTGGTGTGGATGTTAATAACTTAAGAAAAAGATTTTTTTTCTAATAAAAACTTTGCGATAAGGTGTATTAAAAACTTCTTGCCATCAAAGTTGGAAACTGAGCACAAAAGTTTGAAATTTGTGTAGCAATAATCTTTTTCCTAAAAGGTTTTTTTAAGAGTTTAAGACTTAATTAAAATAAAAAGTAAAAAGTGCCAGGGAACCTTTTAGGATATAAAATAAATATGTATATTTTTTAGAATTATGCTATACGACCTAAATAGTTTTAAATTTACAGAAAATATTTACACACAAATAGATACTTTAGTTTTACCCTAAATCACCCATTTATGGTTTAAAAGAAAATTATAAAAAGTCTTTTTATTTAAATTAACGGAAATTTTGTTTTATTCAAAATACAACCCATTTTTTTTAAAGATGCTTTGGTTTAAGATTGGTTTAAAATAATTATTCTCTTAATTATCTTAATAGTTTTAAATTTTAAATCCAAGACATAATTTAAAAAGACCCATTACAAAATAATTTTTAGCATATATGCCCAAATTTTAAAATGAAACTCAAAAATAGAAAATAAATTTAACATTTGCCCAATCTCTAAAATACTATAAGATCTAAATTAATAAAAACAAAACCATAAAACGTAGCTGAATGAAAATACAAAAACGTTATTTATAAAATACCTCGTAATTAAAATAAACTTCACATAGATCAAACTTGTAGACTATTACCTAAAGGCCATAAAAAAAAGCACAGAAAATTTCTTCGAAAACAAGAAAATTCAACAATATGTTCTGAAAAACGCTAAATTTTTAGAATTTTCTTAGGTTAAAGCCTAAACTTTAATACTTTAAAACTTAATATCATTTAACTTTTTAAGTTTTATTCTATTAAGTGGTTATTTTTTCTTGATAACGATGTTTTTTTGTTTTTGGTGACCGGCCAGTTCATAGGGGTCAATAAAGCCATTTATTACCACTGAACAAGTTTTGTATAAAAATAAAAATGTTTTTAATACATATTTGTTTTTATAGGGCGCAATTAATTATTATTTTAAAATCCCATGGTCACTTTAACTAAGTTAAAAAAACTTTTTTTTTTAATAAGAACTTTTAATGCACACTTTCCTTTAAAGTTAAAAGCAGGGTAAGAAAGTTTAGAAATTGGGTAACCAAGATTTCTTTCCTAAAAAGCTTTTAAAAATATTTTATGTTTAATTATAATAAAGCAGGAAAAATGAACAAAAAACGTATCTATCTAAAAAGCTTCTTAGAAACAAGGCGCATTTAACAACAACGTAAAACATGAGTAATACTAAAAGAATTTGGGACCAATGTCTTTATTTCAACTATTGACACAACTTTTCGGACAGACCTATCTCTGTCCGTCAAGTGTAAACTAATGCTAATTCTTAAAGCTACTAAGTTTATAAAATATGGTAGAGCATTAAGCCGTGACGAAGTTTAGTGCGATCAAGCGTAAGATTGTTCACTAGGACGCCAGCATTGGTGCGCTTAAGGAATGTAATCAAAATTGTCAGTATCTTCACACTTGGTTTACTTAATATATTTTGGTTGTTTTTGATGACGACCGCATCTTCAAATTTGCGCTTTTTCCAATGAGGTTCTCTTTGAGCAACCCGCGCACGCTTCACTTAATAACATGTTTTTTAGTCAGTGATCCCAGACTAAGATGTTTCGTTTTTGCGTATAATGCTCCCCGAACTTCCTACTTTGTTCGTTTTTTATCCCTAGATTGTAGAACCTGCTGCCCCCGGAGGTATATCCTCCCCACCCCAAATCTTTAAGTATTTAAGTCGTGTGTTAACAAACTCCTTCTTACCTCGCTTAAGACCAACGTACGTTAGTATTTTGGCGTTTAGCCTTCGTGGATTGTCCAAAGATTAAAGAAATCCGTTGCAGCAGTAATCAGATCATTACCTTACAAAAATATTCTTATAAAAAGAGCAAGTTGAAAGAGAAAATAAATTTGCAAATAAAAATTAAAAATAAAACGAGAAAAAATCAAAATAAAAAGAATTAAGATTAATTCAGATGATAGGTGGTGCTATTTGATACAGATAGTAAGCCCGACGCCCTAATAGGAAATATGTGGCATTCTGTTTTTAAATAATGCTCATTGGAAAACATGGATCCAGTGCCTTAAGGGGTTTTATCCACTTAGAAGACCGAAAAATGCAAGATTTTTTTCTAAAAAGCCCATTTGATTTAATAATTTAAAATTTTGTACACAATATCCTGTATAATACTTTTAATAATATTTAATACTATTTAATTTGTCCAAAAAATTATTTTGAAAGCCTCTGTAGCCGATGTCCGGGAGCTTCATTAAAAAAGACGTTTTGCGGTGACCACTATTTATATCTCTGGATTGGATTACCTAAAATTAAAAAACCTGACGTACCTAGTTTCAGAATTGTATAATCCATAAATTAATCGAAGGAATAAGTAAAAACCTTTTTTTTATTTTCTGTTTTCTTGGATTTCTGTAAATTTTTTTATTTATAAATTCTTGAGCATAAGTCCCAAATAAAAACCTTTTCCAATATTTTTCTTAAAAAGTAACATATATTTCTTCCAAAATTGACGTTTTGGCGAAATTAGCTTTCATCAGAATATTATATCTTAACCCACACACATTTTTAAAAAACAATATGGACTTGTCTTAAGTAAAAAAAAATAGAAATATTTAAGACCATGGTTTAAAGTTCAACAAATTATAAGGAAATTGGCCATTACCTTCGTTACTAAAAGGCCGGTAAAATATGGTATAAACAGCAACCAGAACCTTAGGTTTGACAACCGCGGTATTAGGGGGATTGGTTTTAAACCATTCCATATACGTATATGTTAGCTATCACAGAAGAGAGTGGAAATTTTTCCCTTTTATTTATACCGCGATATCTTTTTATAGTTGACCTTTAACCCAAGTGTTATTTACGGAATTACCCTAAATTTTAAGCAAGAAAATTCCTCTTAAATTTTTTTGTATTTAATTTAAAAACACCCTCTCCGTATATAAGAAAATATGATGTATTTATACTTAGCAACTCTGTAAATGTTTTTAAAGTTTCTATCGTTGGACCCATTACCTAAAAGTTAGTCATCGAAAGCGGAAAAAAGTAATATTTGTTTTTTGTATATATTCATTTAGATAAAGTGACGTAGTAAAAAAGAACTTTAATATTATTTTAGACGAATATAGAGACATATTTCTTTTATAGTAAAGTTCAAAACTTTTCCGTACAAAAAGAAAAAGAGTAAAATGTAACCCCAGATTAAGTACATTGTTTCCTTTTAGCTATAAAAGGTCTTTGCAAAAATATTTTATTCATGTTGTCAGTCACATAATGCATTTTAAGAATATAGGAACTTTTTATATTGTTACTTAATGAAACAAACAGTAGACTAACAATAAAGCCATTAGCAATAGGAAAGTAAGTAACTTTTTAAAAGAAAATATTATTTGGTAAAGCTTCAAAAGTACCCAGCGTTAAATTACAAATATAGATCCTCCCCAACTTTATTTTATTGTACAAAATAAGGTTAAATTACAATTTTTGGGTTAATGTCATGATTTCTAAACTATTAAGCAGATTTTTATTATCTTATAAATTTTACAAGGCATGCAAAAAAAGTATGTTATTTTTAAACTGATAACCCTGTATGTGTATTTTTTAAATATCTTAAAAGATTTTTATCCGGTTAATTTAAACATAAAAATATGGATCAAATAACGAAAATTTCTACAAAGCCAAATTTTGGTTCAGGATGGCGCCTTTTCGTTGACCCAGTAGGATATAGCGAAAACTAAAAGATATAGAACAAACCTCATTGCGCAATCTCCATTAAAAATTTTAAAGCAAATTCAACGGAAAAAGCTAAGGCTAATTTGATTCGTTTTGGAGATACAGAGTGTTTTTCAAATTTTGTCAATTTGGCCAGGCACTTGTTACTCGCTTGATATTAAAGATGGAGAAAAAATGTAAAAAGAAACGTTTTAGGAATTTTTACGTAAAATTCAGTGGCTGGCCTACATTTTTTCCATTGACTTTTATTTTAAAGTTATAACACAAGCTCTTTTTTTTTTAATGGTTCACCCAGTACATTTTATTATCAATAGACAGGTCTCCCTAAAAGCAGTATACTTATACATTTGGGCGACATTTCGAACAGAAAACCATCATCATTCACCATTTTGCCATTACAATTAACGACTTTACCCCAAACGTTCAAAGAAATTTTCGTTTGCAGGTAAGTATGCAACCATTTTTTATGACAGGCAACGATAAAGTTCATAGGGGCGTTTGATTAAATTAAATGCTTTATTTTATTACGTATAAGTAAAAGTATGTAAATAACCTAAATTCTTGTAGCTTGTTAGTTAAATTAAGAATAAATAATTTATAAAAAGAAATAAGAATAAATAGTAATAGAAATAAATAAATGCACACTTACCTTTTAATGGAAATTTTTAAAATCGTTTGGAATAAAAACATAATTTTTTATAAATAAAATAGTGGATGTAGTTTTTTGTCCGAAACGTCGCATAAATGTAAAGTGTGATATATCGTTGTATTTAGAATCCTATACGAGTGTAATAAGTTTAAAGCCAAATATTCCGCCCATTTAAAAGAAAAAAATTGATGATAGTGGCTCAAAGACGAAACGTCGGATTTTAAATTTAGTGACATCATTTTATAGAACAGAAAAAGTGACAATGTTATGTGTCGTTAGTTTTAAAATGTCGCTTTAAATAAACCGAGAAATCAATTAAAACTGTTTCGCAAAATTTCGGTTTTTGTTCAATAATTCCGGAACAGCTGCTAATGTTTAAATTTTTAAAACAAAATATTGTTAAGCATAAGAATGTGTAATTTTGCCCCAATTTAACCAACCCTGTATTTCTTACCGTTTCCGAGATCCTAATGGTGTTTCTCGAATTTGTAACAGCCTGTATACTTTATTTATCATATTTAATTTGTAATAGTTTCGGAAATATAGCCATCGTCCGGAATTCTAAAATAAAATTGCATTTTTAAAATAAAACACCCTCTATAATTTATCACTATTAAAAAGATATTTTAAAGACCTTTAAGAATTTACCACATTTAGAATTGTTTTCTCTAACAGTTTCAAAAATAAGAGCATTTAAATCTTATTGCATATATTTACTATTTTTTGCATTAATATGGTCACATTTTTAAAAGTTTAAAAGCTAAATATATCAAATGTGGTATTTTGTTGGAAATATCTTTGCAACGGCAATATAACATACTGGGTGGTTTGTTAAAAAAATCCTGATAATGAGCATGTTTCCAAAACTATTAAAAAATTGATGTATCAAATGTGGTATATTTTATAACTTTTGAGGAGAGCTTTCTATTGGTAATAAAATATACAGAGTGTTTCATTTTAAAAACCCAAGTTTGTGTTATAACTTTAAAATAAAAGTCAATGATAAAAACGTGGGTACGCTACTAAGTTCTACGTAAAAACCCCTCTAACTTTTCTATTTACATTTTTCTTCTATCTCTAATATCAAGCCAGTTACAAGTGCCTGGCTAAATTGAAAAACACTGTGTATCTTCAAAACGAATCA
Organism: Listronotus bonariensis; assembly: GCA_014170235.1. Classification (NCBI taxonomy): domain Eukaryota; kingdom Metazoa; phylum Arthropoda; class Insecta; order Coleoptera; family Curculionidae; genus Listronotus; species Listronotus bonariensis. The sequence goes on from JACEGR010001164.1 coordinate 165,038, forward strand.
AGTAAGCCCTGATTTACTTATACCACCGACTTGCGCAATCAGATTGGTTCTATCTCTTTTAGATTTCGCTATACCCTGCAAGGTAAACGCAAAGATGCCGCGCCACCCTGTACAGTCCATGGGTTTACCGCTACCAATAAAGAGCCAAAAGTCTTCATAAATTCTATGTGTGCTCTGACACTTATTTACCGTCAATGGTCAACATTTTCGGTTTTTGGGATTTTTCCGAAAAACTGTCAGCTTTATTAAAAAATACGTCAAATTAAAGTTGTATATTTAAGAATTCTTTATAAAAATGGTCTACTATTTAGGATAGATATTGCGCTTATAAGAATCACTATCTACATGATATGCACACATTTCCACACCATCTGTGAGGTAGCGTAGGGTAGGGCGGGGCTAGTTGAGCAATTTTTCACTTAATCGGTTATAGCTCCTCAAAAATAAGTCTTAATGGCTTATAATGCATACTGATGGATTAGCAATTTATCCCTTATTAATAGTGTCCATAGTAATTTCTTTCTAATAAGTCGAGTTTAGGAGCTACATCTGTTTTAATGTAGATAGTCAAGTATGCCCAACGTACCCCATAGGTGGGGTAAGTTGAGCAAGGGTATGGGGCTAGTGGAGCACTTAGAAAGTATAGTTAAATTATGGCTTGAATATTGATACATTTACAATAAAAATACATTTTGACAATTTTTCTTTTATATTTATAATCTTACAGTGAGAAAACAACAAATCTCATTAATAAAACAGCAACGTACCTAGCTTAGGTTAACTATTGAATTTAATACCTAAGAATTCATCTTCGATTTATAAACTTTTTAAGCAGTTTTATTTTGCTTCTCTTGTAATGCCTGCATCTGTTAAAATTGCAGCTATTCTCTATCTTCTGTTTAATTTGGCTAATTTTTTGGACCAGCCTTTGGGTATGGTCAAACTATTTCCAGAGAAAATTTATAAGTTAGATAGGTCAGCTCGTTTTCTTTGTTGTTTGTACAAAGTTCGGGTTGCAGCCTTTTAAAATCTTCAATAGAGTCTAATAGTCATACTGTTAAGTATGTTAAGTCCATATCCTAAAAAATAATAAAAAAACATTTTATATTTAAAACCGTGGGGTTAGTTGGGCAACTGTAGCTCAACTAATCCCAACCTGAAATTTTAAAGGAAAAGTAAATTCACTAAAAACCGGTTGGAATTATATCCAAAATCTTTATACATATTAAAACTGCAATAAATTTACTTAAGATTTACACTTACCTGATTGACGACCGAATACATTTAACTATCACAGCTAAAAATTTTCGGCTTGCAATTATTTTACTTTTTAATCGCAAAAGAAACAATGTGCACGGATACTTTTCTCGATCGCCGCGTCACCACTAGTGGTCGCACAATGAGTTCCCCTTGCGCATCCCCTTCTTTATGCTATTTGATGCTTTCGCGTGCGGTCGATAGTTTTTGAGATATTTTAATTGCCCAACTTACCTCTATGCTCAACTAGCCCCGCCCTACCCTACTCGGCGCATTTTTTTAAATGTGGTTTCCCCGTAAGCTTACACCACGATCCTTTATGACGTTGAATTGATCGGACAAATTAAGTATCTAATTCCTTTTTATTTTGTTTGGAAATACATCTATCGAAATCTGAAAAAAAAATTGTGGTTGGAAAGCCCAAGAGGGAATTTCGGGATTTACTACAACGCGGTAGCTTGATGTACCGGAGGACTCCTTGTACCCAGTTAAGTACCTCCACCAAATATGAGCTTCGTTTACAGGGCCGATCATAAAAAACAAAAATATATCCATCATTTTTGAACGTGGTTATTTTTTAATTTTAAAGAAAAATACTTTAGGGATACCTAAAAATATATAATACGAGACGATTTCCACAAGCCGAAATAATATTAGTATATTTTTGACATATTTCAAAGTCCATAGCTGCTTTTTTCACCAATGAAAAGGTATACATTATATAATATTTTTTTAATTCTTATTATCCAAGCTTTGCAACCCAATTGCTTTCTATGACGCTCGAGTAAATCCTCGTTTAGCATCGTTGGGTCCCCTACTATATGAACTATGAACCTATATCATAACTTAATTTAGTAAAAATACGTACATAATTACAGAGTCACGAGTATTTTATCTATCATCTTGCACAAACAGCGTTTTGAAATTGAATCTGCATTGAATTAAAAAAAATATATATATTTTATGTTGGTATTTACTTTAGCTTTGAAACTAGATCCACGAACAACGATATGGTATGCAATACATTAAGGAATACCTACGCGTATTGTTAATTGAAATATATCTTTTAAGTTCATTGTTTTATTGCTATTAAGAAAAATCTACAAGTTTTATACAGGGTGTTGCAACACAAATGCGAACATCTTAAAAGACAATTTTTTGTTTAGATTAAAGGACAGTTTGCTGTTTAAACATAAGGACAAAATGTAATTTTTACGGAGATCTCGCTGTTTAAAGATGGCGAAAAATAATGTTTGTATTTTTTATTTTTAAACTGGTAAGTTATAGAATCAAAAACATTGATAGGAGTAAAACTTTTATAAAAAGACATTTTTTTGCATCTAGTACAAGATCCGAATAGAAAGTAACTTTCACCCATCTGTTTACCGGATAAAAACTGTTTTATATTAAAAAGAAGTATTTAAACAAGCGTGTCGCTCTGGGGTAGCCTAAAAATTATAATCAAAGCTTCATTAAATAAAAAAATAACCACAAAATTTTTAAAACGCCTTGTATAATAGCAAATTGTATTTGTTTTTTTAACTTGCTAATGCTAGGTAATAAAATATTTAATTTTAAGTTGTACAAAATATACCAAAACATTTTTTAAAATTTAACAATTTCACATAGCTTTATTTATAAAATTGAAAAAAAATCGGTGGCTTGTTAGTGTATTTATTTATTTGATTAATCATAGCCTTTATTATCATTTTTTAAGCAACCCTATACCCCTACCCTTTAAATATTATCTTAAATATAAAAACAGTTTCTATTCGATAAGCAGATGGTAAAGTTCCATTTTTATTCAATTAGTAATATAATAAATTTCAAATCGTTATTACTCCTAATAATATGTAATAGCAAAATGCGGCTCTTACCGTTTTGTAGGACAACTTTTTTGGGAAAAATGGCCATTTCACTTTGTGTAATTTTTCTCTTGTTTTATTCTACAGGGTGTAATAGAAAGACACCCTGTAGAATAAAAACAAGAGAAAATTTACATGAAATTTTTTTGTTTTTTTCAAAAAAGTTACCCTACAAAACGGTAAAAGCCGCACTCTGCTATTGTATTTTATTTAAAAATAATAACGATTTGAAATTTACTAAAAAAATTCCAGTTGCCGTTGAATTGAGCAGCAGTTTATATAAACAAATATATTGCTACAGTGTTGGCAAAAGATTATGGCTAACCAAAAAAAAATTAAAAATATTTTCTAGCTGAAGACAAACTAATACTAGGTTAAGAATGGGTTGGAAATCCGTTTTAAATAACTCCCAAAGGGATTTTAACTGCCGAAAAAAAATATTCATAGACTTGACGGCAATCGCCGAAATCAAAATACAGTTCAATATTAAATGTCTCTTTAAATCCGTGAGTTTTTGGCACTGAAAACCATAGCGTGCGTATGTTACTACCATTTTCAACATCCTGTTTTTGCAAAATAGGATTTTTGGTGGCTGCTTTAAAGACCAAACATAAATTGCAGCTAAATACAGGGTGATAAAACTTAATTTGGCACTATTGCTAACTTCTTTATTATCAGAGATACGAAGTCGAGTAAATTAGTGAAGTTGTAGTTTTTTCGGTGGTTAAATAAATAACCATGTATATTTTGCATTACTATAAAACAGATATTTTATTAGGCTTTAAAAAAATATAAAATTTTATATGTCTATTGCTTTTAGAAATATGGCTAAAAAATCTAAATAGTAGTAGATATAAAGTCCATTTTATCTACGACACTAAAATTATTAGCTTAGTGACTTATTGTTCAAAATAGCCCGATACTTCGGTTTTTGAGTAGAAGCAAATGCTTTATACAGTGAATAAAGTATGTCAACATTAGTAGATTTTTGAACAGACCCACCTCAAAAAGTCCTGCTGACACCCCCCACCCCCTTAAAGTTGGTTAAGGGATTGATATAGTTTTTTCTAATATCTTCTAAACGGTAAATCGTCCCCTTAGAATAACAAGGTTCTAACTGCATTTTTTTTCTAAAATAAGATATTAACATTTTCTGGTTCTAACTGCATCTATCTATCTATTTGTAAAACTAGTGTGGCCATCTAACGGTTAAATGCCAAAATAAAATTATTTCATAGTTCTATCTTCAACCACAACTAGATATTATAATATAACAAAGTTCTATCTGCGTGCAGTTAGAACCCTGTTAAAGTAAAAACGTAGTTACACCTGTGTTGTTGTAAAAAGTCAATAGAATCCCAATAGTTCGTTATTTTAACCTCTAAAAATAAGAAAACGCTGTATGACTACGTAAAAAAACGATTATGAAGAGAACAATAAAAATATTAAAACTAGGTAAGTACTAAGTACTAAACAACAAAGTTTCTTTCCTAAATTATGGAGAATTATTTATTTTAGCTCAAAGTCAATTTTATCAAGGAAATCAAGCAGTTAATAGTGCACAGGGAAGTGTTGAGCTTTTAACATTAACTGCGGAAGAAAGCAATAATTTGTCGTTCTATAATGATGTTGTAGTTGAAAATAATACATCTTTTAATTCTTTACAAGATATGGCAAATAGTGGTGAGATTATTGTTGAGTTTAAACAAGACTTAACTCCCTCTGTTGTAAGCGCGCACGAAATTGAAGAAGAACATAATAGTGTGGATATTATGGAAGAGTTAACTCAGAAACATGTGTCTTTAGAGACCGGGCAAGAACTTGGGGACTTTTTATTGTTAGAAAAGAACGAAAGTCGAAGAGATCTAGATATAGTGCTGACAGAAGAAGAGATCATAACAAAAGAATTAAACCTGGGTAAGTTTTTAAAACACATCATAGTTGCCTTCCTAAATTTATATATATTTTTTTTAATTACAGCTCAAATGCAACTTTATCAAGAGAATCAAACATTAAACAGTGCAGAAGGAAGTGTTGAGCTGTTAGTATTAGCTGCGGAGGAAAACAATACTGTATTAAGCCCAAAACATCAGGAAATTGCGACAGAAGTAGAGGTTACAACAAACGAATTAAATCTGGGTAAGTACTTAGTAAAAAGCCAACTTAGTTCCCCAAATTACTGCAAATTATTAATTTTAGCTCCAGAACAACTTCATCAAGAAAATCAAGAAGTTAACAGTATCAATATAGTAGAGGAACTTGAGGAACATTTCGCTATATGTTCTGCAAACACGAATGAGCTAGAAAAAGTAGATAATCCATTGGATATCACCGAGAATTTGACTCTCAATAATGTGTCTTTAAAAACTGGACAAACACATCTTGTAGATATTACAATGGCAGACAAAGAAGAAAACGTTGAAAATTACGAAATGCCAGGAGACACGAAGCTGATAGAAAATAACCAAACGAATAAAAGGAGCGAAAAAATAGTAAGAAAAAGAGTGCGCAAAGAAGAAAAGTGGAAAAGTAATATTAGAAGAAGTCTCTGTCAGTCGGGTAAAGAATATATTAATATTCGAGGAAAAAAGTGGAGCCTAAAAAGTTTTAAACAAAAAGATTGTCTGAATGGATGCAAGTTCAAATGTTCCAGGAAAATTGGGGATAATGCCAGAAATTCTTTGTTTAATTATTATTATGGGTTAAGTCAAAATGAAAAATATGTATTTCTTAAGCAAACTACCGAAAAGTATCTTAAAGGTCGCAAAACAACAGAACAGCAATCACGTCGCAATAATTCTTTTAAGTATTTTTTCAAAGTACAAGAACAAAAATTCAAGTGTGCAAGCAGTTTTTTTGGGGACATTAAATATTTCTCAGAAACCAGTTTATACTGTACACACTTCTGATTATGGCATTCCCAAAAAGATATGAGGGGAAAGACCGGCACACAAAAAATTAAAGATGAAAGTAAGCAGGTTGTTATAGATCATATAAATCAGTTTAATGTTGTTGAATCCCATTACTGTCGAGAGAACACGAAAAGAAAATATTTAGAATCCACATTAACAATCCCAAAATGTATGAGCTCTATCTTGATTACTGTCAAGAAAAAATATAGAGAATCCGGTAAAAATGTCCATGTACAGACGAATCTTTTGCACGCATTTTAATTACAGTTTCCATAAGCCCAAAAAAGATGTATGTGAAACATGCAGTAATTATTATTTAAAGAAAAAAGAAAATAGGTTAAACAGAGCCGAACAAGAAGCAATGGACAAACATATCAGTGAAAAAGAAGCAATGAGGCAAGAAAAGAATAGAGATAAAGAAAGTAATATACCAGTGATATGCTTTGACCTTGAAAATGTCATAACATGCCCAAAATCATTTGTAGGAAATCACTTTTACTTGTCAAAGCTAAGCATGTACAATTTGACTGGTCATTTATCAACAACAAATCGCGCTTATTGTGTTTTATGGATTGAAACGCTCCAGGGTCGAACTGGAAACTGCATTGCTAGTGCCTTTAGAAAAATTATACAGAGAGTTTTGGAGGAAAACCACATAGAACATCTAATTACTTGGAGTGACAGCTGTGTTCCCCAAAACCGAAACTCACACATAGCATTTTGTGTCCTGGATATTCTAAGAAACCACCAAGAACTAAAAAGTGTGGTGATGAAATATTCGGTTCCAGGGCATGGGGCTGTCCAGGAAGTCGACAACATTCACAGCCAAATTGAAAGACACATGTATTCCCTACAGTATTTTTCACCACTTAGCTTTATAAGAGAACTTAAACAAGTAAACAAGAAAAATCCATTCATAATAATGCAAATGAGAGAAGACGATTTCAAAAATTATGAAGAATGCTCCAAACAGCTCAAGTATGATAACATACCGTTTACAAAAATATGTGCTATGAAATTCAATAGCTCAGATTTAACTGAAGTAAATTTTAAGAGGAGTCATCTAGAGAACGATTTTACCAAGACTTCAATAAATCCATCAATTCTCCCTCTCACACGTCGTCGAAATAAAAATCCACCCAACCAAATACGCCACCTGAACTTAAAAATTTAATACCTAAAGTCCTTACAAACAATAAGGAAATTTCAAAAGAAAAAATAGAGGCTTTAAAAAAAATGATGAACTGTATGCCGGAAGTGGATCAAAAATTTTATAAAGCTTTGTTAAAACTTTAAAAATGTTTCTTTTTCACTCATGTTATTTTTGAATTGGCTATTTAAAGTTTTGGTCATATAACTTAGTTACTATTATTAAAAAGAGTTAAAAAACATAGAACTGTGTTTTATTTAAGCTATTATTTTAATATTGCAACATTAACATAACAAAGTTGTAAGTGGCACTTACAACTATGTTGAGTAAAGAATCTTGAAAAAATGACTTAACAAGGTTCTAACTGTATTTTTACACCCTTATTTTGCCTATAATTAGTAATCTGATCTTACTTCTTTTAATGGGGCCAAAATTATAATAATTCTTTAAAATAATACATAATTTTGATATAATCGGTTTAATAAAAGCACAGATTATGCGTAATTCAATTTTCAACAGCTTTTTTCTCAAAATGATGTAATGTCCAGATAGAACCTTGTTATTCTAAGGGGACGAAATGATAAAAACTGATTTTAGTGTCGTTAGATAGAGCACAAAATTCTGCAAAATAGTAATATTTAAAATTGTATTTTTGTTTATTACGTAAGAATCTCCAATATAGAAAAAGTTGGAGGGGAGCATCCACGAGGCATTTTTACGATATATCTTCCAAACCGTCTACCAAACAAAAAAATATAAGACACAAAAAATTAAGGCCAAAGTTTTCCCTATCGAATGGTGTATAACACTATACTATTTTCTTTTAAATTAAAGCTACCAGTTGCGTACAAAGTAGCACTACACCAGTATAGTAGGTAGTTAAAAATATAAATTTTTAATGTCATACTTTTATTTTATTTTTTTCAGAATATTTCTCACTTTAGTTGGTAATATTACCTTATAGTAACACTAGAAATTGTATTTTTGTTGATTTAGTAAAATTCTACAACAAAAAAAATGTTGGAGGGGAGCATCTACACGGCACTTTTTACGATATATCTTCCAAACCATCCACCAAATAAAAAAATATAGAATTCAAAAAATAAAGGCCAAAGTTTTCCCTATCGAATGGAGTATAACATTATACTATTATCTTTAAAAAAAAGCTACCAGTGGCGTACAAAAGTAGCACTACACCAGTATAGTACCTAAAAATGTAAATTTTTAATGTTATACTTTTAATTTTTTTTAAAATATTTTTTAGTTAGTTAGTTTTATTAATTTATAATTATTTCTAATTCTGCATACTAGTAATAATAAATAATCATATTACACGGAAAAAAAATTTACCAGTACAAAAATCAAAATCAAGACGTGTGGATTGAGTTTGGTACTGGTAAAAATGTAAGACATATTTCGTGTATCGAAATTGCTAAAAAAATCAATGAAAAAAGTCTAGCCCTTTCTTTTTTCATTCACTAACCGGTTGCGATACCACCTCCTCCTTTTATGGAAAAGGAAAAAAAGTGTTGGGAAGCTTGGGAATCTTTTTCGGAAGTTACTTTCATTGATTTATTGCAGCATTCAAAAAACCTTCATCTCGGCAATTAAGTGTGATCTCAAAATTCGTTGTAACCATTTACGATAAACATTCTGATAGTAGCAACATTGATATTTGTCGAATGCAACTTTTTGCCCAAAAAACCGAACGGTTGAGAATTTACCCCCAACAATGAATGTTTTAGCACTTCACATTAATCAATGCATTTATCAAGCAGGATTTGTTTGGGGTAATCTCTGCCAACCAGTGGTTGAACTTCCATGTCCATCTGGATGGGGATGGATTTTAGAGAATACTAAATGGACACCACTGTGGACCACTTTAAAAATAAAAAATATCATCTGATACACTATTAAAATGTAAATGTGGCACAAATTGTAAATGTTGTTTAAAAAAATTTAAAATGTACCAGGTTATGTTTGTGTGCGGAATGTTGTAATTAGGTATTTTAGGTTGTGTAATAATGTGTTTTTTATTGATGTTATATACAGTGTGTCCCAGGATAGATGTTACAAGAGGACAAATGGAACAAAAATTTTTAAATTTTAAAACGAAATTTTGGGCGACCGGTCGCATGGTCCAAAACTAATAAATACAAAACTTTACTTCAATTGGTATTAAACAGGGCGAGTTAAAAAATTGACAAAAATATTTTTTTTTACTTAACGTGTTTAACTTTAAATTTTGACATAAAATTTAGATCTCTACAACATTTACCTATACAATTTTGTCCTATTTTTAAAAATAAAGGTACTTTATCCTTGGTCATTTTTCATATTTTTAGTTATAACTTGCCCTGTATATTACCAATTGAAATCAAATTTTGTATTTATTAGTTTTGGACCATGCGACCAGTTTCCCAAAAGGACGATTAAATATTCCAAAAATTTTGGTAAATTTGTCCTCTTGTAACACCTATCCTGGGACACACTGTATAAGCCATATTTGTTGTTATCTTTATAATAAAAAGTTATTATAATACTGTTGTTATTTATTTAAAAATATGATGAATCAAATTATAAAACAAAAGAAATAAGTAAATAAAATGTAAAGTATAATTATTAATTAATAAATCTAAAGTGAAAAATAATCTTTTAAAATTTAAGAATAACATTAAATATTTCGATTTCTAGGTACTTTATTGGTGTAGTACTAATTTGGTACGCCACTGGTAGCTTTATTTTAAAAGATAATAGTCTAAATAATAACTTTGTGGTCTGTCGTTTATGTTGTTTATTTTTTTTTGTTAATGGTTTGAAAGATATATGGTAAAAAGTGCCGTATGGATACTCCCCTTCGACTTTTTTGTTGTAGAGTCTTACCAAAAAAACAAAAATATTATTTTTAATAATACTATTATGCGCAATAAGGTAATATTACCAATTAATATAACTAAAGTGAGAAATATTCTGAAAAAAATAAAATAAAAGTATGACATTAAAAATTTCTATTTTTAACTACCTACTATACTGGTGTAGTGCTACTTTTGTACGCCACTGGTAGCTTTAATTTAAAAGAAAATAGTATAGTGTTATACACCATTCGATAGGGAAAAGTTTGGCCTTAATTTTTGGTGTCTTATATTTTTTTTGTTTGGTAGACGGTTTGGAAGATATATCGTAAAAAATGCCTCGTGGATGCTCCCTCCAACTTTTTCTATATTGGAGATTCTTACGTAATAAACAAAAATACAATTTTAATTATTACTATTTTGCAGAATTTTGTGCTCTATCTAACGACACTAAAATCAGTTTTTTATCATTTACCGTTTAGAAGATATTAGAAAAAAACTATATCAATCCCTTAACCAACTTTGAGGGGGTGGGGGGTGCCAGCAGGACTTTTTGAGGTGGGTCTGTTCAAAAATCTACTAATGTTGACATACTTTATTCACTGTATAAAGCATTTGCTTCTACTCAAAAACCGAAGTATCGGACCTTTAAGTCACTAAGCTATATTGCTTTTAGAGCTTAGAGCTCTAAATAAGTACATATAATGGAAATTTAAAAGAATTTTTAGATTTGTATGGCCATATTTTCAAAGCTATTATAGACATATCAAATATGGTATATTTTTAGAGTCCTAAAATATGTATTTAATAGTAATACAATAAACAGGGTGTTAAATTTAAAAATGCCAGTTTACTATCAAACTCTTAAATATGGAAATATTTCTAAAACAACTAAAAATATATATGTCGACTTTTTGTAAAACTTTTAATATAAGGTTTAAATGGTGCTATAATATACAGGGTGCTCTATTTAAAAAACTAAATTTTTTTCAATAAATCGAGTATCCGATGTTTAATTGTTTTTCTGTTAACAGTACGTTAATCAGCAGAAAAAAGTACTGCAACTTTACTAATTTGACCGACTTCCAATCTAAAATAACAAAGAAGCTAGCAGTAGTGTCGCCTTAAGTTTGATCACTCTGTATAGAAAAAACTCAAAGTCTCTATTTTAAATGTTATACTTTGCTTCGACAACCCAAGACAGGCTCAAAATCAAATGGCAGTTTTTAATAAAACACAATTTTTAGAATACCTCACAATTTTAACATCGTGTTTTCTATTTATAAATTTTAAAAAGTTTTTAATCAAAATATGTTTATTGTATATGTTTATAGCATCATATATTTTAAGTTTTTAAACATGAATAATAAAACGCAAAGTAAACACTGTAAGATATTTATCTAAATAAACCGAAAAAATGTTTGTCCTATAAAATGTAAGGTTTCATCAAAGAGTCTCCTACCACCAACATGTATTGTAAACGATGTCGTGAAATATAACTACTAACCAACTGATTTTTTTCTGTTGATTAAATAATATTTATATAATTTAACACCCATATTGTTTTACAAATTGCGAGGTACGTTATCCTGCTTTTTTGATATTTTTCAAATCAACATATTTAATCTCTGCTACCTCTGTATTATACCACCAACAAAAATTGTTGTAAGGAAAAAAAGTTAGTCGTCTCGTTAAAATGAAGCTATTCACGAAAAAATATCTTTTACTCATGACTGGGAAAGATGGTCCACGGATCCCTAACTACATACATACAGTGTGTCTACGTAAGTTGGCGGCATATGGGAAACTTTTTTAATATTAATTTTACGAAAAAAAAGGTTTTTCCTTATAAACAGTTCTGCATGGTCCAAAACCTAAAATGCAATCAGATATCAAATTGTATCAGTCATGTACGAGGTTTGGCCAAAAATGTAATTTTTGCTTAAGAGTAAATTACATGTATATTTGCTAATATCGCAAATTTTTAAAAAGCAAAGACGTTTAGAATCAAAAATTACTTTTAAATGTGCAATTTTATTCATTAAAAAAAACGTTTTTTTCTGCAATAATGATAAAAATTAGGTTTGTATATTAGTGCACTATATTTCATGATTATAAATGTCACAGGACAGTTTTAAATAAACTTCAAAATTAATTGTTATTAAAACAAGAAAAATGTACAATGCACAAATCTACAAACTGAAATTTTTGGATTTTCGCAGAAAAAAATCTTTTTTTTTTTTGAATGAACAAAACTGCATATCTGAAAGTAATTTTTAATTCTAAATACCTTTTCTTTATAACAATATGCGATTTTAGCAAAAACACAGGTACTTTACTCTTGAGCAAAAATTACATTGGTATTGGCCAAACCTCGTACATGACTGACACAATTTGATTTTTGATGATTGTATTTTAGGTTTTGGATCATGCAGAACTTTTAATAAGGAATAACTTTTTTCGTAAAATCAATAGTAATAAAGTTTCCCATATGCCGCCAACTTACGTAGACACACTGTATATTGTTAATTTAGTATTGACAAATACAGTCATATAAACAGAACCTACTAGTGTATATCAGGGTTAATGTGTATTTTATTTTTGAATATGTTAGAATTTTGTTTCTTTCCTTTTATTAAATTATACAATCTGTTTGCTTTTTTTTCTGATATGCTCGGGTCCCCCATTACTACTGACTCGCTCCCTAGAGGGGGTGTCCTCAAGGGTTGAGAAACGCTAATAAAAGCCATATTTTTGTTTAGGTAAAACTGTATTTTTGTTTTAGATGCCTTTGAAAATGAAGGGCAGTGGCAGTCAATGCCACATGGTGGAGCAGCCCAGTTGGTCCAGCCCATCAGCCAGCCCTTCACCTCCACCTCCTCCTTTGCCTCCCTCTGTGGCCGCCCGATGGGCCCGAACGGAACAAAATAGTGCAGACTCTTGTCCTCACTGTAGGGGAAGGTTAGCGTCGTTACAAACAAGAACCACTTCGTTAAGTAGCTATAGTTGTAAAGGTAAGAGGAATAATACAAGCGTTTTAAATTTAATAATAAAATAATTTTGTGGTAAAAATAAAATCAATTAAGCCATAACCATATGCAGCCTGACTACCTAAGTTTGCGCCATATGATAAACTTTTTTATCAGTATTTTTACGAAAAAAAAGTTTGTTTTTTTATAAAAAGTTCTGCATGGTCTAAAACCTAATGTTTAATTATCAGTGATTAATTTTCTACTGTATAGTATTTCTGCCGTCCAACAAAAAATCACCTTATGTAAATAGGCTTATAATATATACATAATATTACATACGGTGTTTTTACGTTGGACGTCGGATTTGAGATATGTCAAAACATATGATTTTTTTTCTCAATAGGAAAGTAGATACCTTTATTTTTCATATCGAAAATTTTTATATCGAAAAGATGTTAAAAATTGACTATTTCACTAGAGTGTTTTATACTGCCAAAATGTCATAGTGTTTTCTGTTTTTTATTGGCAAAACTCCTACCTGCTCTATCTTGATAAAATCAACATGATGGAATTTCAGCGGCAAAATTTAGTTAGGTCAAAGTAAAAGAGGTAAAAAAACTATTGTCAGATTGACAAGTGTCGACTATTTTTTAAAATAAAATATGAATGTGAGATTTGGAAGCCAGTGTGAGTCAGAGATTAAAAAACAGTATGTGAACATATTCCGCCTAATAGATAAAAAATCAAAAAATCCATTTAAAAGCAGTTTTCTCAGTTTTTGAAGAAGCAAATTATAAGCTCGAGAAATCTACTTCCGTAATAGAGTCCACGTTTCAATCGCTGCAGATTAATCAAACTCAAAACCAGGCTTTGATTGTTAATTATAATAACTGTACATTTCTAATTCTACATTTTTAATATAAATCGTAATAAGGTAGAATCCTACCTTCTTAATATAATACCATGTTATAATTCATCAGTTTTTATTAAAGTTTAAAGTTTGGCTAGTTTTTCTTGTAAAATAGTCTTATCGAATATCATTCGAGAAAAATTTTTAGGTAAAATATTTCTCTTGTTTTATTTAAGTTTGTTGCTTTTTGGTAATTTCGTTTATGACATTTATTTAATACCACTGAATACCACTCGCTTTCGGCTTGTGTTATTATTGAAAATGTCATTCATGAAATTGCCAAGGCAACAACCTTTCATACAATAGAAATATTTTGCCGGCAAAATATTCTCTCTTATGATATTATATACGAAAATACCATTCAAATATGCAAACTTGTTTATTTTCAAAAAAAAACCTTTTTAAATATTTTATGCGTTAACGGTGAAAATTTAGGTTTGTACAGTGTGCACATTTGTTTTGAAATGTGCTACTTTTACTTTTTAAATGCTTTTTTTATAATTTTCTTTTCTCTTTAAAATTGAAGCAGACGTAGCTCTTTCTTTGTCAATGACAAATCTACTGAATTTATTTTGTAAAACCAAAACCTAAAGGTAAATATTCTTAAAAAAGAACTACAAATATATTTCTATGCAAAACCAAAATTTAGGCTAATTCACTTCGCACTTTAAAACCCTACAAAGTTTTGATTCAATCCATCAAGCCATTTTTTTTTGTTTTATTGGATCAAATTTTTCGAAGAGAAACTTTTGTTAGCATAATGAACTGGCAGACCTAACATTTATAAGTTTTCTTGATATTTTTAATTTAGCACCTGATTAGCCTAAAACTCCTACTTTTCTTATTTTTTAAATTAATGTAAAGACTTTTTTTTCAAAAAACCGAAGCCCATTTTTAGGGGAAATTTATTTAATATTTTAAAACTCTTCTAAATTTTCCTGTACGATAAGCGGTTGCTGAGATATTGATGGTTACAGATAAAAATGTCCTTTTTCATTCTAAGTTTGATATCTCAGCCAGAAGTGGTCGTATCAATTTTTTGAAAAAGCAAATTAAAGCTAAATAAACAAGTAATCCGATTCATATAGCTGTTAAGTTGGAAAAATAGGTAAGTGGACCAAAAAAGAACCGAACATTTTTTAAAAAAAATATCTGTTTGTATTAGGATTGTACATGTTGCTTAAAAACTTTTGTTTTAACGTAAGATCTCAAAACTAGAAAGTTTAGGCTTTATTATTATTTTTTAAATTTCAGTACGACTATTTTTAAGCGCCACTTTAAAAACTTTTAACGATTTGGATTTGTTTTTGTATTCTTTTTTTTTTACTTGCCTATATTAACTGGCAATAAACCATAAAAAAATACTGTCGGACTTAATAAAACTGATTTTAAGCAAGTATAATCGTTTTTTATATATTTATATTAACTTTGTACAAGTTAATCAAAAAAAGTGTATTATTTTAAAAGATTTAAAGATGTAAATCAATAAAAATGATGAAAGATTTTAAAATTAACAAAAAAATTATTAGAATTTAGACCTTTTTCTTTTAAATACTCCTTAAATGTTTCTAAATATATAAATTCGTTGTCCAGCAATGCCGGAACTTTATTGGGATATATTATAATGGTTTCGTCTAGATCGGTTTTCGACCCTCGAAGTCGGGCATCAGTTATAATTTATAATATTTGATGATACTCGATTTGGTCCATATCCCCTATCAAAACTTGTTAAATTTATAAGGGACAAGGCAAAAAACCTTTTAAAAAATATTATAATATTATTGACCTAACATGGGATATTACATTACTGGAATGTATAAGGGTTTACTGCAAATATATCTAAAAAATTAGTGCCCAGTTTGTAGAAAAATACTTTTTAAAAGTTTAAAAATAAAATCAAAGTAATATGTTTCTGTTACAATTATATTATTTTGACGTTTACATCTGTAGATAAAACATTTGTAAAAAGAACCCTTTTGTGAAAGCTTTTAATTTTTGATAGAAACGGTAGAAACCAAAATGTCATAATTATTTTTTAGTAGAGGAAAGTGACCAAGTATGGAATACTATCCCCAATATGAAAATGGAAATACCGGCATTTTTCTTGTTTGTTAGTTAGTTTTTTTAATGCTCATTCGCGAGTAGAAGTGGTAACATGCCATTAGAGCAAGCCCTTTCGTCACTGTAGCAACGTTTGTTTTATCACTTTCTCATTAATTTTTAAGGTGTTTAAAAAATACAACTATACCTAATTAAAGGAGAGGGACCTCTTAATATTAATATTAAGGGCTCAAATCTTTACGATATTTTTTTTGTCATCCTTAACAATATTATTAATAAATTTAAAAAATAATAATTCGGTTTTTTGGCCCAGTCTACTGCCTATAATATTCCATATTTGAGGTACCTATTTCATATTTAGCTATCCTTATCATTTTTAAGGTTTTTTTTAATCCTAATTAAAATAAATCAATGTAACTAGAAATGTTTACAAAATAAAGGACCAATATATGATTATTAATAATTACTACAATAGGTTTTTATTTCTATGTTCATGCAAATTATGTGTAAAAAACAAAATGGTATTCCATATTTGGTCACTTTCCTTTAAGTTAAAACATTCAAAACTAAAAACAATCTCCTAAAAGTCTTCAATCTTTCACATTATTTTTTTAATGATCGTAATCATTAAAACACTATAGGACAAGTTTATTGTATGGCGTTCAATTTTCTACAAAAACCTTATCAAAGTTCTGCTATATAATTAACAAATTCTAAGATATGGATTTTTTGAAAAAGATTGGTTAAAATATGCAAAACTGTAATAAAGCAGATATTTTTATTAAAATTAAAAGCTTTTATAGGAACAAATTTTTTAGTGTTACAAGTCAAGATGAAAATAGTCGATTGTTTGAACCACTTTAATATGGGGTGTTCCATTGAAAATAGGCAAGTCGTTATCGACTTCCGGTTTAACCAAAAATCCCAAAAACGTGAGATATTCCCTATACAAGGTGGCCGCCGAGTTATCTGAGATACTTTGAATTTGAATTATATGACTAATTTTAAGCAAAAATTAGTTAATTTTTCCGAATTTCTAACGGTTATTTATTTATTTTGGTTTAAAGTTGCCAAAACTTTAATTTTAGAGCAATGAAATAACATTATTGCGACTAGTTTGCATAGGTAATGTATTAATTAGCACCTCAAGTTAAAATAATGATTCCCTATTTTTGTTTCATCCGTATATTGTCATTATTGACAGCTGTTAATTTTTTTTTGGCATAACTTTTGTTAAAATTAGAATTATGTTATTTTACCGGACGGTGCTCAAGGTCATTATGGAAGAAGCGTTACTGATTTTCTAAACGAACAGTACCCAAATCGATGCATGGGTCGTGCGGCAGGCGGATTCTTAACCGCTGTCTCGAGACATAACGTATCGAGTCGCAACCGAATGGTGATTCCTAACTTATTTGAAACTCAATTCCAAGTCGATATCTTCCGATTTCCATAACTAGGCACTATCCTTATTAAATAAGTCATTATCCTATTAATTATTTACGTAAAAACAGATGAGAAAATAAGGCCGATAGGTTTCGAAAGGAATATCGAGATCTCGATACACACCGAGTCGTCACCTATCGAGAAGAATCCAGGCCCAGGTCCCTTCGCTTAGCCACCGCGATTTTCGAATCTCAACCCGCTAGATTTTTTCATGTGGGCATATTTAAAGACACTTACGTGTTTAATTGGAAAGGCTTATAATAAGGATTAACTCACCCAGAAAATTTGAGCAGCGTTTTATGATAAGAAAAATAATATGGGGAGCTACAACTGGAAACCAGAACTGCGACAAAGGATTAAATTACATATGCACTGCCCAGGGCGAAGATCATATTAAAATTAATAATTACATTTTCATTACATTTTCTATTAAAATATATCATATTTTTGCTTAAGCTTTAAACTTTAAACCCAGATAATTCAATAAACGTTAGGAATTTGGAAAAAGTGTATACAATCGGTATTGCTTTACATTAGTAATATAATTTATATTCGAAGTATCTGGGATACCTCGGCGGCCACCCTGTATAAAGATCAATATTATTTAAATATATAGCCAAAATTAAGAAAAATATATTTTTAGTAGTTGTTAGGATGATTTAATAAGACAACCGTGAGTAACCATGTATATTTTAAAATTAATGACAAAAACGTATTACAAAAAGAACTTGTTCACGTTAAACATTAAGAAAAAAGCGGTGCTTGCAGTATTTTTAATAAAATTTGGTAGATATATATTTTTATAAAGTTTACTTTTTGCATAATTGTAAAAAAATATTAAGTCTTAAGTTACAATTTTATTTGTATAAAATGTGGTTAAATAATTGTAAATAAACCCTTTTTTATAACGGTAAGAATTTCCGAAGTTCTTAAAGGGGAATTTAATTTTCTATCAGAACCGTTCTCAATGTGACTGCAATCAAATTTAAAACGGCTTATCTTAAACGCCTCAAAACTTTTCCTTAGTCCTTTACGCATTGATGCGTGATATTTAAAACTCTAAAAATGACTGACGATCGAATCAAAAACTTTAGTAAAGGGGTTAAAACAAAAATTAAGAATTGGACATGGAACATTGGACCCATTGATTTTATTTAACCAAAATTAAAATTACTAGAGTTTTTTTCTTTAATAATTAAAAAACTAGGTGCGTTTTTTTTAAATTTTTGTACCATTTTAATTATTTTTTACATGATATAGTTTTTATTTAGTTATATCTAATACAAGTTGACCCGTGCCCACTTCGTTGGGCGTTAATTGTATTTTTTTATGTTTTTTTATTATTATTTTAATTATAATAAAATATAGCCTATAGCATTCCTAAATAGTGTAGCTTTCTGAATGTAAAAACATTTTTATGATCGGTTCAGTAGTTCCAACAATTAGCCCTTTTAAACAAACAATCAATGTTACAAACTTTACCTTTTTATTTATAATATTTGTAAAAATAAATATCGAAAAAAATCTACTTAAAATTAGTAAATTCGTTGCTTTTTTTTCATCTAATTATATATTAAATTAAAAAAATTGCATCCGCAGAGAATTGAAACCTGGCCCCTGCGTGGCAATTAAGCACTCTACCACTGAACCACTGGTGCTAACAACCAAATTATAAACTCAACCTCTTTATAATACATATTAATATAAATTAAGTTACATATGTCATATTAAAAGGAATTTTTATGATCGGTTCAGTATTTTCAAAAATTAGCGGCCTCAAACAAACAAATAAAGTTAGAAACTTAAACTTAAACTTTATAAAATTGGTAGAGAATTTGTCTTGTTAAGTGGGGAACTTTTTAATCTCTTGACCGACTTAGTGTTAAGTAAGTCGACACGTAAGTGATAAGCATGAAAAGAGGTTACCCGAAAGGTTACCTTATTTATACGAATATTTTAAATTGAATTATATTTCTAATATTTTTTAAACTTCAGTAAGTATATATTAATATAATAATTCACCTCAATATTTATATCACCTTTTTTTAGGAACATATATATATATATATATATATATATACATATATATGTCTTAGTGTCGTGGTGTATAATACAAAATATTTTACTCCCTTTAAAGACAGTTAAAAGAAAACGTCCTGCTTCTCTATGCTATCCACCACGACTCTCTCCCCAGACCGGTTTCGCCTGCCTTACAGGACTCCTCAGTCTCTCTCACAAAATTCTAAATGCCTATCTGGGTCATCTTCATTTAGTTCATGAACCAATTGACTTTGTAAGGGTGCCATTTATTTATACCTAAATACTTAACGACTGATTTCTGGGACATCTGATTTTCTAACGCAATATTGCGAGTCGCTTTATGGCAATCTTTCTTCAACTGCCAGCAAAACATTTAGTTGCTGCCCTTCTGATATACTTGACCGACCTTTCGTATAATTATCCCTGACATGACCCAAATCCCGATATTTCTTTTCTATTTTACTGACAGTACTTTGAGATATACGTGGCCTATCAGGATACTTGGCATTATAAATTTCACAGACTTCCATCTGAGTGCGCATCCTGTTTCCGTAACCAATCATCATCAAAATCTCTATTCGCTCTCGCTCACTAAGACGTACCATTTTTTAAAATTTTAATTTTATCTTTTGATAAACTTAACACAAGCAAAACTTTGCTTAGGCATCTAAATCACTCTAAATTCACACAAAATTATTTGAAGTAAATAAATTGTGATAAGTTGACAATCAAAAACACCAACCAAATGGTAAATAAGCAAACAATTACAACTGATAGGTTTGCTTGATATAAATAAATCTTCCAAAAATAGCCTTTTATTGTGTTCAATCGTCAACGGTCAAGTTTAGGTATAGGACATGGTACATGAAATGTACTTAGAATTTGATGTAGAACCTAAATCTAAAATAAAAAATAGGTGTTTACATTTTAAAAAATTAAGTTAATGACCGTAACTTATTTTTGGGCCACCCTGTATACATAAATTTATATTTAAAAAAACGACAGCTTAAAACAAAAATCGACGTGTCCGAGCGTTTTTTAGTTAAACGTACCCTTGAATTTTAATATATTATATATATATATATATATATATATATATATATATATATATATATATATATATATATATATATAAATATATATATATATATATATATATTTAAATTTTTTTCTTGTTTTTCTTGGACTACTACTATATTC